>VXAY01000871.1:119572-139869 GCA_013399855.1 Oxyruncus cristatus
GGAGTTGGGGGGGGGGGTGATCCTTCTTGAACTCAAAGTTATCATTTGCAGATTTGAAGGGGAAACTTTCCATGCCCGCTGCCAATTACTATGACACCAACTAAGGGACACTTCTACGTGGTTAAAAGACATATTCCATTATTTGATTGTATAGGATACCGAGTAACAGTTAAAATCTCTGCTTCCACCCTTCCCAGATACTCAGTCTCTCACAGCCCACGGCTCCTAAAATGGCCAAGAATCAGGATGATAAGAGTCTTCCAGACCTCCTTCCTATGCCACTTCAGGACCTGAGAAGACCAATAGTTCCTACAAAACACTGTGCCAGCAGAGTAAGACTTCTCCGGTAGGAAGCACACCTGGTTCCTGTACATAGAAGAGGCTCAGGGAAGCATTGGTAATGCTCACAGTAGTCCCAGTAATGGCCTGTGACACACAGGCCCACTGCCTTCCCAGAAAATACCATAGCAAGGACAGCAACCTTCCTCTGTTCTTTTTTCCCAGTGCTTCTCCTTCCCATTACATCTCCATGTCTCATTTCTTCAAGGCTGGACTCACAACACGTGAGAGATGACCCTGGTACAGAGTTATCCTCAACAAGCCTTAAGGAAGCTCACAACTGCTTGCTGAACCATCCTGTATGAAGTGTTCCTCCAAGCAGTCCTTCCAGGTCATTATTTGTAAAAGAGAAGCAGCAGCATAGGTGAAAAGTTGGTGTATCTGGACCATAGGTGTCTGCAGGGGGAAGAGGGACAGAGAACTATGCACTGAACTGTGTCTCCAACTGTACTAAAGACTATGTATTTATTTATTTCCTTGGGAGAAATATCCGAAGGGGAGATTTCAGCATCCACAGCCTTTCCAGGTCTGCCACAATTTGAATTATGAGCTCCCTGAAGATGAGAGATGGGAAGCAGAGACTGAACCACGTGGGACCATAATCAGTATTGGCAAGACAAATGATTTCATCTACCTTGGGAAGTAATGGCTTGATGTTACTTCTCTACCACACACTTTTTTAAAGCTAATTTTTTAAAAATAGTTGTTTAATTTCAAGTGCCATTTATTTCTTTGAATTCATAAAGATAAGAATTGTTATCAAAAGATGGGCATTTCATACCAGCTCTTGGTTTTTATCATTTTTCATTTAAAAAAAAAAATCAAAACCAGAATAATAGTGAATATTAAGTAAAAACTAACTGCTAAATGGTGGGAAAAGCTACCACTGAGAACAAAATAATTAGGCAAACAGTATTCATGAGTTCACACTGACACAAATTCAAAAAGTAATGCATGTATTTATTTGGCACCTGGCAGTAAGAAGCTAACAGGGGAGGACAGATAGCAAAGATCAGTTTATGGATAATCTCATTACAAGGTGTCCTTCAAAACGGAAACGGAAATTTATATCTTTATTAATCTAATCAAGGCAGGTAGTACAGAATTAAAAATCTGGCTTAGGCCAAGAAATAAGTCTATGTAAATAAACATATTTAAACAAAATATTTGCAAATTTGGTACTCTCCTTAGTAAGTTCCTTATTCTTCTTAAAAAGCCAGAAATCGTGTGAGAGGCAGAACTCTGTGTCTTCAAACCTCCAGTGTCCCAGGGAAGAATAGAAAGATGGGTGCTTAAGAAAGGCCTAGGCTGATCCTGATTTCCTAATGGGAAGGTTGAAGCAAAAGCCACTGCTTTCTCTATTGGCAGTATTGCACAGTGCAGATGCTAGTTGAAGTTCATCTTTGCAACATGAGTCTTGACTTTTTCATTCCAGAAGCTGAGTCCCTTGTGTGTGTTGCCTGTGAAGTGGGTCACTGTACTTGGCAAAGCAGGTGAAGAAAAAGCAGCTGACCTTATTTTAGCTATGACTTGATTTTTTTTTTCTGCAAATTTGTTTTAAAATTATTGAAAGAAAAAAGGAAAAGGTACTGTATATTTCCTTGTAAAATATTTTTAAATAAAGACAAGTAAATGTCTGCCAAGTTTGACACACAAAGAGAGGAATCTCAGCTTTCTGGTTTTCTTATCCTCTAATTCCAGGCTGTTGGAATTACTACAGTGAGTAGTAATTTCCTGGAAGACAGCTGAAATATTTTTGTATATCTCTGAGATCACTCAGGGATAGGGTTCGAGGGTTATCACCTTATTTATGAGTCCTTCTTCTTCCTTCTCCCAGATCAGCAGCTTCTTCCTCTTCCTGTTTTTGTGATGGCCCTGCTTTGCAGCAATCTGCCTCATCCACTTGTAACAGGCTGACTTTCACTTCCAGAATTCCTTCTTCTGCATAGTGGTAACTGATCCCACCACAGGCTGAATCTTTGGGTCAGCTTTGGATCAGCCCTGTTACCAGGGTTGGCATAGCCCCTTGTGGAGATTGGGATAGCCATGGTGTTTGTAATGGGTTTTGGAATAACCACAGTGACTGTTGCCGAGCAGCTACAGTGTCTGTCATTTTGTTGTCAGAGCCAGAGGCCTTCAGTTTTCTTCTTGAGGGTACTGATAGTGTTGAACAGGGCTCCATAGCCCTGGGCCAGACCACAGCATATTGCGGTGATTTGAGTCTCTCTGGAAGTGCCAAGGTGACAGCATTATTTTTCCAAATATCTTACTCTTTTTCAGGATTCTGCACTTGTTCACGGGTGAAATTCCAAAACGTTGAAGGCGCCCACTGCCATAGGCACTTGCCCATATTATTATCCCCTACCCTGACACTCATAGCTATCCAACCTCAGGGCAGACTGCTGAGTGATACTCTTAAACAGTTATTCAACCCTAAACAAGACCTGAAACGCATTCAGGAGACATAGCAACAGGAGCAAGCTGGTTTGACCATCCCAGGGATATTCAAAATTCTCAAGAGCTGTTATAACCATCCTGGAGGAGGAGGGGAAGATGGAGGAAGGTGTTTCCCCCACTGATGGGCTCTCTAAGGAGAAAAGGTAACAATGTATTCAACAGTAATTCCCGACAGGTGGCTCCCAAAGCGCGGGGGTGAAGGCAGTGCCGAGTGCAAAAACCAGGTACTCTCCCATCACCTGCAGTTTTATCAAATCATGACCCCATGTTACAGAGCACAAGATGGCAACCTTAACCCAGCCCCAAGATGTGATAAGCACCACAGAAGAGAACATATACAGCATACAAGGGGCTATACAACACAACCATCAGCACAAGCACAACTCTGAGGGCAAGTAGATCAACACTGTGACCAGCCATTGCTAAACTAGTATAATGAATGCTCATAACAAATTTGGTTTAACATTCTCTGGTCAGATCTGTTACCATCTCAACCCTTCTTGCCTCATGTTGGGTACTAAAAAGGACCATTGTGGTTTAAACCAGCAGACAGATAAACACCGTGCAGCCACTCGCTCACTCCATCCTCATACCACTCCCTACCACCCCTTTGCCCAGGGTAATGGGAGAGAGAATAGGGAAAAAAAAAAGGTAAAATTTGTGGCTTCAGATAAAGACAATTTAAAAGGACAGAAAAGTAAGAGAGAAAAAAAATAATACAAAGAATACACAAAACAAGTGATGCACTCTACAATTGCTCACCACTCACCGAGGCCCAGCCAGTCCCAAGTAGTGGTTCCCCCAGCCAGCTTTCCTGCTGTTTTACATACTGAGCATATGGTATGGAATACTCCTTTGGCTGGTTTGAGTCAGCTGTCCTGGCTGTTTCTAACATTCTTGTGTCCCCCAGCTTCCTTGCTGATGGGGTGGTGTGAGAAGCTGAAAAGTCCTTGACTTAGTGTAAGCACTGCTTAGCCACAGTTAAAACATAAGTGTGTTATCAACATTATTTTCATCCCGACCTCAAAATACAGCATTATATCAGCTACTGGGAAGAAATTTAACTCTATACCAGATAATCAACACCATTGTAAGGAAGGACTTCCATTCATCCATGATTATTTAAAACAAAAGTGATAATAAAAATCTGTATAGCAATGTTTAGTCTCCTGACATGTTTACATTTGTGTGGGACATATACTGCATATAGATAACTACAATCTTAATTCCAACCAGGGCTGCTATTTGACAATTAAGCCTAATATTCTTTCAAGGATAGGGTCTATCCCAAGAAAATTAAAATTTGGTTGGGAAATGAAATGTACCCTATACTCTGGGTGGTTTCTAAACCTTAGCTGATGGTCCATATGTTTCCTATCTCTTTCCTTAGGAAACTGCAATACCAACACTAGATAGAAGCCCTTAGATACAACTACCATTGTTAACTCATATATACTGAGTAGCTTTCATTTTTTACATAGATCCTTTCATTCAGCAACAAAGTGCTGCCATTTTTGAAGTAGAATATGATGGGGTTTTTTACATTAGTATTATAGAGAATATTTAAGAAAGGATCTCCACAAAGACTAAGTCCAAAAAGGCTTAGCTTTTAGAAATCTAAGTGAAATGAACATTTCATTAATAGTACTGAAGCAATTATTTTAGCAGGGGCAAGAAGGAGTTAAAATAATTTCTGTTAACACTCAAGTTTACCTTAATGTATTCATTTCATCTTGGTCATATTCAACCTAGGATTGCAGTCCAAGTGGATATGTCCATAAGCACTAGATGCTCAAAATCTAACAAAGGGTAATGCCATAATATTCTCTACAAAAATCATACAGCCATCATGCTCCCTAACAAACCAAAGTCAATTCTACAGAGAACTAGTTGTGGGATTTTTTTTAAAAAAATGGTGTTGTTTTTCACTGATTGGAAAATATTGATCTATCAGAAATAGGAAAACAGTTAATAATTGCACAATTTAGGGTTCAAATCATTCCCCTAAATCAAAACAGAAATAGATCAGACTCTCTGCTTTCAAAATGCTATATTGAATATTAAAAAGAAAAAAATAACCAAACCAAAACAAGAAGAATCCACCACAAACCACAAAACTAAAAAGATATAAAAGACACTGGAAAGTAAACATCCTTGACTAGTCAATATCTACATGACTGAGTCTTTTTTCATGAGAATAGGAATACCTACAGCTCAGACTAAAGGCTAAATTTGGCAAAACAGAAATCCAAACCAGGAGGTCACATTCATGCTGAAGACTGAGACTTCTCCTGTGAAGGTTATTAAGTCTTCTGTGTGGTCACACTCATTTTTGCAGTCCTTGCCAGCTTTTGGGTTAGCTTATTCCACAGTGGGAAAATCCTTGAAACTTCAATAAACGTATACAAAACAGTAAAAAATTTTTCTTTTACAGCACTAGTTCCAAATGTTTTTTTAAAAACCCATCAGGAATTAGTAAACCTTAAAATGGATTAGGTAAATCGTGTTTTACGCTACCTGTTATCAAGACATTTTTTACAGCATTCATATAACAGTAGTTTGATATATATTCTCCATTAAAAGGGAGAAACCATCAATATCAATACTCTTCTCACTTACAAATCATAAGATTTTTTTTCATCAGAGAATGAGTCACTGGGGATTGAAAAATTAAATTTAATTCCACTTTCCTCATAAAAAAAAAAAGTACTTTAGCGTGTCCCTTGGTTACTTTAAAAAGGTGTAATTTATTAGCTTTGAGAGGGAATACTTATTGAAATTAACCTTTAAGTTGTCAAAGATCAAAATATTAAAAAAACCTGAAACACATAAAATGCCTCAAAATTTCAGCTTCAGTTTTAGACTGTTACTACAGCTCTAAGCAAATGACTAAAATTATGCTGATCTACTGCTTTCTCATCAGATATACTTATTTATTCAAAAAAAAGTTCTGAAGACATGACAGACAGGAATGTCTTCAGAGAGCTATTTTTATCAAAATCACAGTTCCTGTGATTTTCAAAAGCACAAAATTCTGGACCATTTACTTGAAATTCAGTTTTAGCTTATGAAGATATTGGTAAAGAAGTTGATTAATATTAAAGACTTTATCAAAATGGTAGTTCAGTGTAGTTCTAGTGTTGGAAGAAAATTAGGTTACATTTGATAACTTGACAGAGCTGACTAAGGCAGATGAAAAAAGTATTAGTGTTATATTTAATTTGGTAAAGCTATTGATTTTTTTAGCTTGTGAAATAGAATGGTTTAATACATTTTTCTTTTCCAAATGGTCTACACAATAATAATTTGATCACTACTAACCTGTTTAAATCCAGTCATTCTGAAATGTGCCTTCTTTTTAAAGACTGACATTTACTTTAAAGAAACATACCTTTACTATCACAACATAGTTGCCTGCTTGTGATCATGATCTTTCTGAAGTAGTGGGAATGATGCTACACTAAATCACTGCATACACTAAAATAGACAATAAACATAGAATTCACAATAAAACCCCCTCATTACTAGAAGAAAATCATTGTTATTCCAATGTATGAGAGGCTTGTTTTTGCCATTTATATTTTTCCATGGCAGACTCTCAAACTGAAAGATCAGGGGATGAACTGGCCCTAGTCAGCAGTACTTGAGAGATTCCTTTTGTAAAATCTTTCCCTTTCCTTTTATCTCATCTGTCCAGAAATAATCTCATTACAACCATGTTCAGTCTCATTCCTCAGAAAAGATTCTATAATGTTTCTGAGACAAGTCTGAAAAACCTCTAGGGGTGGAAATTCTACCACTTCTCTGGGTGACTCTTGGGAGTCATGTCCAATCTAAGCTACTCAACTTGCAGCTTGTGGGTTTTGTCTCTAAAATTACCTGCCACAATCAAGAAGAGTTTCTTTGCAATTCCCTTCAAGCAGTTGCGGGCTGCTGTGAGTTAACTTACCATTTAACCTCCTGTATTCCAAACTAAAAAAAGCCCAGCTCTGTTAACCACTCCTCACAACTTGTATGATCTGGGCCCTGACTTTCCAGTCTTCTGCTGGACTGTGTGCAGCTTACTGACATCCTCTTGAAATGGGTTATCAAGCCCTAAACCCTTCTATTGCAAACCACTGTGCAGTAGATGACCAGTTCAGAAGGTGCTAAAGTAAACCTTTTAAGTGTGCCTGACAGCACATGCTCAGTTACTGTTTTACTGAAGGTATACAGCTTTGGGAATTAAGTAGAATTGATTTCAGGACATGACAGAGGCTAAAGAAATATATATACAACATACTGTATACAGGAAAAACACAGAGAAGATAATAAAAAAGGGGTAAAAGACAGTCACAATCCCTGTAGGAACAAAGGAAGAACAGACAGCCAGGGATTGCTCGAGTGTACCACTGATTAAATCCCATCAAGTTCCTTTCCCTTTTGTAGAGTGAAATTGTTGCTTTTTCGAGTTACTATTTGCCACATTTCATTACTGTAGTCTCAGCAACCTTATTCTCTTTCCCTGTATAATTTGGCTTCGTTAAGGAGATTTTTAAAAAAGCATCACGTGAGTCTCCTCATTTTCTGCTACAACCTTCTAATATGATGAGGTAACTGATACTGCAGTACTGAGTCAGAGCAAACTCAGTGCCACACCAGTAACCCTTGTTTAGTATTCACTGTGAAAACATCCAGTCTGTGAGTGCTGCTGCTGGGCCTGCAGATACCACTGCTTCTTGCTTTTGTGCTTGTTGTGGGTTTATTGTGGGTTAATTTTTTTAAAACTTTTTACACAATTGCTATAAGATGAGAGAAGTTTTACACAGTCAAAAAAAACTTGATGTGGGGGAATAATATTAAATTTATTACTAGCAGGATAAAAACTAAAGAATAATATATATAACAATTCTAACTAGGTAAAATTATGAAGAAAATGTTATGTATTTACAAAATTATCCCTCCCCTCTGTATCAGTCCAGGAGGAGAAAAGTTTTTTCTTTACTTTTCGGGTTTACAGTTCCTTTAAATCAAATTTGCAGCACTCAAAAGTTTTCTTCTCTTATCTCTAGGGCAACAGCTCTGATCGGCCGCAGCTGGAAATCTCTGTCTCTCTTTCTCTCTGCTGCACGTCGACCTCAGCACTGTCCCTGCTCCTCCCTGCTGGGCCAGGACCAGAGGCTGGGGGGTACTCGGGCCCTGTGAGGTCCTCCATGGACTGCAAGGGGACAACTTGCTGCACCAGGGTCTTCACCACTGTTACAGGGGATAATGGCATTGAGTCCATGCCCTGTTTCTTGTGGGGTCCCTTCTCACGGGAGACAGCCTTGGATGAGCTTCTCCAAAGTGAGTCTATCCTTGGACAGCAGTTCTTCCATAATCTATTGTCCTTTAGGGTCACAAATGAATTACACCAGCATAAATCCCTCACTGGGATCACAAGTCCTACCCAGAACACTTGTTCCAGTGTAGGTTTCTCTCTTCAAGGGCCAGAGGGCTCCAGCAAGATGTTTCATCTTAGGCCTCCCACGGAGTTACAGCTTCCTCTGTGCAGTCCTCTGTTCATGCACTGGCTCTCTCATGAACTGCAAAAAGGTCTCTGCACCCCAAATAATCTTCAGCAGATGGTAGGGGGTTTAGTTTTTAAGTCCTTTCCCCTGCTGGAGGGGGAGAGGCCCCCGTCCCAGCCTCTCCTCCCCACTCCTGTTACACTGACCTTGGAGACTACATTGCTATCTCTTGTTCTTCTCTGCTCTCCTCTGGGCTGGAATTTCTTCTGTGCAATTCATCTTCTCTTCTGTTTTCTTAAATATGTCATTCACAGAGGCGTTACTAAAACTTGTGATTGGCTTTGCTCCAGAAATCTACCTGGAATTAACTATTTTCAACCGCGGGAGGGGCTGGTAAACTCACGACAGTGCTGATACCTGAGAACTAAAAAAGTCACCAAAGGCCCATTACTGAGTTTAAATTTTTCTCCAGTAATGGGCTAGGTGTCATTATGGTTCTGATATTTGACATTCCCAACAGCCAGTGGGAGGCTTCCCAAAGTCCTGCATTGTTTTGAGAAATGCCTTAAGCTGTAGACATCAAACTTTCCTTGGGAATTGTAGTCTAGCTAAAGACAGACGCAGAATGTAAACTGGAGAGAGAAGGAAAACTTAATTTCCCAGAAAGTTAAATAAAGTGGGTAACAAAACCGTATCCTAAAACATTTAGTTGCAAATAAATCATAGTGCATGAAAGACATTTCTAAGATAGTTCTTTATAACAAAATAATAGTTTATTATAACAAAACATTAGCAGAAATCACTGCTTCTGCATATGAAAGGCACATTATGTGTTTAGTTGTTAATGTCTATATTAACTATATAGGCATGGGAAAGAGACACTGTAACATAAAAATCACCTTTCTTGGCTTTTAAACTGCATTTTTTCTCCTAAGCTTTTTTCTACATTAACACCTTCAGATTCTTCTGCTTTCTTATGTTATAGTAGAGAATTGTGTAATTGTGTTCTGTGCAGCTCATACCTGATTCAAATGCTGAGAGGATGTGAGTTTATTTTGTTCAAGACTGAAAAACACCTTTTCATACAAGTACATATATATAATTCAAGTATTGAAATAAAAGAATATTTCTGTGGGAGTTTACACATAATACTGTTACACATACCTACGCTTTATTGTTCTACTAACTGTTTGGGGAGGAAAGGGTAGCAAAAGGAAGGAAAAGAATGGAAGGAAAACTTGTCTTTCTAATCAACTCCTGTTGCTGAGTCAGTTTTCTGAGACTATGCCTTGTTTGTTTCTTTTCAATGCAAGGTCTGAAAGAATATTGTATTGACAATTCTTTATCAAAGGCTTGTTTACGTATTATGAATACAGAAAGAACACCTAGATGCTACTCGGTTTGGCCGTCACTAACCTTTCCCCAGATAGGGAACTGGCATGGAAAAGCTGCTTTAATTCAAAAGCCAGTGACACATTCATAGGCTGTACAACAGATGCAGCCGAGATATGCTTCCCATATTGAAATCTTGTCGCCTTTTAGACTGGCTCACTAATCTTGAAATTGTGTTTCAGCTTGAAATGTGAGGCAGCTTTGTCATGCTCATGTGGAAAGATACAGACCCTCTGAGGAGAAGGAGCAGTTGCCCTTTGTAGCAGAGAGCTGTTGGAAGAGACAGATCTCTGACTGGGGACGAATGATGAGGGCTTTCTCTGTAATATCAGCAGCAAAGGGAAAACTAGGAAGTGCTAGGAATGCCCAATGCTGAATTAGGTAAAGCACAAGTCAATCATTGGGATTAGTCAGCAGAGGCAAAATGCCTGTGAAGGCAAAATGCCTTACCAAATGACCCTTCTCTGATGAGGTGACTAGCTCAGTGAACAAGAGGAAATTTGCAGAAATTATTTCCTGTCAAAGTAATTTTTCCTATTTTGATCAATTTGCCCCTTGCCCTCAAACCTAAATATTCATCTGTGAGCATGTGACATGATAGACTATGCATTTATTTCATCCATATCTTCAATGTGGCTTTTAACTCGTATTTATGTTTGCTGTAAACATGTGAAACATGCTACACAAGATCTGAAAATTGGGATGGTGTGATAAAGTTGACAACAGAAAAATAGTCAGAAAGCAGATATTTTTCAACAGGCACTAGAGTACTATGAGCTTGCCAATAAAAGCCAAAGAGAAACACTGATGCGTCATACGAAGCTACTGACATTGAAACATCAATAAAGCAGAAGAAATGTTTTAAGAAATATACCATTTTTTTAATTAATATCTAATGCCTGTCTATCATGCTTTTATCTGTAAAATAAAAGCTGCATTATTTTTGACTGTTAAGAGAGGGTCTTCTGTGTTCAAACATTACTATTCTTTGTTTTGTGCCATAGAAGCTGGTTTGTACTCTGTCACATCACAGCTGTTGTGCTCATATAATGATCCCACATGCCACATTATGCAGATGACTTTGTTACACTTAACACTCTGGCTGAACTATACTCATCTAAGAAAATCTCAGAAGAAACAGTTTTTTTCATTTGGAAACTTCGGAAAGTGAGTTACATTATAATCAATGGAGTGAAAAATACGGAGGAAGCACAGAAAATTGAAAAGCTTTAAGAGGCTGGTGCCATCAGACAGTAGAAAATAGTTCAGCTCTTGTGACCTTTATCTTAAAAGTTATAAGGAGATCAGCAGTGTGGAAAAACAAAGAGTGTAACCAGAGATGATTTTAGGTGACAGGCAGGAGAAAGAAACAGTAATTGGAATAAGTAATGGTTGTAGAAACAGAGCAAGGATTCTACAGAATGGCATGATTATTGAAGCAAAAACACAATGGTATTTGTGTTTGGTTTATGAATGGGTATTCTAAATATTTCCACTTGTTTCCCCAAAACTAGATCAGTCACGCTTAGAATTAAGTGTCAGTTTAGGGAAAGAAGATGTAGTACACTGGCGGAGAGTAAGGAATCTTTATTTTAGCAACTATCAAATTTCAATTTAAAATTGAAGTTGAAAATAGAAACAGAACCTTCAAATATCAAATATCTAATTTCTTGGCTCTTACAGAGAAGCAGACTATTGTGACAGGAATACAGCGACATTTTAGCTTCCATTCCATTTAGCTTCCAGTTTTCAATAATTCATATAATTCATATAAATTATAATAAATCATTTATATACTTTAATTTTTACCTTGTTAACCATTACAAGCCAAGTGAAGATACCTCTCTTCATAGCCTAATGCTAGTTCAGGCCTTTAGGGGGTTTTCAAGTAGAGGATCCCTGTTTTCATGTATGACCTAGAAATCTGCAGATAGAAGTAGCTGAAACAAAAATTTTCGTGGTCTTCACCATAGGCTGTGGGGGAATATGCTCTGCTTTGGCACATGGAGACCACCTCCATCTACTTCTTCACTGACCTTGGTGTCTGCATAGTCATTCCTCTCACATATTCTTACCCCACTGCATCAGCTGCTGTTATGCAGCCGTTGTTTTCCTCCTTCTTGAACATGTTATCCCAGAGGTGCTATCACCACCTCTGATTGGACTGGCCTTGGACAGTGACAGATCCATTTTGGAGCCTGCTGGCATTGGCTCTGTTAGAGATAGAGGAAGCTTCTGGCAGCTCCTCACAGAACCCATCTCTGTAGCACCACAGCTCCCAAAACCTTTCCATGGAAGTCCAATACATTCCACCCCTTGTCTCTGGAAATCACAAATTTAAGACTGTTATTAAAACACATATGCATGACACAATCTGAGCAATCTTCACAAGTTTCATTTACATCAACTAAAAAAAAATTGCCCACACTAAAATCAAAATGACATCATCACAGCACTGATAAAAGTGGTCAATTTACACAAAATCCGCCTCTTATTCCTTCACCACAATTACAACGACAAAATTCCCCACAGTCATTCCACTCTTCTCTCTCTTGCTGTGCTGAGACCATGTTTTGCCTGTTACCTCTCCCAGTTATTATACTTAACACACAACACTTGTCCAGCTGGCAAGGGGAGGGGCAGAGCAGTTTTGGTGGGCACCTGCTGTCCAGTCAGGGTCAACCCACCACAGTTACTGAGGTATTTGGTACACAACAACAAGTGGTAGCCATGTCATACACACTGATCAATATGGAGGATATATAGATATTATATTCATGTTATCATAGTACGTGGCCAATAGCTTCACCCAGACCTGCAATCTGCACGGGTTTTTGTACCTGTATAACAAGATGGTAATCTCCTTGCCATGTTGACAAAAAATTCTGCTTCATAAAGTACATTTGTGGCTGAGAAACCATGTAACAAGTTCTCAGTTCTCAAAAATTAAAGAAGAATATTCTGTTAAACTGAAGTTAAAATAAGTTCGAGTTAAACAAAATGTTGGTAGTTTCAAGCTTCAAAGCATCAAGTCTTTTTACAAATAATATACACAAGTGCAAGCCTTTTTATGAAATCTAGTATGGCTACCTAATGCACAAAACTGAGGGTGTTCTTTCTCTAGACCTGAAATACACATTCTGCATGAAAATCAGCCTGATGCTTAAAAGACACAGAGTTGAATAGCTCAGACCTGTTTGAAGTGGTTAAACTTTTAATTACTTTGGAAAATTCATGTTATGTGTATTTTTATTAGCACATTATATTACAGCAAGTCCCAGAGTACTCAAAATGATAAACACCATAAAATGACTCAGATAGTCACAGTCTGAAGATGACTAGACGATTCTGAAGACCAGCCTTTGAAATCAAGTGGTTCCTTGCTTTTTAGGCAACTATAGCCTAGACTCCATTTAGGGCAAAGCTCAGCTGGTAATAAAATAAGAGTTTGCAATAAAATAAGAGTTTATTTGAATTATACTTTTAATTTCAGTTTGTTGTCACTTCTACTGCAGGTTTCTTCTTTCATCACTGCATCTACTGAAATGCAAAAGCACAAAAGTGCAGTTGAGTTTAGGGTGAATTGTGGTTTTCAGTGGAAACCTGAACACCAAGGCAGACATAACATTCTTCTCCAAATGGGGGACTAAATCCAAAAGACTTTTCCATTCATATTTCCTGAAAATGTACATGGTCTCAGAAGTAGAATGTAAAGTTGTTATGCTGATTTACTCAGCGCTATATATACCTAATATAACATTAGGTAACAGTTCAAAGTTAAAATCTAAAGGTATCAGAAGAGAGTGGTAGTTTTATAAGCCATTATGTCCATGACCCAACAGGCCATCGGCTTATTTAAGCACACAAACATCAGTTCACAGCAGTCTTACGAGTCATCGCTTGTAATTATTTTAACCAGTTGTCTTCCTTTATAGCTCATTCTGAAACTGCTTTCATAGTATTGCAAGTTCTTTTATCCACATAGGTGCATCTCCTATTATAAATGATCAAAAAGCAATACATTAGCTTTCAGGGCAGATATGTACCTCATCTAAACTTTACACTTACACTCAAAGAACTGTTTTAAAGTGCAGAGGGTATCAGTGAAGGAGATGTCATTTCTCTTCTAAAATTAGAGCTCCAAAAGCTGAGAAATCAAAAAATCTAAACTTTGCACTGCATTTAGTCCGAAAAATCAAGCACTCAAATTTTGAAAAACATACAAGGTAACATAGCATTGCCTCAGTCCTATGTACACAGTTTCACAAAGTGTGATATGGAAAATCTCCTTGGAGTTTTTCAAGATTCATCTGGACAAAGCCATGGCTGACCAGACCTTGTATTGGCAGTAGCCTTGCGGTAAGTATGAAATTGGATGAGGAATTGCCAGCGTTCCCTTCCAGCACTACAGCATCTGTGATTCAGTTAAATACGACTGATCTCTGTAAACCACCGGCACTATCTAGGAAAAATAAAATGAGCAGTGGCAATGACTGCAAGGAGCCCAAGGTTGGGAATGGCCTTCAAAATGCTTCAAATGTCTTTGTCTCTTTTTCTAATTGTCTCACTGTGGCTCAGACTTCCTGTCTTATTAAATCAAATAGGAAAAGACCTGCAATAAGTGAGTGCTTTACATAACTTCATTACAAAATCCAACAGAAATAAGATAATTTTCCCTCGAAGAACACAGCTGCCTATAAGCCATTGAGTAGTTGTTCATGCTTTGGTTAAAGGAAAAAATGTAGTTTTGATGATTCTGAATAACAAAGTCTTTAGTCTTTAACTTTTTATGTTCCAGCCTGTTATTGAAGGATAAAAACCATGATAAATATAATTTCAACTATACTATATCATGGACTGAATTTTCAATAGTGTCTTCTGAAAAAATCCATGAGTTTTGTAACAGGTATTGATCAAATTCAGCTGAACAACAACACTAATTCGTTTTGGAAAACCTGATAATGCAACATATATGCACAAGGGTGATTTTCATACTAATAGAGTGATGTTTAAAAATATGTTCAATCCTTTTCTTCTGGTGGAGGCTAGTAGACCTAAAAAGTACCTAAGCTGCTGTTGAGAAGAAGAACTACAGCCGTTCAGGAATGCTTAATACTCCAAGCAACTAGCAAAGTGTAACTGCTGACAGCATTGCCACTTTTAGAATAGCCTTTATAAAAAGGCATATCTGTTAGTATTTTCTGTATCTGATCTACCCAACAAAACTCAAATGGTCTGGTTTCTGATCTCTTCTGCCTGTCAGCCATGACCTTTAAAGGAGAAATTTAAATCAACAGTGTTTTTCAATAAAATTATCAATATTATCTTACATCATAGTAAAAGATCAAGAACTGTTACTTTTCCTATTTATAGAAGTGTGACTTGTCACCCAGAAACATTACAAGAGCTGATACAGAAAATTAAAAATGCTTAAAGTGAGATCCAATGCCTGCTGAAGTCAACAAAACTATCTGGAAATATTTTACTTCTAAGCCTAATTTGCATTAAACTGACCTTTTAATTTTCTGGCAAATTTTGTATCTGTAAACATAAACCACATGATTTAGCTAGTCACAGGTGAACTTATATATAGCCACTAGGTACTAGTGATAATTACACCTGAAAATAGTTCTACAGTGACTTTTCATAATTGCTTTTGAAAGGTAACATCACAAAAGGCAAACAGAAAAATTTAAAGACATGATCAGGTCTGAAGTACTGAGCTTTTTCCCTCCTTTTGTCCCGTGACCTCTCTGTTCAGTGAATTCATCAAGGCATGAGTACTAGAAGCTCAAATGGTAATCTCTGCCAACACTTCTTCTTTCAATATAACAAATTTCCCAATAATCCAAGTTTATGTGTAAAGCCCCATACATTTTCCTCCACACCTCACCATCACAGCAGTGTTCACACTGAATTCTTTCTTTGTACATAATTTTACCATATCTTAGATTTGAAAATGTTAAGAGCAAATATAGTTCTGTATTTTCCACAATGTGAGTGTTTTATGCTTTAAAGGATCAAGTGTCTCAAAAATTTTCCTGGCATTACTTCTGAATTCAACTTATTCTTCTATAGAGTTTATCTTCTTATTTATTGTGTTTTGCAAAATTTAAAGTTCTTGTAAGAGTGAGAAGAGATATGACTACTGTCTGTAAATCCATCATCAGAAGCATGAACTCTGAAAGGAAAAAAAATACTTAAGTTAAAGGACATTTTTGGCACAGGAACAAATGGTTCTCTGTTAATGAATTCTCTGTGTGCTTGAATCTAGAGGTTTAATTCTGCTTAAGTCTAGAGGTTTATTTCTACTTGAATGAGTTCTGGAACATCTTTTTTCAGTGACACAAGAGAGAAAACACATAATTGATGTTAAAAAATAGAGTTTCTATCAGTGTATGAAAAAGATCAGGTAGCTTGGCTGTCTGCAGCAGCAGGAAGATGGCCTCAGTAAGCCAAGTGGCCTCTTCATGGTGTATGTTCCTACTTATTTTGACAATAGCTCTAGGCAAGAAAACTTAAATCACTGAAGTATTAGCACTGTAAAACTTGGAAAGCTCTTTAAAATGGGTGACAGCTGTATTACTTTTTAACCCAGTGAAAATTGCTTTATTACACAGAATTTTATCTCATACATAGTAAATATTTTTATTTGGAGTAAATCTACATAGAAGAAATGTGTATTAGAACCAAGTACATATATCAATGAAGCAGACAAGCATTTGAGAGGAGGAAAAGGTGGTATTTATCTAATTTAAAAAATCTGTATGTTAAATGGAAAAAGAATTGTCTTGAGTTACCAGGTGATGTTTGCATTATGGACGTGCCACTGGAATCCACCTGGGGAAAACCTGGGGTGGAACTTCAACTGAAATTCTCTTCTGAGCCTTGTGTTTCAACAGGATACTTATTTTTCTTCACTGATCTGACTAATTTAATTTTGGATGAGCCCTTCTCTTCAGTGAGAATCTTATAATCTTTCTTATTATCCAGGAATTTTAAGAGGGAAAATGCAGCTGATGCTTTATCTTCTACTCTGCCTTTAAAACTCCTTGACCTCTCTGCTCCTTCCTATCAGGAAAGCCCTGCCTGGGAACTTGAAGAACACAGGACCTTTTCCTTTCAGTTGCAAACATCATCAGGTTGCTTTAACTATTGAAGATATCTTTATTTTTTATATAGTGCGGTTTGATATGAAAAACACTTTAAGATAGTCTACACAAATTTTACTTGTTGTCCATGTGGTCCAACTTCTTTGAAGTATATCTTAGGAAAAGAAGGCTGAAGTATTACCAAGATAGAAAACCTACACAATACTGATTTTTATGTAGTTTCCTCACACAGGATGTTGAAAATTGGCAGTACTGGGATCACTAGTAAATACTGTAATCTTGCAAGTCATTCTCTTAATTCACTGCACCAGAGCTGCTGTTGAAGCCTTTTTATGCTATCGGATTCTATACTGTTGGCTGTAATAAACAAATCAAAGATAAGTTTCACATTTGATCTGTGAGGTATTTTAAGTCAATATAAGCCTCCAAGCAGAGGAGTTAATTCAACACTTATAAACAGTCAGTCAGACAAGTATTCATTAGCAGAGGCCAGGGTAAGAACCATTACATGAATTCTGGGATGTTCTTGTTTTCATTATCTTTGCAACAAACAGAATGCCACTAATGGGAAGAAAAAATAGGTGAGAAGCTGATTCAGAATGAGGAATCTAGAGAGAACATCTGTGAGGCTCTTTGAAAGCTAATGGTTACTGGAAATTGTTGACTTGATTGTCTAATATTTCCTGCCTTAAACCTAAGGTATCTTTTGCTCATGAACATTGAAATACTGATGCTTTCTTAATACACTGCTTTTTTCTTCGCTTAAATCTCTGATTGCTTCCACCTATTATCCTCCACTGTTGCAGTTAATTAGCTGCTTCATTTACAAATGCTTACATTTGGTTTCAAACTGCACTTAAGGAAGCAACATTTTGTGGACAGGAATTTGATGTCACTTGAGAATCTCCTTATTTAATCTTTTCTTGATTTGTTTTTCAACTAAATTAGGTGAAAGTTAGTTGGCAGAGTCACATGTAAGGACGTGAGGGTGTCATGAGACATTTTCCTGTGTAAGTCTAAGAGCTACTAGCAGCTCTACCATGCTCATTTTTACCAGGACAGCCTGGGCAGACCAGCCCAAGCATTCAACACGACCTAAGGTCCTGCCACTCTGCCAATGAAGAAATACAGCCTGCACGGCTGTAGCCTTTTCTACACCATGAGACAGTGTTCAACAAGACAACAGATTCCCAGAAGTACGATAATGTTGCTGCTTACATCTTCACCTGCCTTTACTCCTTCAAAGAACTTTAAGAATCTTCCCTAATGCTTCTGGACATTCAGCACTGTACAGCACAGCATTATTAGCATTCACAACTCCCTTACTCCGTGTGTCTGGCATGTGTATTTTGAAAGTAACTAGATGCAGGTCAAGTCAATGACCATTTTTACACCGGCACAGAGTTAACTCATCTAGAGAAGCAACCCACCACCCACACAGGCTGTGAAGCAATAACCCAGCAGGCAGCTTGCATGCTTGTCTAAACTGTGCTGTCTAGGCCTGAGGAAAGTGTCATTTTTGTCTCCCACAGATGCAGTCTTCAGCCATCATTTCACTTACTGTGGTTAATTTACTGAGAAAAATGTGGTGGTTTATGTTGCTGTCAAAAGTAGCCCTTGTTAATTTTTTGAGTGCTGAGGCACGAGGACTCTTTCCCTGATGATTTGTAGCATTAAAATTCATCAGCAACTGAGACTAGTTTATCCCCTTTACCCTGCCTTTTTCGCTGTTAAAAAGAAGGGAAGGACTAAGGGGTAAAGGAAAAATTCTACTACAAAGCTGATTAATGCTATTTATATTTGTCTCACACATGGCCAAGAATCAGTTGCACACATAGCACATTGAATGTCTGGCTGAGAAAATATTCATTTACATTTATTCCATTTGGGTGATCCTTCATATCAGCAGTGTGCCTCTACTGTGATTGAAATGCTAGGTCTTAATACAGCAGTATTCACATGCTGGATGTGGGAAGGGAAGAATAGGGTGCTTTATCAGGTGGTCTCATTTGTATTTGTTTATTTCAATATTCATGATGATCTGACAAGTTTATGAGCTGAATTCTGGGGATGACAAATATTAAAAGGGCTTGTGCTAACATTGATCCTGAAAAGATTTCACTTTCAAATTTTGCAGACAAAACTTGTGTTCATCAACACCTCCATATGAGTGATCAACCTTTAAAGTCCATGGGAGTGGTTTCAAGCTTCACTCTATTGTAACAACATGTCAGGCAGGGAGTTATTAGTGAGCAGATAAAAGTGATGCAGTTAGTTAGATTTGAAGGTCTCAGGACTGAAAGGTATGAAATAAAAATCATAAATGCTGCAGCTGGAGTTATCAAGACTAGAATTTGCCATCATTCAGAAGTACAAGGTCAAAACGGAGAATGTAATAACATGATAAATGGGAATGATCATATCTGTGACAGTCTTTTGATCTTCAATGCATAGAGAGCTTGAATTTTGCTGATGAATCTTGCTAAATTACTTCATGTCATTTAAACTCTGTGTGGCACAAGATTGGAGAAGGCTTTAGGTGATAGTGTTATGGAAAACAGGGGCTTGCGAGCCTTCTGATCACTTTTGCATCCAAGATGATAAGAAAAACAAACTGTAACTGATGGGACTTGCACTGACAAGTAGGCTTTTACTGTTTCTCATGATCTTAGGATTTCTTGGGCTTTCAAGCAGCTTTTGGAAATAAGGCTCATGTATCTTTCAGACACACTGCCTTTCAGAGAGATATAACTTCTCCATTTCAGTGAGGAAAACGTGAATTCTCCAGTATAAAGTAAATTCCACCGCTAGATTTTAAGGACTGTGTTGATTTGCTACAGTGATTTGACCTGTATCTTCTAATCTTTATTTGTTGAAGTATGACTTTAAACCGATGGTTAGAATAAGCAGAGGCACATCAAAACTGGCCCCTCTCCACAGAAAGCTAAAGCAGGGATTTCTGTATCTGACATCTGTGATCACCAGACTTGCTCAGCAGCTCTCTAAATCTGCTCTGCTTTACTTCCTGTTTCTCCAGGGCAGTCAAATACTGTTGGCACCAGAGGGCCATGAGGGAATATGGGCTGACCTGAGTAACTTAAGAAGAGGTGTCTGTAGCATCGGGATCCCAGCTCATGCAGCATGATCTGGAATCTTTGAATATCAAAGAGGGCTGTCTTAAATGGTACCAAACAAAGCAACACAGGTGTTCCTCTCTTTCTCAAGCAAAAGGCACTGTCCTGGGAGGACAGCTATTCCCTTTCTCCTGAGGGTGGCCTCCTGTCAGAAGGAAGTATCCTGCATATAAGACACTCCCACCAAAGAGGAAGGAGTGGGACCTGGAATGGTGAAGAGGAGCCATAACCTCAACCCATAGGGTTAGGAGGACTTCGGGTATCTGCAACGAAATACAAGATGGTATATCTTTTTCAAGGGTTAACTAAACAATCTTGTCAAAGGTTTAGCCCTGTGATTTCTGGAGGTTTTTATCTGCATGGTTTTTATCAAC
>VXAY01000871.1:140470-203510 GCA_013399855.1 Oxyruncus cristatus
ACCCGGTCCAAAATTGCACTGGGCCCCCCAGTATCGGGAGCTTAGTGTTAGGCTCAGTTTTTGGACTAAGACCTGAGGTTGTGAGGGGCTTGGCCCCTCAATGGAGAGTTCACTGGCTTCTTTATCATTTTGTGGCTGTAATTCTTCTGCAGTTTGTTGCATGTGGTTCCTAGGTGATTAGCTTTGGCTTCAAGTTATCCCTGCCCTCCTCAGGCTAGGCCAGGCCCCGGGAGGGCTGCACACCCAGGCCCAGCCAGGACAGGGTGTGATGCCACGTTAACTCCTTAATTTCTACTGCACAACATGTTTCTTTTATGGTTTGTTAAATGTCATTCGTAGAGATGTCACAAAAGTTTCTACAAATGACATATTTAATAAACCGGAAAAGTTTGTTACTCCAGGTGAACCAAGTAGCCAACTGGATTGGCTACTTGGCCAGAATTTCACCTGGAATTAACCATTTTCTGCCCCAATACTGGGGGAATGGGCTAAACCATGACAAATCTAAAGAAAATTATTTCCAGCGGTTGAGAAATACAAGTCACAATGAGTAAACATGCATAACTGCTGTATGCTGGCAGAAAAGACTGAGTTTCAAGATTCTCCGAATTTAGCAGAAGGTAAGGAAAAAGTATTTTTAAAAAATCCTGTGTCTGAGTTTCATCCTGCTTATTCTTGTCCTGTTTATTTCTAATGGCAATTTTGAGAGACAGGAATTTTCAATATTAAGAGCTTCTGTGAGCTAGACACCTACCAGAAGTATTGTCTCAATGAGTTTTATTATCACTCTACAGCAAAGAAAAATGAAGTTACACTCTTCCAGTGAATGATAACACCTTTTCTTTGACTAAGACAGAGAGAACAAAGACAGTAAATTACAAACACAGCACCACTGCTATTGTTTATTCCCAGCAGCAGCAGTAACCAGTTCTTTTGGATGAAAGCAAGAACACTAATCCTTAAAGACCTGATTAAACCGAACCTTATTAACTAGGGATCTTCTCCAAAATATGGATTCTGGAAATAGCAATTTATGTGTGTAAAAAAATTAGTATTTCATGTGTTTATCTTAGGACAGAATGTAATAAGTTTAACAGACTCTGCTGCCATGGTAGTCACTTCTGTTGATCAAGGTAGATTTTTCTGGCAGAAAAATTGGAGTGTAGAAGAATTGTCTGCACTTAATAGAGGAACCTGTTCTTCTAACTAATTAGAATTCCCTGCAGTAAAATCCAGCACACCTGCAGAACTTATCAATGTACATTCATTAATCATAGGAGACAACTGCAGAGGACTTCCTTGAGCTAGTATTAAAAGATGTGCAGATGTTCATCAAGGACAGACAGGTTTGTTATAACTGGAAGTCCAGTTATGACAGTCACCTTAGCACTTTGACTGCAAGGAACCTGTGACATTATGAATGCGTGCCCTGCTGCATGTCCCATACCAAACGAGTGTAATTTCCTTCTAACAGTGCTACACAAGGATAGAGACTAAAAGGATTTTGTTTAATCCAGTACCATCTCTCTCTCACCCCAGTCACAACCACCTCTGTGCAACCCAAAACACAGATACATAGCACCAAATCAAACTCAGGAGTACACCACAAACTCAGGTTTGCTCATTTGGGAATACTTGCAATACTCATTCTGGATACTCATTCTGGAAGTCTTACATGAGAAAATATTTCAGTTAATCTGAAGGCTATACTGTTTGTAGAAGGTCCTTGGCTTATTTGAACTTCCAGTTTGATGGACTAAAATGACCTAATCTTCAAATGCTGTGCATATTGAATATGTGTCTGTATAAACACATATGTTACACAAATAATAAATTAAATACTTACATATATATTGTTTTTTATTTGAATCTGAGTTTTCTTGTCATGTGGAGACATATGGTAAATATATAAATGTTTACTGAGGATTGTCTAACTGATGGCATGTTTATCAGATATGTTTTCTTCTACACCTATAACAAACTTTTGCTGCAATTTGTCTGTAACCATTTCAGATCACCGGTACTGTAAGAATCCTTTTTAGCATGGTGTTCCAGAAATTTTAATATCACCAGGAGCCAGCAGAGGACACTGTCACAGAAAATGCTTAAGAAGAAACTTATTTTGTCAATAGTTCCTTTTAATAGATTTCAAGCATCAATAAAACAGCTTGTTTCCTCCCATCTGTAGTGCTGGGAATTACTTTCTTAGCTGTTGCCTAATAATTATTTATCCACAAACAGATGTTTTAAAACAGAAGACTTTATAATGAAAAGAAAATCACTTCATTTTTCCGTTCCTAGTGCCTTGGGATAGGGCAGGGAAAGGCTTGTCCAAGCTTCAACAAGTTACAGTAAGCTATGGCAGCTGTTTCATAGATTTTCCATTCAACCTGCAGGTCAGAAAAAGTCCATTCAAACAAAACACTGAAGATAAAAAACTCCTTCACTGAGAAAAAACAAGCAGCTCTTGAGCCAATGATGAGAGAGAACAAGCTGAGGCAAGGCAGGAGGACTCCTTAGGAAGGAAGAACTGCAGCATCAAGAATAGTGGAGTGAAAGAATTGTGCATGAGAGGATGGGAAGCTGGAATAACTACCCCAACTGTTGGCTGAAAGCCTCAAATCTCTGATACCAAATGTCTGAATCTTCTGAGAGTCCTTGACACAGAATCACGGTCAGTACAACAATAGCATGTTTGGACCTGACTGCAAATTCCCATCTGCTTTATTAAGCTGTGCTAATTTGATCTTTAACATCTCTGAAGTTAACTACAAATGGAAGACTTTCTATCTTGCCAATGCCAATCAACATTGCCTGCCAGGGCTGGCAAATGGGAATTGTATGGACACAAAAGCATTCAGAAACGCAACACAGGATGCAAAGCCACTTGTAGTTGGACATTAATCCTAACAATAAGAGCAATAGAAGGCTTAAAGTAATATTATTTTACTATATCAGTGATTGGATAATGGAATGAAGTGAGTTAAAATACCAGAGACGTATAATATGTTGGAGAGACTGCAGAATCCACACCTCTTGATAAATCAAACAGCTGGAGCTGGAAAATTAGAATGTGCCTTGTAAAAACTCAGCTGACTGAAATGCACAAAATCAGCAAGAATTTTAAATTGGTTGGGTTCTTTACTGCATTGGTCATTTATTAACAATTTTGGCTTTTTATATATGTTCCATTTTATATTTTGTGAATGCATTTTGTTTATACTTGTGTTATTTGAAGAATAGGTAACAGAAATAGTTGTATGCTAGTGCTCTTGCCATCTGTAAAAGTACTCTGAAACAAATACTTTTTTTTCTCATTTCAAAACATGCCATTCTTACAAAAGTTCACTGTAAGCTCATTACTGAAATCATCTCAAAACTGTAAGAAAAAAAAACAAAAAAAGGAACACAGGTTTTAACTTCTATCTAAGAGTGTAGAATACTTTATTTTCTCAACAGAGAAAGTAAAAGGTAACAAAAGGAACCCTTAAATTATAAATATGGGCAAACTAGAAATTTTAAAACTCATAAAGCACTTTCCTTGCTACCTATTGTAGTCTTGCTTGCAGTGTAACCAAGAACTTTCTGGTCTGCAGAAAACTTCACCATCCTCTTTAGCCTTTGGGTTTTAACTGTCATGTCTCAGGTGTGGGTTTTGTCTGCTCCCTGTTCCTCCCAGTAGAATCTCCCTGTGAAATGCAGGCTCAGGTTCTTTGCCTCTACCTCCAGTCTGTGGGCTCCAAGAGCCCTCCAGAAACAGTCTCAACTACTTCCAAGAGAAAGGACAATATGCCTTCGAGGGTCTGATCTACTTACTTGCTTTTCAAAGGAACATAGCACGCACCAAAAAAAAAAAACAAAAAACAAAACAAGGCAGCAAATAGATGCTCTCCATTGCACCCTGCAGTCCCTTGGATACAATTTGCATTGTGGTCCAATATAAATAATCCTTACGGTTCCCTATTCTTCATGTACACAAAGAGGGTTTTTTTAAAAAAATAAAATTGCTGTGTCTTCTGCCTTACAGTAAAACCATATAAGAAAAATTCTTCGACATCAGAAATAATAACTATTTATTGGGAGAATTATTTGTCTGAAATGAACATTTTCCCCCTACTCTCTGCTCCTGATAATTTATATAATAAACTGGCTGAGTTTTATCGTCTTACTTTCATCATATGCATCTGATAAACTCTTTTACTTCTCACTTGGACTGTAATCTTTTGAAAAGACAGTACATCCCTGAAAGCAAAGAAAACAAACATGGTAAAACTGAAAATAAAAACTGAACTAATTTTGAATATTTAAGTATTCTATTCTTCAACCAAATATGCTCTAAACAACTGCTAGTCTTTCGGGACATTATTGTCATGCATGGTCTTTGAGAGCCCTGAAAGAAAGAAAATTTAGTAGGACTTAGAGGTAGAGCAGCCTGAAGGGCTTCAATCCATTTGCCTTGAAATTTGTTTTCATTAAATAGGAGAGTAACTGCAGAAACTTTGCACAGCATTATCTTTACAAACTGAATTGTTTGGAACTGGAGATTAAGTTGGACAGGGAGTGGGGAGGAAAAATCCACTCACACAGCTGGGAAAATATCTCAGATGGTTTTTCTCACCCTGTAATTTTTATTAAAGTAATTTCATCTTTAACAAAGGGTAATTTCACCAAAATTAGTTTTGACAGGCTCTTAGTAATAGCACTTACAGTTACACTGAAGTGCATCATTTCCAAGGAAAGTCTCTCTGATTCCAGGACATGCAAGTTATTGGTACAGCACCCTGCATCTCTCAGCAGAGCCATTGCTCTCCAGCTTGATGGTAACCTTTCCAGGATTAGGAAAGAATCATGGAGGGGTGCACCTCAAGTGGGATTTCTGTTCTCCAGGCAGTCTTGGTTTTCACTGCTACCTATAATCCCACTCATTGCAAGCCTCAGTCAAGCACCATGTACAGCAGGATAAATGAGTGATGGGAAGACTTGCAAGATGGGATAGTGGGAGGGATTGAGGGAATGGTTCTGAGTACAGGATCCATTGTAGACAGTAAGCTGGTGTTAACTGGAATAGCACATGGGATTGCCAGAGCTCAGGACAGGCAAGAAGGATGGATGGAGTTGGAAAAGAGGACTCACAAAAGCAGCTTATCAGAGAGCAGAGGGACTGCAATAACACAGGAAATAATAAAAATAAAGAACAAAGAAACATGGGTTTAAATACAGAATAAAGCTGGAATGAACTATTCTGAGTAGGAAAGTGGACTTTTCAGATAGGTTAGATAGGCATAGAAAGTTTATGTCAAACCATAAAACCTAATAACCTTTATTTTGATTTATTCTACTTTTGAAACTTCCTTGAAAACCTCTTTCTCTGTCCCAAAGCCCACATGGCCATGAAATGAGAAATTGTGCAAGATGACTCCTCATGTTGGTTCAGCAGGTGTTCTTTTTGATGCTGGGGCTGCTACAGCTCCTGCCAATGCAAGTACGTGATTCCAGAGTTCAGGCTACTGCCTTCAATTCTTGTGCTTTGTCACTCCTTGCTCAGTCTCCTGTGTCCTGACAGAGATGCCAGAAGATTTCTCAATCTACATTTCTCCCCTAGATTTCTCTAGTGAACATTTCTCCTTCATAGGACCTCAGAAAGATTCAGAGGAACTTCAATGTTATTCGTGCATGATTTGACAAATTGCATCAGCAACTCTTCTGCTTTCCTTCTACCATTTCCTTCAGCAGAAAAAAAAATATCAAAAATGGAAAAAATCCCCTTTGAAAATTAGAATCTCATGTGATTCAAATGGTTTTGCTAGACCATAAGCTCGCTTAAGAGGTCAAGAAATAGAGTTAGTGGTAGCTTTCCTAGTGAAATTCAAGTACAACAACATGAAGTCTTAGATATTGCATCATTAAGAGTTGCAAGTTTTAAATCAGATTTAAAAGTGCCTCAGCCTTCATTCATAACTTAGCGTGGGGGATCCCCTTCAGGAACCAGCAGGGCTCAGGTCCTGTCTTGTCAATGTTTGCAGTTGAACTAAGTGCTACCAAATTTTGAAAATTGTTTGACACTTTATGATAGTCCAAACCAGGCAGGTGGCTGTCAGCTCTCCATGTGGGCTTCCAGGGTGGAATATTAAACTAACCTGAGCATTCGTTTCTGGTCCTCGCTTGTCAAAATTGATCTGTGTGTGAAACTTCCCAGTTCTCAGCCTATATGTGTAATACATTTCTCCATGCAAGTGCCTTGAATGATCTACTAAAGAAACAGCTGTAGGGATTTCTTCAGACTCAGGGAGAACAGCATGAATTCTCACTTTCCAGAGAAACATGGCCAAATCCCAGGGACCGTTACCAGTACTTGTGAATCCAAACAAAGGATCCAGAGAACTTACTTCATGTCAGATGCTAACTGTTCACCCTCAGAGGTCAGGAAAGGATATTCTACCCAACAGTAGGGAGAATAGGAGCTAGTATAATTGTCCAGTCTTTTTATTACATTTCAGGAGATTAGTTCTTGACAGTGCTATGATACAGACTATGTGACCAGTCAAATTAAGTATTTCAAGGTAATTTGAAGTTGAAATGATTGGGTTTATTTCCTCTTCGAATTTTGAGACCTCTCCCCAGAAAGTCAGGAATTACATTTTGGGTGTAAAGTCATGTGTTCCTAGCAACACAAATACAATTTTATTCATGTTTACTACGGAAAAAAAATACATGGTATGTGATTTAGTTTCAGTCTGAAGCTTCAGATGGAATTAATACAGTTCCATATTAGATCTCTTCCTTCCTGGAGGAATTCTATGTAATTCTTAATAAACCTGATAATTCTTGCAACTTGTGTTTCTGACACTGGACATAATTTTCACTAAATGCATGCAAACCTTGTAAGCATTCTCTCTCAACTGGTGCACCAGGGACTCATTTCAGCCTTCCACTCATCCACACACAGAATTATTCGGATCCAGGGGACAGCATGTTATCCCTGGTTAAGAGTTAAGAAAGGGTTGCCAGTTCAGACACAAATCTACTACACCAATATTTATGGGTGATTGAATCTGATGAAGAGAAGTTTTCCTCACTTTCTTTCTTTGATTCTTACAGCCATCTTTGGATAAGTGGCAGGAAATTAGAAATGGCTGCTCTGTATAACTCTACAAGACATTGTTACCATACCTACAGAATAAATCACAGCAGGCCCACTTATTGTTTTCCATTGAACACATGCAAAAAGAGGGATGATTTGTTGCTTCCAATGCTACTCTTTGTGTTACTGTGGACCCAAAGGAGCCCACAGACCACTGTTCTGCATTGTGCAAATGTAGTAAAACTTACAACATTTTCTGAAAATGTTGTAATGTTAGAGCGAGGTAAACACAAGGTGGAGGAATTACCATTGTCATGTTTACACAGCTTGGATTCTGAACCTACGCAATTCTCTAGAGGCCACATAAAAAATGTGTGTCAAAACCACAAAGTAAAAAATGGGTTTTCTGAGTCCTGTACAAAAGCCTTACTAACAAGGCCATTCTTTCATGTTTTCTCTGTTTTTCAGCAACAGTTGATGGCTTGTAAGTACTGACAGAGTGTGCAGTTTGCAAGTCACAATTTTCCTGACTAACACTTAATAGCAAAAGATGATGCCTACAAAAGGTCAGCCAAAAAAATAAATAAGTAAAGCATGTGATGACAGAAATAATTACTGGAGACAGAGAACTCTGGCACTGGACAGAGAATTCTGCCAGTAAATCATCCCGTTAATACAAATACACATGTTGTACTCTGATAAAGTCTCTGTGTGTAGGAATAGGCTTATTCCAAAACATAAATCGTTCAAACAAATTATTAACTTAGGTATAAGGAGAAAGCCAACTGGATGCACAATTAAATGTGAAGAATTTTTTGTCTGTTTTTAGAGTAAATTCTCAGGTGAGGAAAATCTCTCATGGAAGTACCACTTAAACTAGACTGCCTCAGTCAACCAACAGATCATCTTATATGAAAAAGTGTTATATGGGTGAAGATAGTTTTATGAATTTCATTTATACACTAAATAAGCAATACTTCAACATATTCTGCAACAGCTTCTACTTTCATTCAGAGATCTCCATCTTCCCATCCCTTTGAGGCTCCTTTCACTTCATCACCTCTGGGAGAGATGTAAAAAAGTAGCACAGAACAGAGAGTGCCCACAAAATGAAGCTCAAGAAGCTTCAGTAATTTTCTCCAGGAAAATGAGAGGGACCAGGCTAAAAGAAACTTGAAAAAATGAGGCAGGTTCAGACACGAACCATAGGCTTCTGATCAGCTGATTGTGAGAGATACTAGTAATATAAATAGCACCTTCTCAGAAAATTAGGAATGTGTATGGGATTGTTTTGCAGAAGTAAGTCAGTAACAGCCTAAGACAGAGAGCTCTGCTGTCTCTTTTACACAAACTCATCCTCTTGATGTGTTTCTGATCCCTTTCAGTCTGTCATTGGTATTTTTGATTATTTTTTTTTCTCATTGTGCTCCATTTGTGCCTGTCTAACACATCTGAACCAATCCAGCTAACATTTTAGCACTTAGATGAGACATAATCAAACAGAGACCTACAGTGTCTTTCTTACTTTCCCGAGGCCTGACTATCTGGCATCAATTAACTCAAAAGCAAATTCATAATGATTGGTGTGAAACAAGAAAACTGAGAAGACACAAATAGTGTCTGGTCATCAGTTCAAAATTCTGCCATGTCACAGCTCAGCTGCAGTTTTCGAATACTGACACTATGGTGACTTGCTGGGGCTCTCAGAGCTCTCTTTCCTTCCAGCTCCTTTTGTATCCTGTATCCAGGAGTGGTGCTTGCACAAATGAAGATGGAAACACAATTGCATCCACCGGTTGCTTCCTACTATCACCATAAAATGCAGGCAATTTCTCCACACACTTTTAAGTTTAGCAACCAGACAAGTCCACAAGCACACAAAGAGGGAGAGAAAACAAGTCTCAGATATCATGAGGCTTTCTGTTTCCAGAAAAGCAAGGGTTTAACCTATTTTTTGCATGCTTATCATGCAGAAGAGGCAGACTTCAAATCTTGTACCACAGCAGGGTATTCAGATATCAAAGACAGGTTTTTCTATCACATAATGAAGAGAACTTGATGGCACTTTAATTTTGTCCATTCTTTGTGTAAACATTCAGCTGTAAAGGGGCCAGTCTGCAGCAATTCATTACAAATGCACAAAACAGGTTCTTTCTTTAGGACAAGGTTCTTCATACAGTTTATAAATCATTTATGTTTGGACCCTTTAATTCAAACATTGTCAGTAGACTGTAAGCCTACAAGAGTGAGTATTGCCAGAAGCAACACTAAGGACACTTACCTTAGGATTCACTTTATTTGTTTACCTGAGGTGAGACAGAGGAGACCAAGGAGTCACTTTTGATAAACTCTGCCTGTAGGATCCTGTGTCTTAAAACTGTGTGGTTCCTTTTTTAGCTGGCATCTGAGGGCAAAGATAAAGCTTAACATTTGGCTTTAGGGCACAACAAACTTGGGTTTTATTTGCTTAGTGTGGAAAGTACATTTAAGAGTTTGCTACACCTCTTGTTTTCCTAACTCTACCCCATCTTTCCCTGAAATACTTTTCCAACACAGACATCCAAAGAAAGCAATATATTTATATGGTTTAAAATTATTTCTCAACTATATATCACAAAAACGAAATATTCACTTTCATAATTATTATATTGTGTTCTCAATCTTCATGTAATAACAGCTCATTCTAAAATTAAATGCTGTGTCATACATTTCAGATTTTACAGATTATGTGATGGTAGTTCTGAAGGCATGCCAACCCTCTTCACTTTTCAAAACATTGAAATATTTAATCATATTTTTAATTAAAAAAAGACGTAATATCACACTTCTCAGTCAAACTAGCTCTCAAAAGAACAAAGGTAAAAACAAAATCACTGTTACTTCTACTTATGCCTATTGCTTTGCTTTGGTATATTACTGTTCTATACAATAAAATTTATTTTGCAAGTGAAATTAGAAAGAAAATAAATAGATAGAAAATAAATAATAAACAAAAACAATACATAAAAGCAAACAAAACAAATAAAAGAAATATTATGTAAACCAGATACTCTTTTGTTGTTACGATAATACACGCTCCAACTCCTGAATTATCTTTGTGACCCTTTCCTGGATGTGCTATAGTACGTCCATGCCCTTCTTGCACTGAGGAGCCCAAAACCAAGCACAGCATACCAGATACCCACAGGCATATGGTGTGACTATTGGGGATGGTCCTGTGCAGGGTTAATGGCTGGATTCAATGATCCTTGTCAGTCCCTTCCAACTCAGTGTATTCTGTGATTCTGTGATCTGTCTCACCAGTGTTGATCACCTTCCTTAACCTGATGGAAACAGCTTTCTTAATATAGCCTGTGTGACATGGGCACACTGCTGGCTCATTTTCACCTTCTTCTCCATCAGGATCCCCAGGTCTTTGCAGAGCTGCTCACCAGCCACTTGGCCCTGAACTTATGCTGGTGCATGAGGTTGTTTTTCCTGCTGTTCAGGACTTTGTATTTCCTATCATTAAACTTTGTGAGGCTATTCCTCACCATGTGCAGGACTCAGCATTCCCCTTTGCTAAATTTCATGAGACTCCTTCTGGCTACATGCTCCAGCCTGTCAGGCTGCCTGTGAAAGGCAGCACATTCATCTAGTTAGATAACCACTACCCTCCCTGGCCTGGTTCTGCATTATCCATCGATGGGCTGAGAGCGCACTGCTCCATCGTCCAGGTCATTCATGGTGTTAGCATGATCGCATTCAGCACCAGCCCCTGAGGCACACCACTAGTGGCTGCCTCCAGATGGACTTCATGCTGCTGCTGACAACAGTCTGAGCACAGCAGTTCAGCTAGTTTTCAATCCCTGTACACTTGTCTACCCTTATACTTCATTAGCTTGTCCAAGAGGGATGTTATAGGAGGCAATGTTGAAAGCCTTTCTAAACTCAAGATAAACAACATCCACTGCTTTCCCCTCATCTGCCAAGGCAGTCTTCAAATTGTGTCAGGCTTTCAGACACTATTTCCCCTTCATGAATCTATGCTGACTACTCCCAAACACCTTCAGAGTGCCATTACAGTCCTTTTGATGTCAGTAAGAACCCTTATCTGTGCCTGTAACTGCAGTCACAGATTCTCTGCTTCCTTCCAGTGTGTTGTTTCCCTTTAAACTTTTTCAGATAACATGATATGACAATTTGCAAAGAAATATGTTGTGAAAGGGAGATTTGGGGATAAACTGGAATTTTTCAAGCAACTGTCCAAAGACTTAAAAGAAACCAGCTTTTAATTAAACCAGGAAAGTTACTTCTACATACACTAGCAAGAGTAAGTTCATCCAAGAAAATCACATCGTCCTAATACCAGAAACAAATCTGCAAGGGTTGATGTGCTGATAACAGGCTGTCACACAATTTTTTGTCATGAATCTTTCTCATCTTGCTACCAAAACAAGCTTTTATCCCTTCCAATGCAAATACTTAACTGGTATTGGTTTAATGTACTTACTATTTCCCCATTTGCAGTGGAGTAAAAGGGGCGATTTCGGAACCATTGTCCACGTTCTCTGCTAATGTTTTCTGGTTTAGCAAGAGATGATAACAGTTGATTATTCTCCAACAACTACTAATTTTTAAGTAGAGAAAATGTATGATTATGCAGTAAAAACACCAGTACATATTAAGAATGGGATGCTACAAAATTTAGAGTAATATTGAGAGAAAAGAGGGGAAAATCAGGAGATACAATAGACACTAAGAAAAACTGCTACCTAAGAGCAAGCAAAACTTTCAAGACCAGTTCTTTACATAAATCAAGTCACTGCAGAGATGTTTGAATATTAAAACTATAGAAGCTGTATAATATATAATGAGATATTCAGTCATGAACCTTTCTTCTTATTGGTAAGACAAGAAAGCACACATAATAAGTAGTATAGACACACTGAGATATTACAGACTCTCATAAATTAATTTACCTCTTTTTTACTAACTAAATAACATATCTAAAAGCACACTTCTTCTTTATATTCAAAAATTTATCCTGTTTCAAAGGATTAGAATTATGCTCTGTCTAAAATAGCACCTATACCCTCCCCAGTTTACTATACTCAAGGTTCATTCTGCATCCCATCTTGCACAATTTTTACAGTACTTATTCCATGCCTGAGAAGAGGCAGAACACCACAAACTACAGGAAAGCAGTTCCTCTCACTCTTTCTATTGATTTGAGTTAGTGATCTATTTGGGTGATTTATTGATGTGTTGTAGAGTACATCTGCCCACAGAAGTTCTGATCTGGACCTGACCTAGAGAGCAACTCCTGCTTGCCTGCAAACCTTGAAACAAAGCCATCCAGCAAAGAGGACAAAATTCCAAGAGGCTAAAAGAACATCTAATGGAAGTGAAACACTGCTTCATGTCATTTTGGTTCCAAAAGGAACCTGGAAGCCTTACATTACTGCAGCCTGTGGATGACCTACTGAGGAGTGAAGAGGCTGGCAGCCAAATTGGCCAGAAAGAAGGCAGAAAGATATTTAACATTATTTGAAAACTTTATCAGTGTTGCCACATTTCCACAGGGTGTTTCATCTTCAGTGTATCAGCACTCTGTGGTAGAAAAGTGCCTGTGTAGAAAATTTCTGCTGATCCTAAGGCAGGTGGCTCTGACTGCATTTAGTTCTGCTCCTTTTCCCTGATGCTTGCTGATTTCAAAAGGGTTTAGAACAGATCCCGAACAATTTGTTAAAGACCCTCATCAAAACTGTAAAACTTTCTAAAATTAAAAGAGAATTTATTAAAAAGAGACCATTTTCTACTCTCTTACAGAAATTCTCTCTCTACAACTGTAGTAGTTTTAGAATTTGAAATGGAAATCTAAACTTTGAAAAATTATACTGATGCATGTATAGACACATATTCTTCTCTACCCTTAGCAGTTTTTGAGATAACAGGACAGTGCCACAGCTAACCCAAAGTAGTGCTGATGGTAATAGGTGTACTCTGAGCAGGAGGTTGGACTAGAGACCTCCAGAGAGGGAGGCTTTTCAACCAAGAATTCCCAATGCTACCTTACTTTTACTGTGGAAAAATTGATGTTGGAAACCACTAATTTAAACACGTTTGAGTGGTTCTAGAAGAACATACTGTGAGATAATATCTTCTGAACAGTAAAGCAAAAGCCTCACTATAAAGTAATATTTTACTGAACTGTAGCTACAAATATAAAATAATTACATTCAAATATAAAATTAAACTAATCCATATTATTTTCTTTATAAAACAAAATCAAACTGATTTCACAGTTGTCTGAGTACAATTCAAAATGGTTATGTGTATTTCCTTCTGAAGTCAATGGAGCCTATTATTTTCTGGTTAATACATACCTTTAGCAGAAATGTCATGAAAAATCTGCACGTACCCATTTAAATCTGAGAATATTTTTTCTAAGCTTAATTTGTTGTAGGTACAAACTAATGAGTCAGTGTTTCGATTTTATTATTTATCCGCATTAAAAACTCCCATGGCATGTAACTTGACTGTCTGACAGAAAAATAGGCTGTTCAGGGTAGATAAAGTAACATGCTACAAGGAGAGAGATCATCATCTCAACCATTTTAAATTGAATAGTGCTAACACTTAGCATGCAAGCTGAAAAGCAAAGACCTGACTGCCAATATTTGTTAATCATTTAAATTCACTAAATCCCTTGTGGATTGAGAGAAATACAGAACAAAATTAAAGTGCACATTTAAATATACAATATCTTCAAGACCAAGGGGTGAACTTTCAAAAAAAGACTACGAACTATATTTCTATGTAATTTGTAATGGAAATGGAGTCCAAGTGTAAAAGAATAAAAAAGGACTTGATAAGAAAAGCAGGTCCTGTAGTTGTTGAAGAACAACAGTGCTTCCTATTTCCTCTCCTCAGGAGTTAGACTCTTGGAAACCCTGACAGAGTTGTGTTAGTCAGCCTTGACCAGTTCCCCCTCAGCAGTGATGACAACTGATAAGAAATATGCTCAGTCATACATATTCTCTCTACACCTACCTTATTTTTTAGGGCACATGAATGTGTACAGATAACTGCTTTGGATTTAGCCTCATGTGTTTAAGCATGAGTACTTCACAGAATAATGAAAGGGTTTAGGTTGAAAGGGAACTGTGACTGTCATTTTAGGCCTTCTTCTGAGGCTAACTTCAAAAACTAGATCAGGTTGCTTAAGGTTCAATCAGGCATATTCCAAGAATCTCTAACAACAGAGATTCCACCCCAGCTCTGCACAGCAGTTCCAATGCAGCATTTGAGGTGCTCCACTCACAGTAATAGTCGTCCTCACCCACACAGAATCACAGAACACGGTTGTAACAGATCTTTGTCCACTAGCTTGCAAACTTCTCTCATACCAGAATTTCATAGTTCTGATTGAATATAATGTCTCAGAAAAACAAAAGAAACAGCAGCACTTGAGACAGTGAAATGGACATTTGGAAAATTACATGACCTCTCTCATGGAGAGAAAGTTTTAGCCTGTGCCCAAGGAGTATGTCCAACTGGAAACTATAAAGAATTCAAAGCATAGAATAGTTTGGTGTTGAAGGGATCTTAAAGATCATCTAATTCCAACCTCCCTGCCATGGAAAGGGACACCCTTGACTAGACCAAGTTGTTCCAAGCCCCACCCCCCCAAGCCTTGAACACTTCCAGGGATGGGGTATCCACAGCTTCTCTGGGCAACCTGTTCCAGTACCTCACCACCCTCACAGTAAAGAATTTCTTCCTAAAATCTAATCTAAGCCATCACTCTTTCAGTTTGAAGCCATTGTCTCTTGTCCTATCACTACATTCCCTTGTAAAACATCCCTCTCCAGCTTTCTTGTAGACCGCTTTAGGTACTGGAAGGCTGCTATAAGGTCTACCTAGAGCCTTCTCTTCTCCATGCTGAACAACCCCAGCTCTCTCAGCCTGTCTTCATAGAACAGGTGCTCCATCCCTCTGATCACCTTTGTGATCTTCCTCTGTATTTGGTCCAACAGGTCAATGTCCTTCCTGTGCTGGGCACCCCAGAGCTCGATGCAGTGCTCCAGGTGGGGTCTCACTAGAGCAGAGCAGAGGAGCAGAATCACCTCCTTTGACCTGCTGGCCACACTGCTTTTGATGTAGCCCAGGAAACATTTGGCTCATGTTGAGCTTCTTGTCCACCAACACACCCAAGTCCTTCTCCTGAGGGTTGCTCACTTAATACATTCTCTGCCCAGGATGTATTTGTGCTTAAAACTGAGCTCAGATAGCACTATATCTTTTGGCAGCTTAGTCCACCTGGTAGCCCAACACTGCACAACTGAACACCTATCTACCTGTGGGGCAAAAAGACACCTTGTGTTGGTAGTCCAGGTGTGAAACAGGAGACAACAGTTCAAACGAAGTCCCAGGAGTAAAAGGGGCATCAAAATAAGAAAATGGACAGGACCACTGACAGGATGAAGAAGAAAAACATCAATGACCATCACCCCTAGATCCATATAGCTGTGCTTGATATGTTCCAGGTGTGCCCCACCAGTATCACTGGTGACCTCATGGGACAAGAGCAGGGATTAATAGTCTGATGACTGGATAAGCCTTGGGAGTCTCTTCACACTCTCCTGAACTGGAGCTCCTGACAAGCAGCAAACTGACCCAAGGGACATGTCTAGTCAGCAGCTGGGGTCTTTCATTTATCACTTGCCACTTCCTCCTGGTGCTGCTGCATGCCTGAAGTTCAGCTGATTTGGATGCTTCATGAGACAGAGGTCCAAGCCCCTTGTCTGCTACCAGGGCTCTGGGTTGATCAGATGTTGCAAATCTTCAGGTGGAGTAGGAGCCTTGCCCTGGTGCCAGAAGTCACAGCCAGCTTTAGCCACCTTGGGAGTCTTCACTTCCAAACCTGATAGGTAAAATCTCTGCCAGTCCCTCCTTCAGTGCAGCAGGAAAGTTTGGCTCTAGAGCCTCTGGAGTTTCAGAGAAGGTTTCATTAATCTCTTTCTCCTCACCTTTGATGCTGCATGCTCTTATGACTGCCTCTCACAGCTCTCTGACTTGGAAGTATAGATCCTCAACAAGTGCACATCTCCTACCCCCTTTGAGACCGTCTCCCACTGCCCAGGCCCGGTGAGGGGCCCCAGGCATGCCCTGCAGCCTGAGACCTGCAGAGAAGCATCCTCCTTTCAGAGGAAAGTAAAAACACTGATCTGTATATGTAAACTTCAGTCGTTATTCCAGCATTTTGTAACAAATACTTCAATTTAGAGAACAAATGTACTGACGGCAATTTTTTTGCCACCACAGAGAAGTTTTCGTGGTCAGGAGGATCAGTGCAGAGATGAAGTAAGATACCTTCCCAGGATAGAAAAGGAGCACCCAGATGGATGAATCAAGAATCCTATGCCAGTTTCCATTCCAGGCCTGAAGGCATCAGTCAATACCCTCCACTTGACAACAACATTCAACTTAAATTTTCCTACATTATATTGTAAAGGATTCCAGTCACTTTGCAAGCAAAACGCCTGTTTCATGCAGACTTTGCAAAATAACTGAAAACAATAAACAGAGATTATACTGCAATAAGTGTGCAGCATGGTATGGAATTGGACTCGTTATTAACTGAGAACACGATATGCTGAGTTAAATATTGGAAAATTCTCCTTTCCTGGAGAAAACTCAACAAACAGAATGAAATGCTGTGATGGAGCAATCTCCCCTTCAGAAATAGAGACTATGTGGTTATCTATGGCTGCAGCAAGAACAGACACAACATCTATCAGATTTGTCAAATCAGTAGGGCTGATAACACAGCATACTAAACCTAAACACACTTACTGTACAGGCTGCTGATAATCACTGAGAGCAGCAAGTTCACACTTGAGATCAGTACAAAACAGCAGGTTATAAAAAAATTTAAATCCAGAAAATTGGCTGGTAAATTCTTATTAGACAAAAGAGAGGCAATTCCCATAATACATTCCTGTGAATTAGTGTCTTCAATCTATATCACAAACATCAATGTAATATTATCATTGCAGTAGTCACCTAAAAACTGTCTTTGAAGATGTCTTAAGATAAGACCACTGTAAACCACAGCTGTAAAAACTTTCCTTCTTGGATACTTTATTATTTATTTTACTCAGTTCTCATGTTTCTCTGCAGTATGTAAAAACTGTGAAAATCAAAAAGATGTCACAAGTTGAAAGCACACAGTCCCTATTACTCCATTTCTATGAGTACGACAGAGCAAATTTGAAAGATATTTTTTGATTAATTATCTATCATATGCATGGTTAGCATGGAAATGGAAGAAGCAGCAGGCTGTCAGCACTGAGGCAACCAGATTTGTTACAGCTGTTTGTGTCCAAAGATGTCCTGAAGAGTTGCCTTGTGAAATGGGCCTGACTCAGGTGGCAAGCAGATATTTGCCAACATCTCTTAGCAAAGAGAAGAGAAAAGAGTTCTGCTTTACCTCTAGAACACAAGTTAAGTGATTATGAACAAGACAGTCTTCAAATAGTAATTCTGAGTAGCAGAAAACTCCTAGAAGAAATGACAAGCTTAAGACTTACAAGCTGAAGCCTTGACCTTTGAGCAGAAGTTAGACTCAGGTGGGATGCTATTTAAACACTTGCCTTTGCTCACTAATCCTCTGAGGGAAAGAAAAACTGCAGGAGATGCTACTTTTCATGAGGTGCTTGACTTTTCACTAGACTAGTATGACTGAATGTATAAGAGGGCCTTTTTCACATTAGGACTGTTAAAGTGAAGATAGCCATTTCAAGGACTCTGAAGCTTCTAGGCTTTTCATGGGGTACTTGAGGGACTATTTAAGAACAACAGAGGTCTTCTAAAGCTTGAAGCTTTGAGTCAATTAGCAAAACTAATGGCTTTCAGAATCACACTTCAACATAAAAGGTGAATGGTTTTATCTCCCATTCAATTGCAGCTTTTATATTTTAATGGATAGGAAATATTATTACTTAAATTATCAGGTTTTGCACAAAGGATGTTACACAGATTAACTTGAGTTTTACGTTGCTAATACTACAACTGTGTGCAGAGTATTTCTCACTGTTTCATTGACAGATCAAAATGCTTATTTAAACAGCACTGGCTCTAATAGGGTCTGAAAAACACAGCGAGAAAATAAGAAAGGGGAAAATGTCATTTAATAATACATTTGCTGTAAAAAATAAAAACAATAAAGAAACACCAAATAAATAAATAAATATAAAGTTGATGGATGTCTCCAGGTTATTAAGTGCCAAGACTCAAATTTTGAATTTTAGCTAATTTTGTTGTATTTTAAAGAAGGCAATTGTTTCATTACAATACACACAGAAATATTTAGCCCTTCCTATCCTCAAAATCTCAAATTTTTTTCCATGTATTAAGTATGGGTTTTTTCTAATCCTAAAGGTGAATGAAAGCAGCATTATAAGCTTTACAACAAGAATTATTCTTAACACCTCCAAATCTAGATTTTTGTAAATAACGGAGAACACCTAACTTCCCAAGTCATATTTAAACAAGTTTGGATTATGTGAATGCATCTGAGTTTTAAGCGTAATTTTTCTTCAGGGTCTCAGGCCAACCTATTACATTTCAAGGAACCGAGTATGTCACTTTCAGAAAAGAGGATACATGCACATAAAACTTCTCTCTGCTCTATGTTGAAACCTACAGAATCCTACACTGTATCCTACACTGTACAAAACTATTACCATGAAGTTGATTTAAGTATCTGAAGATATATGAGCCTTAACAATTATACTTGGCAATAAAATAGATTGATTTAGAGGTAATAAAACTAGAATACATTTTAAATACTGAAATTTTCTTTTCCAGGTCTCAAACTATAGGTAGTGAAGAAGGTACTTCTCTCTGTAAACTATCCATAGATTTTCTGACATCTCCAGTTGCTTCTTCTTGTATCACCCAAAACCACAGCTGAGGAGATAATGGGATCCACTATAAGTGGGTATTTTCATTCGGGTTTCTTTTTTTTTGTTGTTGTTTTTTTTAGTCACAGGTAGACACATCAGATTTTCCCGTGTGTCCAAAGAAATAGGACTAAAAACTGGTCCTCTGGTGCCCTTCTGTAGAAACTTCTTTGACAAGACAGTGGTTGATTTTAACGTCTTTGCTTGCAAAGGCTTCATCCTGTTAAGAGCAAAGACAGAGCTCTGAAAATGTTACTGAAGACAGATAGAATAGCCAGGTAGACAGAGAGAAAACCAGGGAAGAGGATTCTGACCACAGTCTGATGCAGACTACACTTCTTCTTTACTCAAAAAGTGGAAATAGAGATTGTAGGTGAATTTGTTCTCTCTTATGTGAGAACAGGAGAGGTCTCCATGGTTTTTGTTTGTCAAAGGAAGGTCAATGACTGATGGCTGCCTTATTTCCCCCTCTGTCTCTGAAGTAATCTCACTGAAAACCATGATCTTGCAGAGTGAAAGGGCTGCACCCTTGTATTCAGCTTAGATGGGTCAAGTCAGATTAGTTTAGCATTGAAGGAGCTCCAAGCAACTGCACCACAACTTCATGCAATAGCAGGGCTGGCTCTGATAAAGGTCTTTTGGCCAGCCTGGGCAGTCTGGGGGAAAATCAAAGTACAGGTCCTGAAGCCCCTCATGCTGAACAAGTAACATTTCTGTTCTTTGAAGAATTAATACAAGCTCACTTAGTATATACCACGGAGATTTGATTTGTGCATGTATGATTTTATGTTGCTGTAGCTAATAGGCTCCTCCTATCTGGGATCCAGAGCAAGAAATTCATGGATTAATAATGTTAACAGGCAAGTACTGATGTGAAGTAAAAATTGTACCATCCTTCAGCTCCAACCAAATGAAGAATTCCTATCACTGGAAAAACTGTTTAGCTGTTTTTCTCTCAAAATAAGAAAAAAAAATAGGTCAAATAAAATACAGAATATCTGTTATTTCATCATTGGTATTTTCCAGTTTTCCTAGTAAAATGGTTCAAATTCCAACCCTCAAGGGTCTTAATGAAATCAACATTTTTTTTTTTGCTTTTGGAGGTAAGGGAGAAACCTCCCCAAAGTAGAATCTGAGAACACTTTACTTCAACAACAAGATGAATATTCAGTCTTTTCTTTGTTACCTAGGATCTGGAGAGCTGATCTGGAGTGATGACCAGCCTTGCCTCCACCAGTGCCTGCTGCAATGGCAGCACCCTGGCCTGCTTGTCTTCATCCAAAAACAAGGAGAAGCTCAGAAATAAAAGACAAGTTATTAGTAATTTATTCTATTTCATACCTCACATTTTTTTCCTCATTTTTTTTTCGTTTCACAAAGATTAAAACAAAAACATTGAAAAATCAGGTTGTTGAAGCCAAGTTGGCTTCCTCATTTAAAGAAAATTATGTTATACTACCTTACTTTATTAGATGGGTTTCACCCAACCTGCTATGCATCCTTACTAAGTGGATTCAGAAAACCAAAGCAACACAAACACATATACAAAATCCTTTTTATTGGCTCTCAAATGTAGATAAATCGTCTTAAGTTTGAATGTTCAATTGCTTTTGTGCAGCAGGTACATGCTTTATTTATACCCACAACAAGTATTGTGCCTGGTTGCTTTGCCTCAGTACAATCCTGCAAACATATATCAAACACAACACAGATAGTCTGTAGCTATCTAATGGCCCTCAGGAGGCATTATAAAATTTTATCAAAGTTGATTTGTTCTGGCAGTTCGGAATTCCCCACAGGAATTCTCTTCCTTTCTGGAAAGAAACAACATTTGACTTAGCTAGTAGCATATCCACACTCTTCAGCAAACCGTTTTCCTCATAATGAAAGAAAAATCATAGCTAATTCCATCGATTAGTATAACAATGGGGATCCAAAGTCACCTCCATTGTGCTGTATTGTTCTCACATTACATTTCATTACAAACTATCATCAGAAGTAGATTTATTAACATATCCCAATTCATACATTATCATTGGAAACGGAGATGTGCACTCACATGAACATATATTATGATAAAACGATTACCTTCACTCCCACCTTCAGGTGAACTGAACATCTTTCAGAAAGTGAACAGTGGCACTGATCAGTTGGTCAATTATGTCTTCCATTCAAGACACAGTATTTCCTGACAGTAGAGTTCTGAAAAGCTCCCTGGCTCTGTCCTTTCCTTTCTTACCATAATATGCCATGCTACCCTGCCAAGCCCACAAGGTTGGTTCCCACTATGTTGCATACTCCTACACGAGTATGGTAAAAGAGAGGGTTCCTACTTCAGGTGGTTGCCCTGCTATTTAGACCTAAAAATAAATTTTTACCATGCAAGGTATGCCATACTTGTAGGTTCACAAGATAAATTGGAAAGGATCTCAGCAGGTTTCTAGTCAAACTTCCAAGTCAAAGCAGGGACAGCTACAGGTCAGGCCTTTATCCCGACCAAACTTGAAATAAACCAAGGAATGAAGACTGTTTCTCTCTGGGCAACTCAATCCACCACATAACACCACTCAGAGTGAAAAAAACCCTTTCCTTATATTCTTCCCAAACCTTGTTTGTTTTCACTTATACCCCTTGTATTTTCCTCCCATTATGCAACATCACTCTGAAACAGCCAGACTCATCATGAGACATGAGGCAGCTGCTACAAGTACTGAATGGAGGGGAATAGTTGCTTCCCTCAACCTGGCTGATAACACAACCCAGGTAAGTGTTGGGCATTCTTTTCTACTAGGGCACAATGCTAACTTGGATTTAGCTTGGATCTTTGCACCATTGTTTTGTGGGGGGGGGTTATCCACTTCTTTCCTTCACTTGTTTAACTGTTTATCTTGGCTGATGAGTTTTTTCCACTTTTGTTCCTCATATTCTTTCTCCGGTCCTGCTGGGGAAGAAGGATTGTATGGTGCTTAGCAGCTGACCAGGGTTAACTCATAACATAAATATTGTGGACAACAGTGCCAAAAACCTTGCTGAATTTAAGGTAAACAACATCCACTGCTGCCTACTTATCCACAAATTTACTGATGTTATTCTAGAAGGAACTTGCATTGGTGAAGTGTGATATACCTTTGTTAACTCCATCCTGACTTTCCCAATCAACTTCCATAGGAACTTTCTGTGGAAATGTATTCCAAGGAGACTTGGTCCATGATTTTTCCAGAAAACAAAGAGTGGTTAATCAATCTGCCATTTCTGTACTTGTTCTTTTAGTCTGCACTGAAGCCAGTGCAACATTTGCTGTCCTTCAGTGACTGGGGATCTTCTCCACTCTACTCAACATGCGAAAGATGACAGAGAGCAGCCTCACTATGACAAATTCTCTCAGCACTTTTGGATGCAGCCTGTATAGGCTTCTGGGCTTGGATGATTTGAACTCTTTCAAGTAATTCCTGATCTGATCTACATCCATGGCTGGTAGTTCCTTCTCTTTAAGGAGAGAGGCCTGGAAGACATTGTTGGTGAAGACTGAGGTAAAGCATTAATTGAGTACGTCAACCCTCTGTGCTGCAAATGGCAACAGAACATCTGCCCTACTCAGAAATGGACCACGTTTTCCTTGCTCAGCCAATTGTTCCTAATTTAGAGTTTTCTTGATGGCCTCAACATGCCTCACAAGCGTTAATTCCTGATGATCTTTGTCTTTCTGTATAGAGTTCTTATATAAGGTCTCTAAAATCCTCCTTTTTTGTTTGGTTTTGCTGAAAAACAAATCTAACACATTTAAATACTATGAGAAATGAGAAAGAGTGGGTGGGAAAGAGAATAAAAGATAACCAAATAAACTCAAATGCTAAAATGCTAAGGACAGGGTCAATTTTCTACATGCATCCAAGACAATTAGAAATTTAAATAACTGAACTCATTTGAAAAATCCTTCCAAGATCTGATATGTCTCTGTCTTTGGGAGAGCAGAAGGACCAATGTTCATACAGGTTTCCCTAAACTAAAGCCCAGCCAGGTCCAGAATTCCAGCTCCCAAACTCTTTCACTGCCTGGCTTCCTAGTCATTGTTGCCAAAAAAATGCAAACGCTACAGTTAAGCCATACTAAGAAGCGTAGATCCAAACTTGGAACAAAACTATGAGTCTTGTAAAATAAGTCGCTGCTCTAAAATATTTTCAAAATCATTGATGGTTTGGTTGGAGGGGTTTTTTTACGTCTTATTAACACCAATTTCACTACAAATGTTACCTCTTTAAAAAAAAAAAAAATCAAATAGAGCATCAAGACTGATGAATCTCCTTTGTAAGATGTGACTTTGTGGCCACACTAGGAATTTGCCTTACCTTCTGTTGGAGACCCAACCTCCCATAGGTCAGTATAAAAGATTTCTGCTACAAGAGTTTCAAGAAGCTATTTCAGGCCTCAGTCAAAATATATCATAAATCAAGAAGTCTATCTGTCATTGCTTCTGAAATGAAGCTAATTCTACCAGCCAAAAATGACAAATAGAAGTGCTTGAGGTTAAATTTGTTAAACAGTCCCTAGACTTCACAATCATTTTCAGCTCTTTTAAAACTGTTCTGACCTGAAATCAATGGACAGTCTCATTTTGCTTTCTCTCCTACTGCCTTCTTTTAAAATGATCTTTTATTTACTTCTGGATGTGATACTTTAAACTCTCATCACAAAGGTCATCAAAATGAGTATCTCTTTATGCGCACCCTGCTTGTATCTGTATGGTATAGATGCTATTGAGACATGTCCACTGAGCAGAAATAGTACAAAGAAAACAACCACAAAAATAAAAGAGAAAAACTAGCTATAGCTTCTGTGTTCTTTCTCTGACCCAATCAGTGGAAAAAAAAAAAAAAAAGAGTAGCTAAGTATGCAGTTAAAGGCAGATAAGTGGAATGGACTGAATGCAAAAATTTGCAGAAACCGGATATCAGGTATTAGCTAGACTAGAATGCAAATAACAGTGGATCACAGCAATAATTATTCGTTGTGGCACAGTGAGGATAGGACACTGTAAATAATGTGTTTGACCATCTGTAATAAAGACACAATGGATTTCTTTTACGCTTCATCCTTAATGTTATGATTTCTTCCCCTGATGATTGCACAAAAGACTTGGGTAACACAGAGGTTGTGCCACCCACCTACAATTTGGTGTCCAAGCAGAAATTTCTGCTGATTGACAGCATTATTTGCTCAGCAGTTCCATCCCTGTTCACTTTTGATATTCATATTTTGCCTTATTTCGAATAACAATTTCCTCTAAAGCAATTAGAATTTTTTCCCCTAGCAAATCTTTGCTATCCTTAGGGTTTTCTTTCTACAAGGTAACATCAGACAGCTTCTTTTAACATCACACAGGCTGCTGTTTCCAAAAGCATTTTGCCCTTTTCATCCTTCCACACCTTAAGGAAGGTAGCTATTATAAACACCATCAAAATTATTCTCTGGTGCTGCAGCTGCTCATGAGCTGTGGCCCTGGCAATGAGTGATGAGTAGTCTTCATGTAATATGGCAAGAGGAGAGCAGGAAGCTACTGTTGATATACTCAGGAGTATGTAACATGGGGACACACTTACTCTCCTGAGGAGGTCAAAGAAATTACTGAAGGCAGATGCATATGCCCCTATCCAAAACACTAGCTCACCAGGGACATAAGTTGGTCAGGAAACACTCATCCTTCAAAGCAGCTGATTGACTGTGTTAGTTCAGCACATTTACCATATTGCTGACTTTGGTGGAATTTTTATCTAACTTCAACCACAAATTAAAGCTGACTGCAAGACAGCAGAGTCCACAGCAGCTGACAGCAGTGAAAGCTTTCTCTGCATCCTCAAAAGTGCACCTGTGGCAGAACTGCCTTCATTGTACTCCTGTGCTACAGTTTGCTAGCAGAGATAAACTGGGCAGTCTGTCTCAGGATAGCCACTGTGTTTACTACTCTGAACGATGCAAGCAATGAATCACAGGCATCCTGTCAAGGAATCTTCTCAACCCCAGAATGCATGGAGACAAAAATCCAAGACTGAAAATCAGGTACACTGAAAAGCAATACTCATGACTCTTCAGATACATTATAGCCACTCTAATGATCCTTCTCCTCCCTTCTTAAAAAGAGGCTGACCGATAAGCCATGGGCTGCTTCACAGCAAGAGAAATCTTTGTATGCTACACTGGTCATTGATTGCTTATTTTCTGGTTTGCCTGAGGATGATTTCCACACACCCCACTGGGGTGACGACAAGAAAGAGGATCAACACACATTTTTCTGTCATCTTACCCAAGACCAGTGCTGGAGGCATGCATATCCTGCACGTATGCTTTTTGTGTCCCTTGACAGAAGATTTTTTTGAACTAGAATTAAATAAACACAAAGGGTGACACGACTACCTGCATCATATTCACTAGGAGTTTACCCTTATCAGTGCTAGAGAAAAGAATAATATTTCCATACATTTCTCTATTCTGAATGGTCTATCAAAGAAGGGCACATCCTCTGCAGAGGACAACCCAAAATCTTCAGAAAGTCCCTAGTATAAGTTCAGAGACAAAAACAATAAATCAATTAATTAAGGAAAAGTTGAAAGTTCTTCCATTGCTGACTCCTGGTTTCTTTACACTTTATTGCAACAGAAGTTCCAGAAAAGAAATACAGAGATCCAACCTCGATGCTGCAATTGGACTTATTGCCATAAAACATAAAAATGCATGGAAAACAAAATATGTGCATAGCTACAGGGAGTTGCTAATTACAGAATCAAATAATCACCAAATCAGTTAGATTGGAAAGGACCTCTGAGATCACTGAGCTCAACCTATTGACCAAACACCACCTTGCCAACTAGACCATGGCTCTGAGTGCCATGTCCAGTCTTTCCTTAAACACCTCCAGGGTGGTGACTCCACCACCTCCCTGGGCAGCCCATTGCAATGCCCAATTACTCTCTCTGTGAAGAACTTCTTCCTAACGTCTAGCCTAAAATTCCCCTGGAGCAGTTTAAGACCATGTCCTCTCAGCCTGTTGCTGGTTGCCTGGGAGAAGAGACTGACTCCCACCTGGCCGCAACCTCCTTTCAGGAAGTTGTAGACAGTGATAAGGTCACCTCTGAGCCTTCTTCAGGGGGGCAGAATCACCTTTGGAAGTAGGTATGTTCAAAGCGCCTAGCTAGAAGCTAGGATAGCTTCTAGCATGAGAAACACAGCCACAAGAATGTGTAGAGGAGAGGTTATCAGAGGAATAAATGCAACTGCAAAAGAAGATAAGCTGATGACCGAAGTATATACCCGAAGGTGCAAGAAGAAAGAAAGAAAGTAAAATTAGGAGAAATTAACTAAATCTTTTCAAAGATTCCACACGGTTACATTGTAGAAAAAGATCTCTTTAGTGCAGCTTTTTCATACAATTAATGGTGGGAGTTGACACTCAGGTATCTGACATAAATCGTTAAACCAAAATGTGTGTAATACTATATGACATTTGAAAAACCTTGATTTACGGTGGCTCACATTTACACTCAGAACTACACAGAATGTGAAAACTAGTTATTTAACAAGAATTACATATTTTTTGAAATTGTATAGATTTTAATTAGAAAATAATTTAAAGCAACTGTGTTGCTCCAAGTAACCACAACTCACCATTGAGAGGACTGAGAACTTCATGGAGGTCTTTGGCAAAATGAACGAGAAGTCCTATGAATAATTTCACTATGTTATTGTATATGGTAAAACATGCTGCACATATAAGGTAATGACAAATAACTCATGAAACAGTTTATTTTTCTATTCAGCCATCACCAGGTCTTAAATAACTTACAGAGTCCCCAAACAGGAAAAGCACATGGATTCAATATCTGTGTCTCACTTATTTCAAAGTATAGCGGTGTGGGCTAGTCATGGTTGGTTTAACCATACACTTACATGTAATTTCTACTTGAAACTTCGAGAATTGTCTACCCTGCACATCAACATTACAAGTAAATATTAGCCATTTTCTTATGCATTAGAAATTTAATTATAAGTGATCACCTGAAACTCACAATTACCTGGATCTCTGTCCAGATCAAAACTGACTATCACCCAGTCTGCAGAGCCTCAATAAATGACTTGAAAAATAGCAATGCAATAATTTGTTGCACAAGCCCAACTATAAAAAAATAAAACAAAATTTGTTTTATTCGGCCAGTTGACACGTAGACTTTGTCTTTCTGAAGCCTGCATGCATCCTTTTTTGCAGCCTGCCTCACAGTCAGTCAACCAGTTTGTTTTTAATTTAGCTCTGTTGAGGATGAACTTGCCCAGATGTACTGAATTGCTGAAGTTCATACCATGCCTTGAATATTTTCTTTTAGGGGATTAATGTGGCTTTGGCCCAAAACAAAGCAGGAACACATATTGTATGTAGTCACATAGCAGCACTTAAGATGCTGCTGCTGAAAATCTTACAATGGAAAAATACTGTTGAACTTCAACAGAAAGTTTTATTAGGAAACAAATGTGGTAATTTTTAATGCAAACACCAGGGAAAGGGAAAAGGCTCTACTGGATAGACTGCAGCAGTGGTCCATTAAATCTCCTCCCCCAATCCACCCCTTCCAAATATGTGCAATATTGAACATTTCAGAAAGTGCTGTCAGGAAAAGAAAATGCAAACCACAGACCATCACATAACGCTGCAGATATCGAAGCCATTAAAAACCACCTCAGAATCCCTATTGTTCAAGCTCTTAGTAACCTCTACAGGAATCTCTCTTCATTTGCAGGTTTCCTTGGAGCATATCTTTTTATTCTCTGAAGCTCAAGTCAGAATTTTTCTATCTGGGTGAAACTATACTCCATATCATAGAGGTGCTAGCGGTCAAGCTGGAGACAACCACTTGCAAAGGTCACTTGTAAGTGAAATTCCTGTTGTCTCTCTGCTCCAGACTGTCAGGGCCCCAAGAAGGGCAGCACGCTCATCTTATCTATCAATCATTACTGCACCCCCTGTTCTGCATCATCTACCAGAGTGCTGACCCTGCTCTTTGCCCCATTGTCCAGGTCATTAATGAGGATGTTAAACAGGACTGGACCCAATACTGTCCCCTGACCGGCATCCCGCTGAGCTTATCACAGCCACTGGAGACCAGCAGTTCAGCAGTTTTCAATCCACCTCAGTTACTTCTTTAGTCACTATTTCATTGGTAAGACAGTTTTAAAAGCCTCACTGCAACTGAGATCAAATTATATCCACTCCTCTCCCCTCATTCAGAAAGCCAGTTTTCTTATTTTGAAAGGCTACCACATCGGTCAGTCACTACTTACTCATTATCCATGATGACTAATTTAGATCACCAAATTCCCCTTGGAAATGGTTTCCAGGGATCAAGGCACAAAGCTGACCAGCCTGTAGTTACTCTTATCTTCCTTCTGGTCCATCTTGAAGAGACATTTTCTTTCCTCCAGCCCTCAGAAACCCCTCCTGGTTGTCATGACCTTTCAGGTCATAATCTAGAGTGGACTCACAATCTACACATTTAATACATAAATAGAAACACAGGATAATAACCAATTCAAAAAATACACAGATTCTCTCATTCCCCTGTACTTTGACAGCAATGTCAGTTGGTAATATGCAACTCTACAAAAGCCTTTACAGTTAGTGAGATTAATATGAACTAGATCAGTTGTGTTTCTTCATGTGTTTGAAAGCCCCTAGCATGCTACAGGCACTGTAAGAAACGATGAATGAGAGAAATAAATATTTCCACCACATCTGTACAGCAGTTTACAGATTTATGCCCTCCTTTTTATTTACCATTTGTGCATTCATGAGTTTCTTTCTCTCTGCAAAACGAAAAATGAAAATTCTATATTCTTCTGATAGCAATAAATGAATAGAGGGAACTACCCAGCAGCTATTTTTTTTTTCTTGGAAGTGTTAATTTGACATTTTCTGAATAAAGGTCTACATATATTTTAATAGTAAAATACAGCCGTGTAAATTGAAGGACACAGTTATTCAGACAGATATCTCAAAATATATTTTATCTATGGAGTAAAGACAGAAACTACATGGAGATCTTGGCAGTGCATATATATCTATATCAATCAATCAATCTAGATTTAGATTTAGATATATACAGGCATCTGCATGAAAAAAAGAGATGTTCTACACAACCCATTAAAAAAAAGTAGCAAAACAACTACTGCTGAAAGAATTATTACCCCCATTGCCTATGAGTTCTGAATGGACTTTTGTAGGAAGTTTTACAAACATGAAAAATGTTTCCATTTATCTTAAAATGCAATACTCTCCATGTGCAAAGCTGTAAGACCTTAAGAAACTTGCCCATTGGTAGATAACTACAGCCATTTCTACTTAGGAATTAGCTTTTTTGGGGGGAGTTTTTCAACAGTAACTTAAAAAGTATCAGTGCATTCTGCTTCTCATAGGAACAGATGTTTTAAAAAACAACTTGTGTGAAATTCTTGGGCATCCAATAATTTATTTTAAAAATGTTACAGGATTCCTTTCTCCCTCTCCTATTTGTGTTTGCTCCAGCTGTTCTTAGGCAAGGAAAACATAAAAATTTACTACTGTCAAGCTGTGGTGCTGGGGCTTCTATTGGCACCAACACCACCCCCTTCCAGCATGTTTAAGAACTGTAACATGAAAAAGGGATTCTGCCTTTAAAACAGTGTCTTCTGAGAGCCACAAGCTGTCGACTGCAGTTTTGATAGCTCATATACTGCTCCTTTTTCATCCTTACAGAAAACAAAAAGGAGTGCCAGTGACATAAAGAATGGCTTATTCTAGAGGAATGTGTTCCCACCAAAAGAAAGAGAGTGCTGTATTATCTTAATCTCAAGAAGCAGTGGTCTGTAAGAATCACAGCCAGGGAGCCAGGAATCTAACTTGAAAAAAGGAGTTTTTACACACACATGACTGTACAGATGTACACACAAGTGCCTGTTTCAACATCTGCCTCGACCCAAAAATGCTGAGTAGTCACAGCACTGGTTTGGTTGCTTTGGTTTGGTGATGTTCATAAATCAAGGGCAAGTGACACTGTTTTTCTCGTAATACCTTAAAACCAGAAAACATTGAGGAGAAAGTACTGGAAGCAGCCCTACTGATCTTCTAGCAAGTTACAATTAAAAACATTAAAAAAAAAAAAAAAAGGAAATCCAATCAATTATCCAAGCAATAGAGTTAAAAGCAGATAAGAAATGAATACTTCTGACTGATGGAGCCTTACAAAACTCCTGTTTTCAAACCAACAGTAGGATCTCTTCTTTTTTAATAAGCACAACTGGCTTGGAGTGCTTTGTCAACATGACAAACCTTTTCTACCACAAGTGAAGCATTTATTCAAATGCTAATGAAAGTGAATGTAATTTGTAGTGGTGCTGAATCAACTTTTCAAGACTGTAATCTGCATTTGTATAAAACTATGATTCTTTCAATATGAAATATATTTAAATAGGGTTTCGAGACTAAACAAATTGATATACTGTTTTTGCCATCAGTATAAAAGCATTTTGATTTCTTTATGCTAGGCAACTTTAATAATACTGAGCAGCTTTTTATATTTACACATTTTCTGCAACTGGAGAGCAGACTCTCAAGATTCATTAAAATAGTCTACAGGTCTCATATTAAACAATTTTATCAACTAGCCCAATTTTAAGATCCAAATCAATTGCTCATCCTTCTGGCAATTTAGATTCATCTCTCAATTCACCATAACTGACCAGAGCTCATAGCTCATACCTTTCAGCCATGTAATAATCTTCCTATAACTACTACCAGGAATGCAGTGATTCTCCCATTTTCATTTCTCCAAGACACGCCACAATCCAGAATAAAACATAATATTAAAAATATTCTGTTGGTTTTTATTGTATAATCACTGTCATGTCTGAAATTAGACTACTGGATTCAGTTTTGGTCTTCCCAACTCAGATGATGCATAACTGGAGTGAAATGGATCCACAGAAGGAGGCCTAAAGTTTCCCTTTGAAGTGCAGGGAGAAATTAGAAGCTGTCAGGTTGAGATGCAGAATAATAAAGCTACTCAGAAAAAAAAAAAGTCCCTTTTATACAAAGAATATCCACTGAAACTGAGACCCTAATAAATTGGTTGTGCAAAGCCATCAACATACCAAACTGCTAAATGCATGAATGTACAATGAGAACATTATAGAAAGTAACAGTAGCAAGCATATCACTTCATGGGAACCGTAAAGCTCAAAGTTGAGTTTCAGGCAGGTCATTTCATATCTGCTCGCTGTAAGTGTTCTTTTTTCCCTCCTTTAAAGAAATCAGCTACAGAATAATGGACTGCATAGATATGGTTTCTTACGTCGAATTTCGCACTACGTACAGCTGCAACTGAATTTGTCCATTCAAACAGGGCATCTGAGTCAGATACATTTAAAATTATTTATGGCTTGGTGCTGACCAAGGTCTTAAAAAGCACAGAATCTTCAGGTATAGGCATCTGATTCGCCACCCACCATGGACACTACTTTAGCCAAGCATGGAACCTGACAAAATATTTCTACCCTCAGCAGCACAGAAATACTATCATCTGGGGAGCAGTTTTAGTAAGGCTGCAGGATAACATTTAGATAAAACATGCAGTATATACTTTCCATATGGTCTATGTGACAGCACATCTTTGTATAGTGACAGTAACTGCTATGAGGCCACATTAAAATATAACTGCTGGAGAACAATTTGCATAACATTCAGGGATGGTTTCAAAAAAGTTAGCATTTTTGGAGTACAAAATACAATACAATAACTAATAGCACAGTAAGCCACTAGTTAATGGAAGAGTCCACATTAAACCGGCACTGCTGCCACTAACTTCAGCATTTCAAGCATCTCCTGCACAATGCAGCCGTACAAATGATGGCAAAGAACAAGTAGGAAACTGAAGAACATCTAAGAAGCAGAAATAAGTTTTTTTTTCTTCATTGAATACAGTTTGATACCCACTGACAGCCCCACACCAACACACATGTCCCACCCTACCTCACCCCCACATTGCTGGCACCTCTAACACACCAGACCCATGATAGAATTTGTGTAGACCACAGTGGGATCTACCCCTTCGCACAAAGTCTGAGGCTTAGATTTTCCATTCCACTAAAAAACGTTACTCAAACATATCGTTAAAAAATACCTCTGCATTTTAGAAAGTAACTGGATTTTCTGTGACAATGCAATTACTGAGGAAATGCATGAGAAAGACGGAACTGTGAGATAATCAGCAGCACAGTACTAGGAAAGACAGAAGCTCAAGGCTCTCCACATTTCCTTCTTTACTTTAGGCTCTCAGAATAACAGAAGCACCAAAGACAGAAAGGAAGAAACTTATGGGAAGGATTTCTAATTACACCACTGATAAGGCTTACTTTGTCTTTACTAATACAGTTATTCTCCACTTCTAGTCCCAAAATAAAACTGGAATGCAGTGTAGCCTGAAACTGTGGACTTGGGGCTTCACTTCCAAAGGAAACAGACAGCAACACACCACACATTCCCCAGAAGAAACGAAAAATAGGACAAGGTTTATGTGTGAAACAGACCCAACAAGCATAGCACACAACTTGACCAATTAACTAATAATCAGTAGACAACCACAAGACTTGGAGTAAGTGCTGTGGTTCTGATTACATGTAAGTCAAAACAAAACAACAATTTTCCCCAGGAAAAAATGATTTGTCTAAAATATTCTCTCTTACTTTGTTTTTATCCTGAAAGGTCTAAGGATAACAGGGAACTGAGAAGACAGCATGGATATTTAGAAGTTAGAAAAAGCAGAGGGAAGAGGAGGGATCTGAAGAGAACCATGAGTAACTGACACTTTTACTCTTCCACCTATTTGTACTCCAAATGTCCTTTGATAGAAAGAAGACCAGACACTTGAAAAATATGCTTTCAACAAATTAATTTTGCAGTGGATTGTCACATGTAAGGGCAACTGCTTTCAAAACACTGTATTTTACTATGTCTTCAATTTAATAAAATTAGTTTAGTAATCCGAGAAACTATTTACTTAGCAACCAAATTCAGTCCAATTGGTGGAGTTTGCTCATAAATTAAACTACAAACATCTCAGAGACAGGAATGAAAACAATTTCAAAAGAATTATGCAGGAAAATCTAATAAGGATAGCATGGAGCATAGTAAACTTTGAGACAAAAAGTAATGATGTAATGAAAAGACTAAGTATTAAAGAGAATTTGGAGCTGAAATTCTTCAGTAACCTTTTGGCACTTACTGTCATTGTGCAAGCTGAAAAAATATAAGTACTCTCAGGAAGTATCTAGGAAGTATTCAAATAAATCTTGACAAGTCAGTAATGACAAGAGGGCATGGTCTTAAGCTGTGCCAGGGCAGGTTTAGGTTAGATATTAGAAAGAAATTCTTTACAGAGAGGGTAATCAGCCATTGGAATGGGCTGCCCAGGGAAGTGGTGGATTCTCCATCCTTGGAGGTTTTCAAGACGAGGCTGGATGTGGCACTTAGTGCCATAGTCTAGTAACCACAGTGGGGTTGGATCAAGGGTTGGACTTGATGATCTCAGAGGTCCTTTCCAACCCGTCTGATTCTATGATTCTATGATGTATTTGATAACACACAGATCAGTGTGTACCATACTTACTCTGTAGCTCCTTTATGCGTACATTATAGGAAAAGATACATGATGTAATGTCAACATAGAATTATGCTTGTACAAGTGCGGAAGCTTTTAATTTATACATTAAACTAACCTTAAAATGAGAGAATCAAGGCACTGAGACAGCCCATTATGTAACATCTCTACAACCTCCGACACTTCAAAGGCCAGCCTGGTTTGCTGTCAGTTAAGAGGTTTCATGTTCCTGTTTGAAAGCCAATAAAGTTAACATTTGTGTAACTACTGACAGCACTTTTGACAATAACTTTTAGTCAAAAGCATATGTGTGAAAAGAAGTATTTTGTGTTACAAAGGCATAGGAAAAGCAAAACATTTAGCTCCACACATCCTGTAAATAGCGTTTTTCTTCTCGAAGCATGGCCAGGATTTTCATGGCTTCCAATCTGTCAGCTTCCATTTCCATGCTTAAAATGTCTACTACAGCATCACTTACACCATCAGCCATGTGCTTCTTATCTCTGAAAAACAAAAATCAGAGGAGGAAAATGTGTAAGTGTATTTTTCCATTTATCAATAGTTTCAGAGGCAGGACAGTATTGCAAAAGCAGCATTTAAAAAAATTCAAAACAAAAATATAGCTTTTAAATTGTACAGTAACATTCTCACTGAGTTTTCATGCAGCTGAGCATTGACAGTAATGAGGGTTTCTCTCAATCAAACATTACAAAGTTTTCAGCACACTGTAATTTGTAAGTAAAAAGCCTTGCAACTCTAGCTCAGCTGTCACAGAATAACCAGTATCTTTTAGGAAGAATTGGACTTATTGAAATATTTTTTTATTATTATACCACTACGTGGTTCCAATATTAAAAAAGAACAACAAAAAAAGCTACCAAACCCCTCACTTACGACAAATGCTTTTTTTAATATAAATAGCTGACATTTATATCTCCAGGAGAACATATTGACATTGGACCCTATATTCAAACAGTTTGTGCATTTACCAACAAACTTTCTAAAAATCTTGAACCTCCAGGTAACTTAGCATCCAAAGAAAATTTCCCAGTGTACAATATATTACTATTTCAGAACTGAAAGCACCCAAACCTGAAACACAGCAGAAGACTGGAAGACTGCTACTATCTCACAGCTGAGCTGTTTCACATCACATGCATTCATATATCTCATTTTCCAAAGAGAAAACTATTAGCTTGAAACCTCCTATAACTTAAAACTAAATAAAAAAGGAAACAGGAAAAGAAATAATAAGTGACTAAAATAATCAGTGGAACTGTGTGATAACAATCTATACTTTAAAAACTATATTGGAAAAGAATGGACAAAGGGATGAAACTTAAGCTTTCCAGGAAGGCTCTTTCAGCATCATGTTGGTCCTTTCTTTCAGAGAGCTCTAAGTTTTTCTAAAGCTTCAAACTTCTGCTAATGCTGCTCTCTTTCTGAGACAGTCCATTTCCACTCTACTCACCCACATATATAGAAGTAACCCTTCTCTTCCAGCAGGACTTTGGCAACTTCCTTGGCATAAAGCCTAATGACATCTTGCACATATTTAGGTGGAGCTACTTCTGCAGTTGAAGAGTCTCTTGAGAAACAAACCTTAAGATGAGTTAATGTGCCATTTTCAAGAAAACACCTCAGCTCATCTCTGAAAGGTAATAAAAACCTGTTAGCAATGGCTCAGAGATAAGCATTCCCTCATGAATACAAAATGAATATTAAATAGTGAACTTGCTTGAACAAATAGTCTCGATCCTGATGCCGACAACCAAAAAACAGCCATGTCTCTCCAAATTCCCAGTCTATATGTTGTTCTCTGAGCTTCTGCCTAAACAGACAAAAAAAATCCAATCCTGTTTTATCAAGTGCAGAATCTAAAACATCTATAACCTAATTCTCATTTAAAGTAATACTTCAAAGAAACTCTGGATTGGCAGAAATGTGAAACAATTTAAGGTAAATCAAAGTCAAACCCTCCTTATTTGATTTTCTTGACTACTCACTTTTGGACCAGCTCAAAAATCAATCAACTTCAAAATTTTTACTTTTTTTGTCAACAGTTTCATATTGGAATAGTCAAGACTGACACATCCAAACACCTCACAAAACAATTCTGACTTGAATAAGATCACTCCCTTTTATCCTTCATTGAAAGCCCTGTAAAATCACCTGGGAAAACTCAGCAATTTTAGCATGCTTTCCATTTAGCTGTAGAAACCTGCCAGATTTTATGAATAAGAACCTATTAACTATCACATCATCAGAAGAGTTATTTCATTTTCTTGAAATAATGCTGAAAGTATTACTTTAAAGGAGTTTTAGCGGCAATTTTCCAGTTGCATTTGGAGAGACAGATTTCATTTATCCTTATAATAAAAGGCAAAATACTTATGAGAGATAAAGGCATATTTGGGAATTTAAATTAAGGAGCAAGGATGGTATATAATGATTTGGTAAAGGCGGAAGCATGGAGTTAGAAACATCAAGTTAAAAATTCACTTTTCTCTCAAATAAAATGTTTTAAAAACGACTGTTACAGGACCCAAGATACTCCATTATCTTGCTGGAACTAATGAGTCACCTAGAAATTACATGTGTTGGTTATCTATAAAACTTAGAACCATTCCCAGACAAATACTCCACTCTACCTGTTCCTCAGAATGATCATGTTTTTACATATACTTGGTGATGTGCTGTCACTTTTAAAACAAACACCTCTTCGCCTTCCAAAATTACACTGCTGAAGCTGGAGGGGGAAAATAATGGATCTACCTTCCCTCAAACATGAACTCCCAAACCCCAAGGCTACCGCTGAGTGGACGGTTTACGTGCCAAGCTCCTCATCTTAAAACATCAACATGTAAAATACACTGAAATAAGGGAATGTGGGAGAAAACTTGACATTCATCATGCCAAGATTTATAATATATGTGCCTCTTCTGAAGGAAATTGAGTTGGAACATCAAACTTAAGCAAATCAACAGTGTTTATAAAAATTACCACCTTCTTACAGGACTTCCACCAGCAACACACAGCTAGAAGATTTAATTTCTTATTACACTTTCCACAGTTCACTCAATTCCCCATGTATCTACTGTGAACATTAAATACAGTCAGACAAAGGTGTAAGTTTTACTCATTTGAAAAACCAATAAATACATAAGCAATGCTCATTGAAATTTAGTAAGACTGTTTATAATCAGCACACTACCATTACAAAATGGGAAAGGAAAAAAAAGGAAATATTAACTGCATTTATACTCAAAACCTGAGGCTGTATTTTTCCTCAACATAAAAAGGCTGCTTTCCAGGTAACAACTTGGTACGTACCTGTGTTGTAGGAAACCAATGAAGGGTGAAACCCCTGTTCCTGGACCAACCATGATGAATGGGACAGATGGGTCTGCAGGTAAGTGGAAAGTATTGTTTGGACGAGGAAAAATAGATATCTAAAATGAAATTAGATAAAATATAATTGAAGAATTTTCTTAAGCAGTGAAAACACCATGACATTTTTCAGAACCTTCAGGGTATTTACGTACCGTGTATATTCACACACCCTTTCACCCTTTCCTGAGTTTCAGAGTTTATCTTTAATGCAACACAGACATTTAGAACAAAAGCTCACATAAGTTTTTTGGGGAAAAAAAATCTCACACCATATTTACAAAACCTATTAATCCATCTGGAGGAAAACCACATAAATATGGAAGTTGACTGCACCATGAATTTGGGGAATACTGTTACAAAATTCATGGAAAGTTTGGTGTATGTACTCAAAGAGAATTAAAGATTATTATTATTTATTATTAAACAAAGTTCATTGTTACTAAAAGTCACTCAACTTTTTGAGTTGTGGGCATCTAAAAATAGTCCATGGGAGGTCAGGATTTGTTCATAGCGAATTGAAGCCTCCTGATACTGAGCTTGCTTTCTTAATTTTTGTAAAACTTTCACATGATCTCCAAAAATGCATATGGGTAAGGGAAGGAAGGTAACAGCTCAAAGATCTCGGAAAATGTTTTATATAATTCCACTGATAAACTGTAATTCTACTCTTCAGATCTGTCTGAAAGGAAACCCAAATATAAATTTAGGAGCTCCACAACTATTCTATGAGACATAGCCAACATAATGTATAGAAAACAAGAAAGGACTATTTTTAATTCTTTAAAAGATTATTCAAGACTCAGCAGCAGCCATAGCAGAGCTTCATCATGGATTAAAGTCATAAGCAAACATCCAATTTATTTTGCTTATTAATTATTAAAGGATTTGAACTTACTTTCAAGTTTATGGAAGAAGTGAGGCACAAGACTAAGTTATTTTAACTCTGCTCTGTAAACCTATGTGGTTTAGGACTACTCATTTCTTATACTCTATTTCACTACAGATACAACAAAGATAAACAGGATTATTTTCCTGGTTTTGTGATGATAAAAAAGTAGTATAACTCTTGTCTGTGTGGAACAGTATTTATTTTTGCACAAGATCACACTCATCTATTTTGTATTGTTATTCCACATATTTCTGCAATCTATGTGTATTGCTACACATTTATCTGTGCTGAATTCTAGCTTGCACAGCAGGTGGAAATAGTTCTGAACTTTATCCAGATTCACTTTGTGATAATAGGTTTTTTGGGTTTTTTTTAACCACTTCTTTTTCATGTTAGATCTTTCATAAACTTCAAATCAGTTAAAATTTAAATAAAGAGCAGATGTGAACACTGGAATAAGATCTATGATACACATATTAATCACTTTGTCTTTTGCATTAGATTTAAAAAATGAAGATAACTTGTGTGGGGTTTCTTCCATTTTGCCTGACTGACACCTTGAATTATTGGCACAGGTTTTTTTCAACCAAATTCTGTTTGTTTCCATTTTTCATAATCAAGTATAGATTAGACTAGCAGTAGTTCGTCATATTAATTATATAGTAGAATTCCAATTTTCTAGTAATTTGTTTACACCTAATAACTTTGAGACCAATTAATTACACAGAATCTCTGACACAAAAGGAAGAGGGGAAAAAAATGTACCTCCTCCCAATAATACACACCATGCCAAACCATCATTGACACACACCAGAAAACACAGACAACTGTCCCCTATATCACATTCAATAACTTGGCCTTTGCAAACTCTGCAAGACCTAACCAGAAGTGTGAGTTCTACAATTTCTCCCCTATTATCTGCCACCCTTTTCTGGAAATGACCAAGTGCCTCTCTCTTACAATACGAACAGTCATAACCATTTAATCGCACAGTTGTAATTTAGTCCATGAAAACATCCTCCAAGATGTGCTTAGAACTACCATGGGGTGGAAAATAACTCTGTCCTTTCTGCAATGGGAATTTTCCCAATTCAGATATGCACACATAAGTAAAATTTAAGTTTAGTACTCAGCAATGAAGTTCTAAACATGCTACAGAGGGGAAGGCAACCTCAAAAGTAGGGCAGAACTGCAAAATTAAGGTGTATCCTGCCAAAACATCTGCATCATGTCGCAGAAGTGAACAAAGAAACCTGAAGTTGGATCACAAATGCATGAATTTAACAATTAATGAATTTTGATCTAATATATTCATACCTTTTCAGTTGAAAAGCTTTCTCCTTTTGTATTCAGAGTATTTTTACTGGGGTGCAGTAGAGGTGCAACTAATTCAGCAAGCCACCCTGTACACACTCCTTTCCGTGAGATCAGTCTAGCGGGACAGGCAGGGAACTCCACAATATTAAATACAAAGCACAGCTTTCCTGGCTGATATAAGTTTGAACTGTCAAGACAGAAATATTAAAAAAACAACCTAAAACCTGAGAAACAGCTGTACAGTCTTGCAGCAGGTCCATTTGCAGCCCAAGCAACTTCAATTGAATCAAGATTCTCAGCATTCAGCTAACTGCATAATATCTATATATAGCTAGAAAATGTATTAAGGTTAGACTCAGAGGCTGGTGTCTACAAAAGGGAATCAATATTCCTACCAGATCCATGTGTGAGTGAGCTTATTCTTGAGAACTTTACCAAAGCCTTGCCAGACATTCAAAACAACGTTGTTTGAAATAGTCAAACATTATGGTTTTTTGCAGGAGGGTCACAATTACTGTTTTATTCTTCACTCCTCTCTTTCTTCTCTAGATTAGAATGTACACAAACACATCTGAGAAAAAAAGCATACCTACATAAACCAATGAGATATAATTTGAATATTTCATTACCTTGACACTGAATAGGATCTGGCTTGTAATTTTGGAAGATGTTCTGCAGAAAAAAAAAAAAAGCATCACTTATTTGATTCACTCCAATGAAAATATCATGAGTGTTCACAATACATCAGAATACAAGATATTTTAATTTAACTGTAATTTTACTCTATTAACATTCAGTGTTTGTGGTTCAGAAATAACCTATTAAGACTTGAACTCTATTTTAAATTGGGTTTAGACTTTGCAGAACATTAATTAGAGATCCTATACAATGAGGCTTCAATAGTTCTTTTATGGGGTTCTTGGTCAATTGAAAACAATTGTAAGGTGCAAAAAAGAGATGCTAGTAGCTAGTAGGTACAGTGAAGCTTGAAGTTTTATTTCCCCCACCTTTTATCTGTAAGCTCAAAAGCTCTCACAACAGGAATTGCTTGACTGAAAGGTTCCTATATATAATGTCCTAGAAGCAGATGTGCTAGTTCAATTTCAAACCACTACGAGTATCTAAGCAAAGTTTTGAAATCTCAGCTAAAAACCAACAGAGACAGTTTACTGAGCATTTTTTCAGCAGGAAACCCACTATATACATCACACACACATTTATATAGATGTATGTATGTACATAAACAGAACTACCCTTTTTGCTAGTACATGGACAACCTGGCAATCTTTAAAGATCGTCTGCTACATATGATAGTTTTTAGGCAGAGTTAAGAAAAGTCAGTCCAGTGAAATCACTTAAAGAAGACACTAAACCAGTCAGCACATTACTTCCCTAGGGAAACACATTTCAAAAACTTTTGAGATTTCCTTTTATTCAGTTAGTTGCTACAGCACGTTTCATACCACCTTTGAAAAGTTGTGTGTTTGCTTTCCCTGTGAAAATTTGTGTATTTGTACAAAGTGAAACAGAGCTTGTATTTATTTTTTGAAATTCCCACAGTGTACTAAGAAGCAGAAATTCAGGGTAGGTGTGGAACTGCAAGAACATAAAAAGCAATTTCTTTGATTCATATTCTAAAGCATATAAAGAAACTCCGAACTTCAATTTGGAAAATGACTGCCAGTATTTTCAGATGTATATGACATGGTTAAAGTTGGGAGTCTCGTTCCTTCAATGTTTTATATCAGGATCCCAGTGACTGAGTTAGACACTACATAAATACAAATATACGGGGAAAACCATTCTGTTTTAATAGGTAAAGGTGAAAGAAAATAACATGTAGGCAGAGAAATCAGGAGTTGTACAAACATGTCTTTTTAATTGTGAGCAGCTGATAAACTCACCTGTAAAGACCCTAATCCCACAGGCACCTTATGGTTATTTTTTATGTACGGGACTAATCCAGAGTCAATTAAAGCACAGGTATGAACCCAGGTGTTTGCAGAAAAAAGGCCAAAGGCTACAAACTGCAGAAGAGAGCTTTGTTCCCCAACAACAGTTTCAGCTTCATCACTACAGAAAGCATATTTCTAAAGCAGTTAACTGAACTGTTCCCCTTTCTCCAGAAATTGAACATTTAGTCTGATGCATTTTCAGAAACAAAATCTAATTAAATCTAAATCAGTCACTTACCAATTAACAGGTTAAGTGAAGGCTTGCAGCTTGGAAAAGCACGAAGTAAATCCAGGAAGCAAACATTAGAATCTCTGATAAAGTGCATGTAATCAGAGGCTCCTTGTCTGCTGCAAAGCTCTTGAAGCCTCCGTTTTTCTCCTGCATTACTGGTACATTCCACAAGAGCTCGCAAAAATGCCTGTAGGGAAAAAAATAAGAGTGAAAAGTAAAAAAACTTATCCTTTTGGGAAAAGGGTCACAAAACTGGGAAAAACTTGGGTTTCCTAGGGAGAGGAAGCAGGTTAATGGATAAAACATTTTATTTCCTAATGCACACTTTTACCTACTATCAAAAAGTTACCCTTTTTTTTTTTTTTCTTTGACTGCTCTTCTAAAGTCTGGGACAAGTTAGCAGAAAATCCTACTTAGCCTGAGCAGGGTAGAGACAAATAAATGGGCACAAGCCATTCCCTAAAAAATTTGAAAGGCCTTCTTAATTCCCATATTTACACTTTACTTAGGCAGCTCCATAACACAAATTAAATTAAGACACAACACCATTTGCTAAGTTACAAAAGCCAGTACATGAATAATAAAAAGTCTTAGAAGAGGAATAGCTATAAATAAAGTATGGTATTTAATGACTCATGTAAATGTTGCTGTGCTATATAGCAGTAATGTAAACTTTTCTTAAAAGAAAATTGAATTGAGCATTATAAGATAATGCAAAAATCAGATGTAAATAGTTACAAGTTTTTTTCCAAAAAGAAAAGTGGAAATAGACACAGTGCATAAAAGAAAAGTGATCTGAAAGACCAAACATAATCAGATGACACGTTCTACACAAAAAAATACTCAGAAAGTAATGTGAGTGTACTTAACCACTGAGCTTCCAGATAAAAGTTTTGAGAATGGAGTTACGTAAAGTACATTTTAGGCTGAACAGTTAATACAGCAAAACTGGCTTTGGCCATATTCCCCAGTCAACACTCTCTGCCTACTCTCATTGTTGAGACAAATTTTCAGAACTGTTAAATGAGGTTTTAAAAAGGCTGAAACAACTGGAAGACTTTGTTCTGCTGCAAAATCCACTAAATTGAATAAAAAGGTCCTTCTAAAAACTGATTTCCCTCAGAGATACAACAAACACAACTGTTTAGCTTCATCCTTCAAACAAAGTTATCTTTAAAATGTATTTTGACAATACCAGAAATACACATGCTTTTCCAGTTGCAAGCTTTCAGTTTTTACACGCACAGAATGAAAGGATGATGAAAATACATGTTGTGAGAAAAAATACTACACAAGCAAAAATCGTTCTTTAAATTCTGCTAGCTTACTGAAATGCTAAAGAAAAGCTTTAAAATAATTTAAAGGACCCTGTAGTATATTTGCATATAGCAACATGTGTCTTCTTAGTGACAGAACTTGACAGATACAGCTCCTGCTGATTAGAAAGAATGACTTCTCTAAAATGACTAAGGGGCCAGATTTAGTCAGCCTTCCAGTTATCTGGCACCAAATTATCTAATACTTTTCTACTTCCTTACAGACTAGTTATGAATTAAGGTACTGCAGAACAGGAAGTTTGCCAGAAAAGCACCCGAAGTGGCTCAGAGTAAAGTACAAACAGCAGCAAAAAAACTGATAATCCTTATTCACCAAGAAACATAGTAACCACACATGAAGTAAGGACAGATCTGTAAGAGCCCATAAAGCATAAAACTACTAAGAATGTCTCTTTAAAAGAACAAACACATAAACACCTTTTTGGGAACTGCTCTTATTTCCAGACACCAGGTTAGAATGAATTTCAGAGTGCTTCTTTCAGGGATGTATTGTGGACGAGATGCTCCTAGTTCAGTGGGAGGAAAAAAAAAAAAAGCAAAATGTGCATCTATTAATGATTAAATATTAATTAAAAGATGGAATCACAGAGTGCTTGTTTCTTCAAGAAATATGAGAGCTAAACTGCATTTCATTCTGTATGTTTGAGCCCCAGCTAGTTAGTAGAAATTATAAGCTAAAGAATAAGACAGTGTTCCAATGAAGTATCCATGACAGTCAAAACTAGTTAAGAAAGTAGAAAACAAAAAGAGGAGAATACTACATGGTGTTCAATTAAGTTTCATTGCTAAACCACTCCTGGCTTTGTTGCTACTTTCCACCTTGAAGAAATTCAGTGGGATACTTACCAGGAAAAGGAACATCCACATTTCCCCCCCTCCATCAATTAGCATTCCTGAAAACCAAAACATGCTGAAACTTTCTAATTACCCATTCAAAAGTGTACCCAGCCAGTGCAACGCTGGAGCTTGAAGCTCAGCAGATTCATTTCTGTACAAGAAAATAATCCCTCCTCTACTCTCTACAGGTTCCATTTCTGGGAAGGAGGTACATGGACATTCTATTATCCCTTCACGGTGTCAGCCAGGCTTATCAGCCTCACTGCGTGTCATGCTAACACAGCTATTCCAAGTTAACTCCAAAAGCAATATAAGAGCATTTATGTGACAAAAAAAACCCTTTAATTAATAAGCTTTGTAGCTCCTGAATTGTTTTCTTACAGAAAGCCTTGAGCTTGAGGGTGCTCAGGACCAATCTTCACCCAAATGCAGATTGTTACAAAGCTGAGACCTTTGTAGGACCTTTGGTGGGAGCGGGGAGGGAAGCCGGTGTGTTTGGACAGTGTAAGTTCCAGAGGAACAAGGATGATAGGGGTTCCCCAAGAGGGAGGTGCCAGGAGAAGGGGTTTATCACAATGGGGCTGGATAACAGCTAGACCAGCCCTGCAGATGCAGGGCTTATCCCCAGTGCAGGGGCCAGGCTGAAACTGACACTGGCTCTGCACCAAATCTAACTTGGGACCCTGTCCAGCAGAGGTTAGTTATTGGATGGGGGTTAAGGATAGGATCAGCTGCACCTGGATATCCCATATGATATGTTTCAGCATGGCCTGTCACGTGAACTCACCTCATTAAGAAATTACTCATGTTACTTGTGAATTCCAAGAAAGGGGCCTATTTATATCTCATGCTTAATGGGCAGGCTTGTGTTGCCCTTAACAACAAAGGGAATCTCACCATGAGAACTGATTCACATAAAGACCAAAACAACAAAGAGCCCTACCCCATCCTGTGCAAATAAAGGCACAACTCAGCAGCACCATTACAACACCAAGTGCAATGCAAGAATGGAGTAATTCGCAAAGGTCCACAGGCACACCTTGAACCTGCAGCCACCCTTTCTGAAGCAAGGGGTCATAAGACTCAGGAGAACAGATCACATGGACTTAATACCCCCTTAAAAGGGACCCTGCAACAGCACTAAGGCTTCTACTTCAGGAGTGGCCCTCTTAGGATGCAAAACATATTGATGTGAAGTGCTGTGCAAGGAGATTTTACTTTCAAGTGGGGGATTGTAAGGTTATGTGATTAAAGCCTCATCCATAAACATAAAGGAGCACAGAGTAAGAATACAATGGATGAACGCCAATTCTAGGCTGAAGTTCCCAGTCAGAAGCTAACTCATCTACAGTAAAATCAGCAGCAGCATGCTTATGTATCCTCTCTTTTTAACACACTGCTGGGACTTCCAACATGCCTCCATGAAATGACAGCTGTGTTCCAACACTAAAGGTAAAAATGTTTGAAACTATGCATACCAGCTACTACCAACACAGAAAGCAGCCCTGGTCTGCAACCAGTGCATCACACCATACCTTTCTTTTTAGTGCCCTGCTTAACCTTTACACAAATGAAGTCATCTCCTTTTTCAGAAAGGCCCAAGATGTGAAGAAGCTCTTCCACCTCGTTGGCATTGTTGGGACATATTACACAGAAGGCATCTCCAGGTTGGTAGTCAAAGACTGTATCCTGTTTTAAACAAGAAATCCTTTCTATTAAACTGTATCACAAACCAAGGCTAAGAGCATCCCCATTCCTGACAACAGTCTTCCTGCTATTGCACTCACATTAAGTTATATGTTCTTTTATTCTGTACTAACACTTCACTATTTGGAGCACATCAGAAAGGAAATAGTTATGTTTTCTTTCCAGGCTTAACCTTACTAATTAGAAAAATCTTTCCTTATCTGGTTTAAATATTTGGACACTCTTTAATGAGAACTGCTAAGCAGCCTAAACAGAAGGAAAATAAATACGTATTAAGAAGATGTGTTATATAATCAGCCCAGAGCATTAATTACTGATGTACTTTGTTTTCTGGTTTGAGAAGAGCAGAGGAATTAAGTCCTCATAATTAATGCAACTTTTTATAGAGATAAATTATCACTAAAAGAAAATTTGCTGATTAAACTATTTGATGAACTGTGAATGAAATTGCCCCAGTTGCTTTTATTTTCTGGAGGAAAAAGAAAAACAGCAAGACATGAGCACACTGAAAATTCAAATCTTATGATCTTAAGACCTAGATTCTACTTAGTTGCCTAAGATTCTCATGTGCAAGTGCTGAAACCCTACTCAAGCTTCTGCCCGTTAAAGGAATGTACAGAATTATACTTGCATCATTATGTTTCCCTTGTGCATCAGGTGAGGTGACCTGCATAAACAGACTGTTAAGAATGTCAGGTAAAAAAGGCAAAAAAAATGCTTACATTTCCAGTGGGTGCTGATGACAGAATGCACGTACACATACAAACATATGCAAAAAAATGTGTTGCTCAGATAATCAGCTGCTCAAAACTTAACAGACTCTATTTATAACCGGAATTTAAAGATTTCCTGTATATTGATACAGATTAGAAGAAGAGAATCCATTAAAACTTACTGCCAAAAATCAGACTATCCCAAAAGCAATATTCTACGAATTTGGGAAACCACTCAAAAGCAACATACTTTCCTTTTAAAGATTTCTTATAAAGTAATATCGACAACTCTCTGCCTGCGTTTCATTTTCAAACCAGTATATAAAGTATGATCTTCACTAAATAAACTAAACCATTTTTTTACCTGTGGGTAACTGAGGGTGACAGTTTGAGCAGCACGCTAACAAGTCAGAGAAAATGAATGCCAGAGGCAGAAACAGTGCTCAAGAATTAACAACTTCTATAATACCAGTCAAATCTACCTGTGTAGATTACCCATCACAAGGAGCAGTCACAATTTACTACAGTTTCTGAATATTCTTCAAGATGTATACTTATAAACTGAAAGACTATTCATTTTCAACATTCTCTGACTATCTCCACTGCAAATTCCCTTCAAAAGGGTATTTCAGTCAGTACAATATCCAAGCAACAACAAAAAAATTGGCACCTTATTTCTGTTTTGACATCCAGGAAGTCCTATTTTCCAGTGAATAAATCAAACTTCACATTTACAAAATAGATCAGCGTAAGCTGACATCTTATTGTATAGGGAATTATTTTTTCTTTTTAAACAGTCAAATAAATAATTTTTCCCTCTAGTTATTATACATAACACACATGCTTTTCACCCTTTATTTTAATCCACTACAGAAAAAGCCATCCCTAACTTACTGAAATATCAAGTTCTAAGAGCAAAGCGGTTTTTATTGCATCTTCTCTAGTGAGCTGAACTGCTTTTGTAACTGGCACTTCAAAGGTTGTTTCCTCCGAGATAAGTGAGGACAGATGCGGATTCTGAAAAAGAAGATACAAAAACTTACACTAAAAATGCAAATCAGCTGAATGACAGCTTAGTATGACATACAGGAATTAGTGTTGGTACAGGCTTTTTTTTTTTTAACTATCTTGGAAAACAACTCAAAACAATGAGGAAAACCACAAATTTCTATATTCATAGAGTGTTTTGCTCTACATTTTTAAAAATCACATCTAAGGAGTAACATACATATATTCAATTATAAAAAGTCAGTAGGCTTGAACAGTCTAATGGGCCTACTATATTATAAAATGCAGCTAACTCTTTCATTTTTCAAGAGCTGCCCTGGAAACAGCCAATTAGAGAATGGCATTTATGTTAAACCTCAGAAAACTCCTGTCTAATTAAAGGATTACCAGGTGTATAGAATAGACATAAAAAGTAAGAACAGAAGCTACATCACTGCAGATTTAGAGCATAAGACTTTGGGGTCAATATGGGGCTATTATTATGGGCAACTTATAAGAGGAGTTAAATTTAGAGCTAGTCAGCAAACCTCACACTACAAAAAAGTATCACATTATACCACAACATTTCTACACAGGTAAAAATGTGCCCCAAGAATTGCAAATGCACACCAAGAATAATTTCAGATCACACCTGTCAAAGGCTGTCACTTGAAGATCAGACTATAGCCCTCATTTCTCTATCACTATAGTCAGCAAGCTTCACTTGAGATCAATGCTGACAAAAAAGGAAGCAGGTGGGAGAGATGTCACATGCCCATAACAATATTCTGTGAAATGTAAAGCAATTATTTTACCAATAAGAGAATATTTGTTAATCTGAAGATTTCCTATTTAAAAAAAAAGAGACAAGAGAATCACTTAAGACCAACAGTTGGAAGTTTTTTTTATTCTCTTAAAATTTTGAAATGGTGATTCATGGCCTGGGCCATAATCAAGTCCTTGTGCATCAGCTGGACTGTGGTAATTGTCTACACTTGTATTCCCTCAAAATCAAGTTCAAGGCATAATGAAATCACGATTTAAGCTAAACCATATTATCTTACACTTGCCACAAATGCTTAAGTCCGTTACTGCTGTGGCATTAATAAGCAGCAGCTTGTTAATTCAACCCTGAAACTCAACAGCCCACAACACAGATCATAAAAGTAACTAGAGATCGTGTACCCAGCCTTCTTTAAATGGCAGGGAGTCTCTCTTTGGAGATATCCAAAACTCAAGTTGATGCATTTCAAAACACACCAACTTCAGCTGTGCCTGGCAAAAATACCCATGCTTGTTCCAATGTGATAAAACGAGAAAGCACTGGCATTGTTTCAAACCTGCAAAACCAAACATGACCCTATATGGAACCTACCTGTTGACAAGATCCGGCCCACTATGCCAAAAATAGTGCCAAAACTAAAAAACCCAAACATGCATTTCATTCTTTCCAAGGCTCAAGACAACCATCCAGCTTCATATAAATCTTTCATCTGCCACTGAATTCCAGACTACCAGATTCAGTTTTTTGCATCTGCTGTTCAAAAGCAAAATTTACTTTTTTCTACTTACAGAAGAATTTAGGCATCAATATTAGAACACGATGAATTATTTCAGAGATCAGTCTGAATATAGACTGCCTTTAAGAAAATGGGCTCTTTTAAGCACTGTAGCACCACTTTCAACCCAACTATTAGTCTTTAATTGACATGTATTGCTAAATCATAAACGTCCAAAAATTTAACTGGGATTATTAAATTCAACAACCTGAGCAACACCAACCACAAAATGAGGTTTACAAAAAAAGCAAAATTATCCAGTGTTTAAATCCATACCCTCTAACATAATTCTATTAGCTAGACTAAGTGATTCTCTCAGCATTACCATTAACACTCTCAACAGTGAGTGTCACAGCCCTTAGGATACTAAAGGACTTTGATGATCGTGAGCAGCCACACCGGAGGACTGGGCCCAGGAACCTTGTCTCAGTTCAGTCCTGGGTCTTCAGTCCCTGCCTGAGCTACATTACAAGAGTGCTGATTCAGCAGCTCAATCACAACCATCTCTATCATAGGACACAGATCCTGTTGATCCAGGCCTGGATCTTGAGATCAGACCAAATTCTTGAGTTGGCCCTAGACCTGCCTCATTCCCACAAACTTGCTTGATGATCTGAATTCTTGGCCGATCCTGGCTTCAATCTCCTGGTTCGCATTGCTTGGGTATTGCGGGATGGTGCTGGCTGTGCTACCAAACTCAGCTCCTGATTCCCATTAAGGAGCAGCCAGACTTCACTGCTTCCTTGCATGGATAATCAAAACATCTGTCCTTTGCAGGCACCCAGAGAAGTCTGAATCATGCTTGACAACTGGAGATAATTCCCAGCTCATGCTAATTCTTCCCTTTGTACTGTAGGTCTTTGTTCAACATGGCTTCATAGGAAAAGTATACTTGCTTTTGATCCACAGTTCATCTTTCATTTCTAATAGCAAAATTATGGTCATGTTTTTACAATGGCCAAGTTTCTCTGTTGGTAAGTATGCAGCAAGACTTTGAGTAATCTAGAGCCTCTTAATGCATTCTGAAAGTACTAAAAAGTGAACAGAAACTGTACTATACTCACTACAGGAAGATGTCTTCACCTTATGTCTAACACAAGCCACTGAGGATCTGAATTCTTGCCTTTCTGACAGTACGACAACAAATTTTTATTGAGCTAAATTTTATCTTGACATAAGTGTTCATAACTCATATGGTGGCAACTGCATTTTCACAATATAAATGGGCTTTTCACTTAAAAATTCAAAAACCTCCTGTACCTGGGGACATATCTCCTTCATGTATGTATCTACTTCTCTTTGGAGCTCTACGTAGGAGTATACACTCATACACCTATGAGAGCTGGAGGCTTTTACCACTCAAAGGAAGTCCTTACCTCACCATGGGGGCCTTGAAACTGCACCTCTATGTACTCCGGTGGCAGGGCAGGAATATTAAGAGCAGACTGGGAGAGAGGAGGGACAGAATTAACAAGTGAAGGTTGAGTGTTTCTAGCTGGAGCCACAAGATTAACGTCATCCACTTTCTGTGACAGAACATCAGAACTCTTTGCTCCCTCATCTTCTAGCTTCAAGTTCTGTACTTCAGAGCTTAAGTTCAGTTCATGCACAACATGTGGAGCTGGAGGGGGAGAGCTAGTAACAGCATCGACAAGATTGTTCATGCCTTCTTTCTCTTTCTGCAATAGCAATGCTTCCTTGAGAGCAAGCCAAAGTCCATCAATCCAAGGATCAACCACTAATTCCAAACTGCGAATGGAGGGAAAAAAAAAAAAGAAGTGTGTGGATAAATTATTGTGACTTTCTGGACTGTTGATTTAAAGATAATGAAAACAAAAGCTAGAAACATTGTTAACTTCCTGTTTTAACATAAAACTTTGGCTGTTATCAAGATTACCTCTTTGTTTAAAAAAAAATTATTTAGTTGCTATCACTATGTAAATTTATGGAGTCTAAAATGTATAATAGCCTCACTGTTCTTCCAGTTTCTCATTTTTTTATGCTGAACTTTATGACAGGAACTTGAAGGAATGGTACCAGAATATGCAACTTTTCATTGTGCTACAGCAACATCAATAGCTTACACTAATGGTCCATTTTTATTATTTTAGAACACAAGATATAAGTTTTATTGTTATGAAAATGTTATGTTCAACTGCCTTGCATCAGCATGCACAGAACCAACATCAGCTGCAGTTCAAAATAACTAAGACAAGACTGCAACCTACTGGCCAGAAAGAGTGGAACAGTGAGGGAGTAGTTTTCTTACATAATTCCTCTACAGCAAACAAAAAAATCTTATTACATAATTCCTCTACAGCCATCGTCCCCCCACTCCCCTCCCCCTGAAAAAAAAAAGAGAAAAAACAGGCAACATTTACAATCCCTCCACTTACTCTGAACTACGTAATTTCTAAAACTGCTAAATATTCTCTATTTTTCCAGGCATTACAAATGTTTGCTCACACTTTAAAAACAGAGTTTAAGGCATACTGTGCTCAGGTGGAACTCATTCCTATGTGTCGCTGAGTATCCAGGTTCAACAGATTTCAAATGGTTCTTAGCCAAACACACATACAAATATTGCATCTTGAAGAAATAAAATTCAAACTCACTCAGCTCTTACCCTACACAATCATCTGCTAATCCTGTGTCATAGAAGCGCTGGGCACCAAGTTCTTGAAGTCGTCGGTCTACTGTCTTTCCACCATTACAAAAGAACATGTACTCTGAATCTCCCAGACCTAGGAAATCCAAGGAAAGAGGAATCACGTCAGCCACCCAGGCTACACAGACAAAGATCTGCAAAACCAATACAGCATTTTCTTGCAGGCAAATAGAAGAATCTGATATGCTGGAGCGAGTCCAGAGGAGGATCATCAAGTTGATTAGAGGGATGGAGCACCTCTTCTATGAAGAAAGGCTGAGAGAATTGAGACTGTTCAACCTAGAAAAGAGATGGCTTTGGGGTGACCTAATTGTGGCCTTCCAGTACCTGAAGAGAGCCTACAAGAAAGATGCAGAAAGACTATTTACAAGAGCATGTAGTGACAGAACAAGGGGGAATGGCTTCAAACTGAAAACAAATAGGTTTAGATTAAATATTAGGAAGAAATTCTTTACGGTGGGGGTGGTGAGGCCCTGGAACAGGTTGCCCAGAGAAGCTGTGGATGCCCCATCCCTGGAGGCGCTGAAGGCCAGGCTGGATGGAGCTCTGAGGAACCTGATGTACTTAAAGGTGTCCCTGTCCATGGAAGGAGAGTTGGAACTAGATGATCTTTAAGGTCCCTTCCAACACAGGCCTTCTATGATTCTATGATATAATTACATAAACACTTGTGTATGCAAGTGTATTATTCAGATGCTGCATGGAAAAATTCTTACGTTTATATGAACTTCAAACAAAACTGTGTTTGTCCCAAAATAGAGCTGAAAAAGTGGCTAGTCCATCACAAATATAGGTCAGATAAATATTCTGAAAACACTTTGCTTTCAATATTTCACATTTTAGAAGAATGCTGCTTTAGTTCGAGGCTTTTAAAAAACACAAAACTCCTCTTACAGGAAAAATGTAAGGAACCAAAAAGAAAGAAAAATAATACAACTGATAAACTCTGTGTGAATTACTGAAACAAACTATCTCACTTTCAGGGTGAAGTTGTTAATAACATATCGAGAATATAAGGGATGGACTATTAAAAGAAATCAAAAAAACACTGGAAACTTGAGAAAAAAGATAAAACACAGGAGTGATTTTAAACAAGGAGAAAGTAGGAAAATCTGAATGAAGAAATCTGGTCCAACAACTTTCTCCTCAGGAACCTAAGATTTCTATGTAGATCTTATTTTAACTGCACTGGGTTTTCTGCCCTTTAACTGTTGTAAAGATGTTCTCTTAGAAGATGCTGAACAGTCAGTCAGGAGGTATGTCCATGGAGAATTTAAGAGGTCAACTAAAACACTGACCTACCTTAAAAGTGATCAATAATCCTTAACAGACGCCTGTCTAACAATTCCAAAGACCACTGGTTAGGTAGTCTTCACAAATTCTGCATGTAATCCACACCTCTGGTTCAGTATCACTGTCAGAATTTTTCACAGTCTGACTCTTTCTCATGTGCAATTCCAAACAACTAGATTCTTATTATTCCCCCTTGTGCTGGCTTTGGCTGGGATACAGTAAATTTTCCTCATCATAGCTAGTATGAGGCCATGTTTTGGATGTGTGCTGGAAAGAGTGTTGATAACTCAGGGATGTTTTAGCTATTGCTGAGCAGTGCTTACACAGAGTCAAGGCCTTTTCTGCTCCTCACCCCACCCCACCAGCAAAAAGGCTGGGGGGTGCACAAGCTGGACACAGCCATGACAGGTGACCCCAACTGACCAAAGAAACATTCCATACCATATGGCATCATGCTCAGTATATAAAGCTGGGGGAAGAAGAAGGACATACTGAGCGATGGCATTTATTTTCCCAAGTCACTGCTACATGTGATGGAGTCCTGTTTTGCTGGAGGTGGCTGAAATATCTGCCTGTCCACGGAAAAGGGTAAATGAATTCCTTGTTTTGTGCAGTTTTTGCTTTCTCTAATAAACTGTCTTAATCTCAACCCATGAGTTTTATCACTTCTACCCTCACAATTCTCTGCCCTATCCCACAACAGGAGGAGTGAGAGAGCAGCTGTTGGGGCTTGGTTGCTGGCTGGGGTTAAACCATGATGCCACCTAATAATGGACTATTCCTCTCTCCTTATAACAGCCTTTTTTTTCTTTTAAGAGGATTTCTGCTCTTGCTCAAGTACAATATATAAAGCAAACACTTCACTGGACCAGCTGAAGTGAATACCATGAATGTATTTTAAGACTGCTAACTTTTAGACTTGAATCATGTTATAACTTAGACACCATAATTTCTACTAAAACAGAAGTCAGTATTAATACAACGCTTATCTTCATACATGCACATATGTGTTTAGTCAGCTATGAAAAACCTAACCATTTCACAAACTGTATGTATAACTGGGCAGTAGCACAACTTCTCAAAACACTACATGACTGCAATGTGTATATTTCAGACTTCCACATTATATATCCAGTAGAAATTTCCCTCTATGGAGTGCCTTCCTCTCCAGACACCTAGAAGGTTCCTCACTCCCAGCTATCAACTTAAACTTGTCAGATAAAAATAATCTAGGTTCAAATAGACGTTTCTGGAGTTTGTTTAGAAACGCAATCTGAAAACTCAACAAACTGATATTACCATCAGCTCAAGATACATCAGATGCATTTTGCCAAATCTGTATTTTGCTTACCCATATTTAAGATGAAGCTACATTCCTTCTCTTGATAAATATGACATTCAAAATTAAAATATTACTGCAAATTTAAAGGGATGGGATAATCTTAAAAACCTTGTTTTTAAGAACATTTTATATGGCATTTCCCTCTGTATAGAAAAATGCCCAATGACTCAGACAGTCAAGTAAACTAATCTAGTTCCTAGAGACTTGACACGAAATTAAAACTTCAACAGTTACAGAGAGCTTACATCATATGTTTTTTTATGCAAAGAAAATTAAACAATAAAAAATTACATTGGTAGCTAACATTCAGATCATTTCTGTGACATTTTTACTGCTCATAGAGGACATTACACAAAAAAAGTGTTTATATATAAAAATGAAAGTTTTATAAGCACTTAAAAAAACCCAACCAACCTATTCAGAGGTAAAAACCACAAAAATTATTCACTGACAGACAAATTCTGCAATAATATAGAAAATACTAAATCACCTAGCAATCCATACTGGAGATGTGCGAAATGATCAGGTGGCAAGGTTGTGTCTTGAATCTTCTTTACAAACTTGCGGGCAGTGTCTGGTGGGTCTCCAGTACCAGTAGTGGAAATAACAATAACCACAGGATCCCTTTCTGTTTCCAGGTTATACTACAAGCAATAGGACAAGTTAAGTTACAAGGTGCCATACGATAACTACTTGTGGTCTTAGATAATCTATCTCCAACCCTGCATCTTCCCAAAGGTACACAGAAAAACGTTTAATCTCATCTTACCTATATAAAACCACAGAAAGTGTTTAAAGTAATTACAAGTCGTTTTGGGGCTACAACTTACAATCTTGTTTGGAGTTTTCAAGATCAGATTGGGTAAAGCCATGAGGAAACTGCTCTTACCTCAACTGACCCTGCTGCAAGATGGCCTCATGAAGTCTGTTCCAACTGAAATACCCTATGATCCCATATAAAAACGTCAAAGGGCAGCATTTTGAGCAGGCATGAAGAATACCTCACAACTCTACTTAGGCAGCTTAAATATGCAACTCCTACAGTATTTAATTTGTCAAGTGGAAAAAGTATTTTTGTATGTATGATCAAAAAACCCCATAAATTCACACAGATAAGTGGGCTGTGGCCATACAAACTGTGGGGATCATTTCTAACTTCCACTAAGTATCATTTGGTTCTGCCTGACAATTTCCATGTTACATCTGTTGCCAAAAAAACCCCCTGTGATTTGGGAGAACTAAAGTAGCTCTGACAGTGATAATCAGTCACCGTACTCTATAGCCTGATTAATTTTGGTCCCTTCACCCTGCCCCCAATTCAATTCTCTCCCCTTTGCTAATAGCAATCTTCCACATTTCCCAGTTTCATAGAGGCTACTCCCATTGTATGACAAGAACTGCCTGTACTAGGGACTGTGTGTCAGTTCCATAAATTTGGGTCTCATGCAACCATTTATTACTTCTCAAGTAAAAATCATTCAGATTCTTTGATTATTCCAGCTTTCCACCGATAGTGGGCTGGGCACTGTGCTAGCATGCTGTCCGTCAGGTCACCCACACAACTCACTCTCACAGCACCCCCTAAGGCCTATGGGTTTTGAATCACGCAGCCAGCCAGTGACTTGTGTGAAACACAGCTCCACAGACATCTTGTTCAGGAGTGACCTCTGGAGGTCACCAACCCCACCCCATGCCCCAAGTGGGACTAACTACCAGTGCTGCACTTGGTCAGCTACAACTCTGGCTGAATTTTGAAAACTTCTAGAGGGTAGAGATTCCCCTTTTCTGGGCAGCTTCTTTCATCCAGAACTTCCCCACTAGTGTCAAATCAGAGTTTATCAGATGGCAGTCAATGGATTTGTCCTCCTGTTATACAGCTTGCTGCTGCCAAGAAGACTTTGGCTCACGTAGGCTGCTATTAAATCACTCCTTAGCCTCATTTTTGCCATAATAAGCAACCTAAGCTCCTTCTACTGCTCCCTGGAGGTTGCAGTTTAAATTCTCTTCCAGCATTCCAAGTTTAATAAAAATAGTAGGGTTATAAGAAAATAAAGATTGCAACAGATGCTGTGCTTCACTTAAAGCAGTTTCAGGACTGCAATTCAAAATTACAGAGTTTGAGGAGTTATGTTCTAAACATCTCACATCATAAATCATTCAAACCTTATCCCCTTGTCAAGCCATGTAAAAAATTACCTGACACCTACAACCCAAAATATCAGGAATACAGAGAAACAGAGTATAAAGGGGTTTTGCTGTTGGCAGGGTTTCCAAATCCTTCCTGAAGAACCTAAAAGCAGTTGTATGGTCAATTTAAATTGACTACTGGAACCGAGACATGCCTCTGACAGTGGCTAGAGAAGATGCCTAGAGAACTGTAAGCGAACAGAGTAAGCATGCAAGGATATTCCCCGATTACTTTGCCAGATTTCAATGAGTTGTGACATTCCAAACAGAAGTTTTGTCTTTTACAAGTTCAGGTAAACTCCAAGTACCCATAAAATCCTGTGACTTCCAAAACTGAAGTATAAGTTGTACAAAAACGGCCCTAAGGGTCCTGTTGCAATAAGAACACGGATTTTCAAAACTTCCACAGCTGATTTAATAAGTATAAACACAATAGCTTCTGCAGTGCATTGCCACAGGTGACTACTACATTTATAAACAAAAGCAAATTATTCAAGTAAAGAAAGGGTCTAGTGGTATCACATAAGAATTCACTAAATTTACTAATTTACTAAAATGAGTTCCATTAAAAAAAAAAAATGTACAAGCTCAGAAAGTATGAAGTGATGTATTGACAGGAAGTTGAACATGAGCCAGCAGTGTGCCCAGGTGGCCAAGAAGGTCAATGGCAATCTGGCCTGGATCAGGAACAGTGTGTCCAGCAGGAACAGGGAAGTGATTCTGCCCCTGTACTCAGCACTGGTGAGGCCACACCTGGAGTGCTGTGTCCAGTTCTGGGCTCCTCCGTTCAGGAGGGATATTGAGGTGCTGGAGCAGGTGCAGAGGAGAGCAACCAGGCTGGTGAAGGGACTTGAGCACAAGTCCTGTGAGGAGAGGCTGAAGGAGCTGGGGTTGTTTAGCCTGGAGAAGAGAAGGCTCAGGGGAGACCTCATCACTCTCTACAACTATCTGAAAGGAGGTTGTAGCCAGGTGGGGGTCTGTCTCTTCTCCCAGGCAACCAGCAGTAAGACAAGAGGGCATGGCCTTAAGCTGTGCCAGGGGAGGTTTAGGTTAGATATTAGAAAGAAATTCTTTACAGAGAGGGTAATCTGCCATTGGAATGGGCTGCCCAGGGAAGTGGTGGATTCTCCATCCCTGGAGGTTTTCAAGATGAGGCTGGACGTGGCACTTAGTGCCATAGTCTAGTAACCGCGGTGGTCTTGGATCAAGGGTTGGACTTGATGATCTCAGAGGTCCTTTCCAACCCATCTGATTCTATGATTAGAACGGAGGCATGATCAGTTCACTAAATTGTTGCTTGCTCCACTGCAGATTCTCATCTGCAAACTTTTGGAAGCTAAACATTTGATGACAGAAGTTCTACAATAATTTCTGTCACTTACTGCGAGGTCTGATATATCACTAGACGAACAAGAACATAACGCAACTACTTAGTATTTTACTCTACCTTCCACCTCTTGTATCTTTAGTGTTACAGGTTTTATTCTTTCCTTCAAAAGTTCTCCTCAGCTGAGGACAGCAATTCTACACAACAGCAGCAAAACGCATGCTCAAGCTGTGAAGGATTGCTAAAGGAAGAGAACAGAATCAGACACCCATGTTTGTCTTATCCAGAATAATATATATCATGACAAATGCACTTATTCAGGTAACTCATCTGAGGCTGAATACATGCATTGTGACCCAAGATGATCTTCATTTATCCTTCCCTTTTTTACTTCTACTACCTCACTTCCACTTCATTTCAGTCTTCCATAAAAAGCATAACCAATCAAAGATTTATGACCTTTTCTCACCCACGAGACTGTAGGTGACAGAAACCACTTGGAAATAGACAGTGTTTCTGAGATCTGAGCAGTATTTGACCATGCACTTCTGTATGGCAAGAGGATCACATTATGAGTATTGACTCTGTAGTCACCTACTCTATCCATACACCATGGCAGCAATCCCTTTAAGTGATGACAAGACATGAAAATACCCAACAGCTACATAAAGATGGACCTTCTAACTGAGAAACAGGGAAAAAGCAGAAGCTTACGTGATAAAATCTACAAAGCTGCAGAAATTACTTTTTTCCTCAGTGCCTAATTCTCAGATTCTCAATTCAGTACATATTTCTGCCTCATCATGAACCTGCAGCTCCGAGCTGTCTTGCCAAATTTGACAGAATAGATTTATTCAAGAGGCAGAAATATCCTGTCTACCACCTTCCTGAAACTAATCTCCAAACCTGTCAAATGCAGAAGAAATTAAATGGAACAATACAGGGAGAATCTTCACATTCCAGGCTGGCTGCATAGAAGTCTCTTTGTAACGTTCAGCTACGTACTCAGTGAACGTTCATTCAAAACGTCTCACATTTTCAAGTGTTTCAGGTGTTATTTTCTTCTTGTCCCATATGGAATACCAGGCTATCAAGTTTTGACTGTTTGTTTTTTATGGTTTTTACATGCTTTTGTTTGAGGACATACAGTTAAAAGTATTTTGTGAAGGAAATTACACTTCACATTGCTTTTAGTTAGACGCTAACAGTTTTCACATTCTTACCCTTAGATAACAGCAAGTAGCAAAAAGCCACTTCCTTGCTCCAGGTAAGCTTTTTATTTCTTTCTAGAATATAACTTGAGTGAATCTCGTGGGAATTGAAGTGAGTACATATGCTAAGCAATACAAGAAGATGCCACAAAAGCTCTGGGCCATGCTGGAGCCCACAGTTTATGGAACACAGAACATCAATTCAAGAAAAAAACAGAACAGAGGTGGGGAAAAAAAGCACATCATTTCTTGCGGGGAGAAGTTACCCTACTGCATACACAAACAGTTTTCAAGAAATCACTGAACTATTGTTACAAGAGAAATAAATATTTATAGTTCTAATAAGAAAAATCACAAGAAACATGTATCTTTGGCAGAAGGCTATTAAGTGACTATGAGTACTGGTCCAAATTACTGATTCACAAGGAAAAAAAAATAAAATTCAATGGTATATTTTAGGTGGGTGCATCAGCTAGCCTTCATGATTATAAAGGGCCACCACTCAAACATGTGAAGAAAAATGCAGTTCTTAATACTTATTTTTCAAAACAGCCTTGAGTATCTCACCTTATCCATTTCACTTATACAGTGTATATCAGCTTCAAGTCCATGGGCACCTGCTTGCTGCCATATTTCCTCAGCTATGGCTTTTGCCTGCCCCTTCTGTGTTGCATAGAGGAGTAAAAACCTCCTTTTTGAATCACAGCACATTTCCCAAAACACAGGATTTTAACCTTTTTCTAGAGACACTGCAGGGGAAAAAAGAATTAGAAAAAGTGAATTTATTGTAAGCAGAACAACAAGATTTTACTTTGCTTACGAGATTAAAAAGAGAGACTTTAAAGATAGCAGTATTGGTGTTTAACTTGGAAATGAGGCATCTACTCTGAAGAGAAACCATTTCTCACAACCAAGCTTTGTAGACCAGGTTTTGAAGGAGTCATGGTATTGGTCCTTTGTGCTGTAACGCCTTGATGTTGCAATATTGCAATATCCCCAATATCAAGACAAATACAACACAAAACCTGCTTTTATGAAAATACGTATTATTTTCAATACTTAAGTTATATTTTCCATTTCAAGTCAATGTTCACTTTTCTAAGATGTATTTGAAAACAAAACATGACACAGACCTGGTGAAGTCAAACTACGAAGCCTGAGAAAAAAAAAATAGAATTCTTAGTTTCTTCATTTCAGAAATTAGTATTTTTTTACCAAATGACTTTACACTTTACTGTCCACTATGTCCTTACTTTGGATCACAAACATTGATCTTAATTTCACATTTCAAAAAGGAGTTTCTCACACAAGTGCAGACCGTGAGATTAGCTCAGCTGGTTAGAGCATGGTGCTAGTAACAGCAACGTCATGGGTTTGATCGCCATATGGGCCATTCACTTAAGACTTGGACTGCATGATCCTTGTGGGTCCCTTCCAACTCAGACTGTTCTGTGGTTCTGTGAACTATGGAATTAACTGTGCGAGTTTTTTTCTCCTAGAAGTAAGAAATCTTAGAGAAATCTGCCATAGTGTAAAATGACACTCCTTCATGAAGTCCCTTATAAGCAGTAGGACGAATGAGAACAACCTTATCCATTCACCTGTACTATGAAAGTTTGAATCCAAGAAGTTTTGTTCCATGACTCCAACACGAAGAACACAACAGATGTAAGGAAAACTTCAAGTAGCAGTAAATAAGAGAGACAAACAGAATGTCTTTCCCATGGACATTAAAAATTAATCTTCTGTCAATATTTTGTCATTGCTAAGGAGCTGCAGTAGAACTCAGATACACAGAATTACAACTGAGAAATTTTCAGTTCCCAACTTGAGATATTTTTCATGTGTCTGGGCCCCATTTGCTGTACTTCACCTATTGCTCCCACAGAGCTTCAGCTACAGAAAGCTACACCCACTGATTTATGGAAACCTGTGGCTATGTAATTTGAGGCATTTTTTTCTGTTTCTCTCAAAGGAAAACAAACATGGCTCAACTGTATAAGAAAAGTATTGTACTCCATTGATATGGCAAGGTATTTCTCCCCACAGTAGTGTGGAAGATTTCTTCTACGGGAATTTTTTTTTTAAAGCATAATTATATATCAGAAGTAGCAAAACTAAGTGATAGGTTCTTAAGAGTACAGTGCTTGTAACACACGTGAATTCCATGAAAAGTGTATTTACTAGAAACTGTTGAGGTTTTTATTGTATTTTCTTCTAATACATTTGCTGTTATAGTTTTCACGTTAAATTGATTATATATATTATCTAAAAGTAGTAAAGATTACCTTAACAGTCACTTTAATTAAATGTTGACATAAATGGCTTCATGTGCATGTGCACAGAAGATGCATACAACAAAACAATACACAGAATGATTCATCCTCCTTATTCCAGAAGAAATACAAAGAAATGTGCTGACATGCCAACTACGAAGATCCATATAAAATAGTGTAATTACAATTTAAATACCCTCAGATCCCTGTTGTAATGCAGATTTACCCTAGTCGTGTGCTGTATTTTCACTTCATTCTCCTGTCAGCAGGTGGCATCACCCGACTAAAAACAGATAAATCCAATAAAGATGAAGTGGCATTTCATTACTATATTCTTCCTCATTCCTCAAAAAAGGAGGAAGACAATGAGTTTTCCACTGGGAACACACCATAGCACAGAAGCCTTTTATACACAAAAAGCTGAGGGGAAAGCTGCCAACATTATAACCAAAGGATTACCACCAGGCTTCAAACAAGTCAGCTTGGAAGACGTTCATGCTTGAGCAGCACAAAAATTTTAGTAGGGGAAAAGGAGAGGGCAACAGAAGGAACAATGTGCTCTGACATGGTCAGATGTTGCCCTAACAGTGCCATGACCTCCGCCCAGGTCAGACAGAGCAGCTGTGGTCTCCATTAGACGTTGTAAGCTCGTTCCACTCCACACACAGCAACAATAAAGGGTGCAAAAAGTAGCCATACCCATTTTTGGTGCATATATGTGAACCTGCGGAGTGTTTTTTTCACTGGTGAGTGGACTAGTAGATCGTATCGCAAAATTGGAGCAACCACACTTCCTTCAGAAGGCATGTGGAAACAAGAGAGTCCATGTGGCCAGAAGACAGGATGATGCTGGAGATGTATATGCATCCTGAAAGAGGGTACTGTGTGCGTATGTAACAGTGCGAATGCACAAGGGAATGGGAGAGGCCACAATTAGACAATTCCTTGAAACTAGATATAGAACACCGTTTAAATATTTGTAGGCATTTATTAACATTTTGTAAGTGCCTGGTATCCTATCTGTTGCATTGTTGCTATTGATCTTGAACATGTAATTCAATCAACTGATTAAACAGTAGTTATTTTAACTCCCTAACAGTTAATTATGTCATCAATAGACCAATAAACTCCTTCGATCATGATTCAAACATGTCTTCTGTGAACAACCCAAGGAGCCTCATGCACAAACTGATCAAGTAATGCCTGCTCAAAGAAAGAAGTCAGTCATGCCTACCTGCAGATGAACGATCATAAACCAGCAACACACTTGCTCTCAGATGAACATGCTGCCCACACTGCTCTTGCTTTGCTGCACTATACACTCTTCAAAGATGACATGCCATTCCCACTTACGCGATGCAAGCTCAACTGGAATGAAGAGGGGGGAAAACGATAATTCTTTACTATTGAGTTTTCTAACTTTAACAGTGTTACTACACCAACAGCCTTTAACAGGTTGTTGTGTTGGCAGCTGCACATTTAAAAAACAGTGTTTAAGCCGGAAAAAAACCCTGGGATTTGCTGGACCAAAGCAGGGTTTAACATGAAACTAAGGACGAAATTCCAAATTACAGCTCATCTGATCCAGTATTCGGAAGCGTCAAGAAAGCCAAGATGAGCGTCAAGAAGCGTCAAGATGAGCAGGGACTTCCAACTCCCCGTAAGTCAACACACGACAAGGCATCCGTGAATGCCACTGCACGACACGTGCTGGCCCCAGCAATTAGGCGGCTGCACTGCAAGGCCAGACCGCGCACGTCATGTACCTGCTCTGTCAAATATGTCCAACTGAGTGGCCACGGAGCGGGTAAAAAGGCAAGAAACTTCAGTGCAGTGGTTTTACATTCTCCCGTGTGGCTGTGAACAGGGTTGTGGGACGGTGCCTTCAGAGACATAAACGCCATTCCCAAACCCCTTTTTCAACAGCTGGTGACTGCTGAGAACTACTTTCACTCTACCGCCAAGGCAGATATAAATCCCCCCGCACTTGCCCCGCCCCGCCCCGCGCCCGCTATCCCCCGCAGCGGGGTACGGGAGTACTTGCGCTGGAGGACGCGATCCACAAATCCCACTCCCGAGGCAAAGTGCCAGCCCGCACGCCGCGCCCGT
>VXAY01000871.1:204183-252958 GCA_013399855.1 Oxyruncus cristatus
TTCTTTTTTTTTTTTCTTTTTTTTTTTCTTTTTTCTTTTTTTTTCTTTTTTTTTTCCCTGCATTTTCATGACACTAGTGCTGTTTCCCAAACTATATATTTACATGTATTGTTGTTCCTCTAGGTATTATTTCAGAACCCATTTGATTCAATATGGCTTTGATTAGCCGAAAAAGTTTCCAGTTTTATTCATCCAGCACACCAGCAAGCAGGTCTGTTTTGATGACCCTAAGCAAGAGGTTGAGCTTCCTCAGGGGGCAGCAAAAGCCCCAGTACTGTAGCTCTGTAGCCATGAGGATGCAATGTATCACAGATAAATCTCAGTATATGTTTTGTAGAAAAAACCACGTACAACTGCGGCTGCAGTCACTTTACGAAACTGTGCAACTTTGTGGAGATACTGAGAACTGTAATAAGTCTAATAACGTGTGGATGGATGAACAATTATTTTTCAAGAAGTTGAACAACCTTTGTACATCAAAAGAGATTTTTGACTTTCTTAGCTCTCTAGAAGTCATGTCTGATACTATGGCCTCAGGAGCCCTGCAAAAGATTTCTGAAGTTGAAGTCGATGGCAGTGGTCTGAAAAACCCTGCAGTGTTAGAGAATGAAGTTTTCAGGGCATTATGCTTGCAATTTGAATTTGAATCTTCAAAACTGTCAAATAGTGGGCTGCTGAATGCGTTGCAGGCTTTGGTAACGCTACGAATAGATCCGCAGAGCACTTTGATGGCAAGCTTGCTTTCAGAGAGCGAGGAGAGGCTTGGTAAGGGACAGTTGACTGTTGAAAATCTGTGTGGTCTTGGAGAGAGTTTGCTTGAGTTGAAAAGCCCAAATTGTGCGCTGCTGGAACAAATTGTGAACCACATGCAAGAAAAAGACATTGAGAAGTGGAGTCCAAGGGAAATAGCGATGGTTTATAAGATACTGCAGGTGACTGCCACGGAAAGGAAACAATACCAAAACTTGCTGAACAGACTGAATAGTGTCACTTTACCTGCAGTTTCCCAGCTAAGCCCAAACTTTGCAAGTGTAATACTGAATTCACTGGTGGTTCTTTGTCAGACTCAGACAGTTGCCTTAGTTACTGCACTGTGTAAACATTCTGCTAAACATGTTCCGTATTTCACGGATTATGAACTGGTAAATGTCCTGGACGCCTTCTTGTACTTTGGACATCGTGAACAAAGTTTTACAGAGGCACTGGAAACGCATGTCCCTGAATCCATCCTTTCCATGCATCCTCAAACAGTCTGCAAAGTCATGCAGTATTGCTGCAAAAAGGTGATCCTTTCAAAGCCCATCTTTGATGCAGTGGCAGAAAGTTTCATTTCCAATGCTGACAGACTTACCACCGACCAGATTGCTGGGTATATTATACCATTTGGGACTCTTAACTATCTGCCTCCAAGTGCTTCTTCCTTGTTTAGGAAGCTTGAAACTGTACTGCACACTCGGCTTAGTCACTTTCAGCCTCACACCTTGCTGAACTTGCTACACTCATGCGTCCTTATTCAACGTTATCCACTAAATTTTCTGCCAAAAATATTTAGTCCCTATTTTCTGCAAAAGCTTCAAGGTAAGGAGCAGTGTTTCTCTAGGGATGTTCCACATATCTTTTTACTATGTGTTTTGTCTCTTGTCAAGCATACATTTTTTTATCACTCTGTCAAATCAGCAATGACCTGATGATCCTTATGGGTCCCTTCCAACTCAGAATACTCTGTGATGTGACTTCAGGTGATTTAAGAGAATAGTGATAAGGAGGCCAAAGAGTGATGCCTCCTTGTCACAGTTGCAGTTGTCTTTCATGTTTTATCATCTAGACAAGTTTGAAAATTTGACTGTGCAATCTTAAACAGAGACTTGAATGCCATTTAAAAAATTATTTCAGTTAATGCTTTAGCTTTTCTAGAAAATAGTGACCTGGTTTTCCCCACGTTTGTCCTTTGTCTTATACAGACTCCTAGAACATCTCCCATGTGATAGCCTATCCTTGGCACTAATTATTGCAAAATCCAGTACTTTTGGACACAAACCTATTACGAACAACACACCATTTTAAGGAATTCTGTTTTAGATAGTAAAGCATTTTTAGCGTTATAGAGAGATGTAAACTATGCCAGAAAGGTGAGTGACTTCTTAAGATCTCAGCTAAGATTGCTCTGTTAATAAAACCAGGGTCAAGTTTTCAAAGTGATTAGAAATTTTGGTTACTTAATTTTTTGTTAACATAAAATACCTTAAGGGGTTGATTTTATGATACATACAAATCTCCAGAAATTATTTAGTATTATCCACTGCTTGCAGATTAAAAAAAAAAACAACTTAGGGGGAAGTGGTTATTGGAAGGGGATATTTATCCAAGACCTCAACTCAAACTTATGCTCTGTAGGATGTCCTATATCTCTCCGATCCTTTTTTTTTGGTGAAAGAATATGACAGTTTTAACTAAGATCTTCCTAGATGTATATTTTTTTATGTTGACATTCCTGTAAATAATTCCCTCATTTTTCTAACTCTGTCATTTCACACTGATCTTTCTGTTCATTCAAACCATTACTGAGAATTGTAATGATAAAGTAGCTTCTCTGCACATTAAACTGAATAGCTTTTCCTGAGTTCTGCATGGTGGCTTGTGTAAAGATACTTTGTTGAAGGTACACCTGAAAGCCTGAATGTTGTTTTTTCAGCTCAGCCACCTGGTTTGAACAGAGTTGTTACCTCCCAGCTAACCCAGCTTTTTCTGACTGTCACCCTGGAGTGCCCACTTTATGAGGTACAGTACATGTGAAACCAGAAGTGATGAAGCATTTCTGCCTGATTGATTGACTTGATATATTTGCGTGTTTGACAGAACTGACTTAACTCTTTAGTTATTAAAGTACTTTTTTTTGTATTTCCAAATACTTTTCCAACAGCTATTTTGTTTCTATGTTTGGCTTCTGAAGTTGTGAAGCACAAAAAGAGATAGGCACACTTTGATGTTGGCCTGACTGGAGAGGAATGGAAACAGTTGTGCCTTTCTCATGAGCATATTCAACATGACAGCATGGAAGCTTGATGAGGATGTTCTGGTGGTTGTTTGGGGGATTTTGGGGGATTCCAGCAGATCATACCTCAGACTAGGTCTCCCAACAAACTTGGCTTTGAATACATTTTGCAACATTAATGAGTTAATTACAAAAATGTTATCTCCTTTTTCTTTTGTTTGATTTGGTGTTCTGTCCTTATGTAGGGTCCAAAACTCCTTCCAAAGTATCAAGTAAAGGCCTTTCCCATGCCTCACAGTTCTTGTGATGTTCACCTCCTTAAAAGGGTGAAGACTGGATTACTTTATTTACTAAAAAAAAGAATATATTTTGCATCAGAGGTATCAACACCATATTTCTATGCAGTTGGTAAGTAACATTTCTTTAGATTAATTATTAAAATGTGAGTTTATGCTGCCAAAACTTTAATTCCTGTTGTGAGTGTTCTAAATTCTGCAAATACAAAAAAAGTAAACTGGAATACAAAACTCTGTAGAAGGTCTGAAATGGACAAACGTCTTGGGAACTTCAAGTAAATCCATTTTTATAGTCAGAAAGAAGAAAAGGGGGAGAAAAGAACTGCAGCATTTCTTGGAATTTACGCAGCCCGTCTGTATTTAAAATAGCTGCTAACTCTTGTATTTTGTATTTTTACCATCAGCTCCTTATCCTTTAAACAATTTGTATAATGTAAAGCAAAATGAGGCAGTGCCACTTGCCTGCTCTCCCTGCTTTAGTGGTGACTGGAGAAAGGGAGAACTGGAGGGTAGTCAGCCTGTGCCCTGCTGAGCTGGGCTCCTCTCCCCTCAGCAAGAACAACTGACAACACACAGTCAGTGGGGCTTTGTGGGCTGAAGGAAAGGAGTGAGCAAAATAGTTTCATGAAGCAGGAAAGGAAACACAGAAGGTAGTGATGAGGAAAGGTGTGCCCAGGAGGAGCAGGTGATAATACAATGCTGAGGGAAGAGCCTCTTGGATGCCATGGATGTCAGAGGGATTTAAAAAAAAAAAAAATAGAGGGATGATTCCAGAATTTTTCTGCCTACAGCTTCCACATGGTTGTTGAAGTTGGCAGGGTTTAGGTCCAAAACTCATGTTTGCAAATTGACATAATCTGTAAAATTAGGGAATTAATGAGAAAAAGGGTGGAGGCAGAGAGAGAGAGACTCTTCACAAATCCCTCAAAATTCCAGAGGCCCCAGCCACACCAGCAAGGTGACATTTGACTACACTATGGTTTTTAGTGGACTTGGAATACTAATTTTCTGGTTAGCATTAGGAAAGGCTGAAGCGTTACTATTTATCACTCATTTGTTTTAAGTCTATACACATCTTTTGCAAGCCTCTGTGATTCAGAAAAAAAAAGAATTATGATAGTATTTCAGTTATTTTATAAAACAATGAACTGAGAGGATGAGAATTAAACAGTTCATTATATGAATGAGCTTTAATGTCACTTGTTTTTTCGTTTCTACTAGATATCGAGATTAAATTAGATGAGGAAGGTTTTGTATTGCCTGTGGCCCAAATTGAAGAGGTACACAAACGGTAAGAGAATAAAAGAAACCATTGGTAAAATGTTGGTTAACATTGACAGTGGTGAAGCATTGGCAAAATTTAAACTATTTGGAGTTTTTTCATTGACTTCAGCTAAGTTAAGGTTTCTCACTAAAACCACTGGCAAAAGAACAAAATTAGCAGTCTGTGCTCTTTGCTTATTGACTATGTGGTGTCAGGCAATCAGTCTCTTTACCCAGTGACAGTCAGGATCAAGTGATCCTGATTTGGCTTCTAGTAATGTATTTAGATCTTCTGTAATTAATTTTCAAATTAAAACTAAATTCTAATAAAGTGTATTTGCATAGATTTAACATAGTTTAAGCTAGTTCACAAATTTACTTCTGTAAGGAATCCTGAGTAATGAGGATATTTGCTACAGATGCTGGGGGTTTTAATTGACAAATGCATAGATGTTTAAAAAATATGTTAAACAAGGGTTATTTTGAGAAACCTTAGATAATGTTAAGCAACCTGCCTGTGTGGTATTTGGAACAGCACTTCTGTGAATAAAGCAAAATACTTCGAAAAGGTTATGCTTTCTCCAGCTTAACCTTCACAAGACTCAGAGACTAATATAGATTTTTTTTTTCAAAAATCCCATGCTTAAATGCTTAAGAATGGGCTTTACTGTTTTTTTAAAAATAACAGTTTTCATCTGTAAATAAGGTCATGATATACTTCACATACTGAAAATTAAGCAACTTTTGACAGTAGATACAGAAACCAAGGAGAAAAAATTTAGTTATAATCCATGATGCTGCCAGTCATACATACAGGTTTAACTTAAACAGAAATACCTTACACTTAACTTTGACTTGAACTCTAATGGATTTAACAGGTAAACTAGTTAAATAAAGTTAAATAAATTTAGCTGCTGAAATGCTTTCAAGCTGAGGCAAGTGTCATGTGTTTCTCCTTCTAAAAGAATTAAAAACAGTTTACCAATAGTAGTATTAAAAATATCAATCTCTCATTAACTTCTGTTGTCATTTTTGTTCAGAGCAAAAAAAATCTTTTTAGATCAGTTTCACTAAGCTTCAGGCTTTCACCTCCCACCCTTAAATTAAGTGATTTGAATTGTTCTGAACTAAGTAACTCCCATCCTACAAAATGTTATTCTAGGTGGTATAAGGAAGTAAGAAGGGAGGTATTGTTTCATGCTTCTTATGAACTGCAGTATTTGTGATTAAGTAACTGATTGTCGGGGGTTTTTCTTTCATACGGCACTTACGTTTGATTTTAGAATTGCCCTCTGTGTTGATGGTCGAAATAGATTTTGTGCTAATAGCCACAATCTGTTGGGAGAAGAAGCTATTAAACAGAGACATCTTCAGTTACTTGGTTATGAAGTTGTGCAGGTAAAGTCCAAAGACAGTTATTTGCTTTTGCTCTGGCTATATAAACATGTAAAAAAATTATTTCACAATGCTTAAACTTCAATTAATTCCTAAGGCAGATGTAGTCTTGTCCTTGCTATATTATGTTCTCTCTGCTTAGCCTTTGTCTCTTTGAGGGTGTACAGAAATTCCTTTTTCTTCCTTGGATCAATTAGTGTATTCTAATTGATCTGTGTTTTCTGCTAAATAGTGGGTGCTTGAAAGATTACATCTCTGCAGTGATTAATTCAAGTCTTGACTTACAGGCAAATGTTATGTAAGAGTTCTGCAGAATTGGCATTTTTAATTAAATTCTTTTTTAACAGGTTTGAATTTGGAGTTTAAAAAGAAGAGTTAAAAAAACCCAAAATGATTTGTATTGTAAATAAAATGTTGACAAGTATATCTTTATTTTGCCTGTTGAATTAAATAGGGGTATTTTTACCTTTAAACATACTTTTAGTTTGTCAAGATTTTATTTTACATTTATAATCACTTATTACATAAGCCTAATTTCATAATATTTAACTTAGTTTGTTTTACAATAATTTCAGGTGATTTACAGATCAATGATACATTTGGGATTAAATGTTTCATTTTAAAGCAGAAAAATCTTTGATGTGTAATTTTTCATCTGCTTAATGAACATCTGTCTTATCCAGTTGTTTATTAAAAGGTATTTCCAGCAACCATTTTTATTTTGTTTCCAGATTCCATTTTTTGAGATAGAGAGTCTAGAAGATTGCAGGAAAATGGCAGAGTATCTACACAAAAAAATCTTTCCTCATACATGTGAACTTGGCAACTGACACTGGAGAATACCACTAAATCACAGGTTGACCTCCTGTACTACAGAGTGTAAATACTGTGCATGGAAGAAAACTGGTGTTTTCTAAATAACTCCACCTCAGATAATTTGAGCTTCTGAATTTGAAACCTTCCAATATTTGGAACACTTGACATGTAAAGAGTAATAAAGAGCATCATATTTTTTTAAGTTGTGTGTCAGTATTTAATGTAAGTTGACAGATGTGAGTGCCAGACAGTCAGTGGTGCTTTTCCCTTGTATTTCGCTCATTCTAATTCACAGCTGCAAACAGACGTGATTTTTCAAGGATACTGGCCAGTCTGAATGTAAAGAATATGCCATGCTACCTACTAATTGGGGCTTTTCTTCGCAGTATAAGAAGAAATTGTGCAATTTACTTATAGCTTGTGTAATTTCCCAAGTCTTACATAAAATTTTCAGTAGTTGCAGAAGCAGTATTGGGTTATTGCTCTTAACAGATGTAGAGTGCTGTTCAATAAGTAGCGATGCCTTACAGAAAATGAGAGCACTTTTAATACAAAAAGATTTGCTTTACTTTGTAAAGTAACAGCTGCCACAGGATAATGGACTTGCACAACGGTCTCTGTGGGGGCACCCGATATTCGGGATATATTCTATTTGTAGTTTTTTCTTAAGTATCAGTTTTAGCTTATCTGTCTAAATAGCATCACATATGCCCTCCAGAGTTCCTTCAGTTTACAGAAACTCCGTACTCTGAAGCTCAGAAGAGCTATGTCCTATGGCAGTCCTTTTTTATGTATGAGTAGAAATACTGAACTGAGAACCAGAACCAGTACCCACTTCATCAGGAACAAGTGTGCCTCAACTTGGGTCAAGGTGTTGCTTTGCAGATGGATGAAGGGAAAACAACACAGCTTCTGATCATATAATGTATACTTGATGAACTGTCATGTAAAACACATTTTCAGGTTAGCTTATAATTTATTAGTAGCAAAGCAGAATTCCCAGCATCACCTAGTTTGATTTTTAGCTGTTACATTTTGATACAATAAAGGCAAAAATTTTACATTGTTGACATTCTATGTACTTTACCAATAGATACAGCGTGTGGCCTTTTTGCCTTCTGAGGCTACTGTGTTAATAATTTGTGAGTTGCAGGTGTGTCAATTGTCCCAACAATCCCTGGGGATTACCAGATGCAAAATCGAGATCCAGAATACGGTTTTCATTGTGTCATGCTGTGCATTCTGTTCATGATAATCTGTTGCATGTATAAAACCCTTACGCACAGTAGAATGTCAATGCTGACAGGTGAGGGAGCACCAAGAGATAATTAATGTTTTCCAGTGGTGTAGCAGTAAACTCAGAACATCAGTAACTTAACAATTTGTTATCCTAGCAAAAGAGAAATTGAAGGAGAATAGAAGTGTTTTTTCAGACATTTAAAAGGAACTTATCCCTGATACAGAAGAATTTGTCAGTGTATTCTTTTGACAGTGAGCACTGAAGGGAGAAGTCAACCACTCAGAACTGAATGAGAAACAAGTAGTCAGAGGAACAACCTCTGAAAGGCCTTCAAAAGTGAGGAAAGATGAGAAGAGGGTGATGTAAGCAAAGAAATGAGATGGGAAAACTCAGGTGTTTTTTGATGACTCAATTTTTCTCTGTGGTGGCCAGAAGGTGGTGGTGTTCACAAACAAATTTGATTTCCAATAGTTTTTCAAACACAGATGGTATGTAAATATAGTAAGGCTACTTATAAGAACTAATTTGTACTGACTGTCCCAAACTAAAAATAACCTGCCAAGAATATGGCCATATTCCATCTCATTTTTTACTGGTATACATTTGATCCTGATTTTTGAAAAAACGTTCTAGTATTAGAAAACATTTCCTTCTGACTGTTCTTACTATGATGCCTTTCATTTAATGCTGCTGGACTTGCTTAATGAAATATTTATTGCTGAATATAGCAGTTCATGTCCTTTTGTTCCTAGCCCATTGAGTATAGAGGAACTTGCAGGTGATGAATAATGAAAGTAACAATCACCTCTCCAAATGGGCTGCTCTATGTGCTCTGCTTCTCACACCATGCCAAACAATTGCTATTGATTGTCTAATTTATTCCTTATCAGGCCCCACATTAAGAAGTTTTTTGCTTCTGTTATTTTTTTCACTAGAAGTCTCCCTGTGTTCAAAAATGATGTAGGTTTCCTATGTGTGAGTACTGACAAAACTAGTGTCAGTCAAAGCTGTGGACTTCCAGCCCATTTTTTGGCATGATCAGTCAGGCTGTTATTTCTTTCTGAACAATACTGCCTCGGCTTTAAACAACAGCAGGATCAATGGTTCTTGAGAACCAAACTGATGCATACCCTGCAGGAGAAACTCCTCCTGAAATTACCTTAAAACTTTAGTATTTGGATTCAGTGGGAATACAAGGCATTAAATATTTAAGCAGGTTTAGGCATTTGCTCTATTTAGTGCTTGTTCTGCTAGTATTACTTTTTTTTCCATTTTTTCAGAATTGGATACAGAACCAATGATGTTTTTTCTTGTCAGATCAATCTGTCAGACACTGTTCCTGTAGTGAAAGTCAGTGTAATGTATGTCTGAAATCAGCTAAACCCAGATTTTGTCTATTCAAATGGTAAGTGCTCAGAAGTTCCTTTTAACTTGACTTCCACTTGAAGCCTAAAGGCACTTCTGGAAGTCAGATCATTTCTTTATTTGCCCATTTATGGGTAAGCCCATCCATTTTAGAAAATTCTAAGCTGAATCTCCGTTTCAGCTGTTGTGCAGATAAAATGGTGCCTCATGATTCTGTAGCAACATCGTAAGGATTAAGAAGTTTGTGACCACTGATACCTTGAGGAACAAGTTTGTTTAAATGTTAAGTCTGTGAATAGTTGTATAGAAACAGTGCCTAGAATTGCAGAATCAGCTTTTGGCCCAACAGGTCTCAGTTGCAGTTTTACTGCCTAAAATGTTCAGCTTTTGTTGGTGCTGCTCTTCATGAGGTTTTTATGAGAATGAAAGGAGAAGACATGCATTTTAATTAGCATGAGGAGAAGTACAGCTGCTCTTTCATCCTATTTTTAATTCAGATCATTTTCATTAACTAAAATGTAGAGGAAAAGGCAAAAGCACCATATTGCTTTTTTGATGTGGTCTTTTTTTTCTACATAAATGTTGCTGGCAATGACAGATACAAGAGCTTTAACATGGATCCAGTCTTGGAGGTTTTTCCAATTAGCGGGTGCTGCGCTTTTCCCCATATAGTGCTGCATGGAGGTGATTAGCCCTTGCATGATCTTTGGTTGGCTGCTCTAAGGGCTTGTTTACACGTTTCCCATACTCTGAAGATGACAACACAGGGACAGGTCTTGCCATTTCCTGTGAAAATATAAAAGTCATCTTATAAGAAAATCACTGAATAGAAAACTTGGCAGTTTCCTAATGCTAAATGTGCTGTGCCAGGGTCAACATAACTGACAGAACTGTACAGCACCTGTTAGATGGATGTACATTTATTTAGCAATGATCTGCACCCTTACTGTTCCATCCCTGCCCTAGTTTTTTATGTATATGAATAAACCATTAGTGTATCACTAGATGACATGATGATAAGATATGGAGCTGTGGACTGATAACTTTTTACACACATACATACACACGTGATTACTGTGTGATTACTGGCAAATTAATTGCTCTGTTACTGAAAAGCACAGATTTTATTCTTATTGTCCACTGAGTTTCACGATTCATTTGAAAAATGGGAGACATTTGTGTCCCCTGTTACAGGAACACCTACCCTGCTTGCACAATACAGTGAAAGCACAGCACGAAAAAAATCAAAACCTAAAGAAAAACCCTGAGCGACCACTAGTCCATGCAAGCTTTCCCTGAAGGAAATAAAGCATATACTACTTTAATTCTGCATAATGAAAGGTTTTACTAAAAATGCTTGTAGCTGTAAGATTACAGAAATAACTGCAATGATAGGAAGTAGACTTGATGAAAAATAACCTAAGAAAAGATTCTTTTAAGCTTGTTCTTAGCTGCACTACAGTGACTGTGCAATCACTGTCTGCAATCTGCAGCTCCTTCCTGTGCTACAGCAATGGGGAGCTATGGAGTCAGAAGGGAAAGACAGAATTTGTTTGTTTTTCCCTAGCCAAAGGTCTCAGGTTTATCAGGTTGCTTGTATGTTTGTGCAATGGTAAGCCTTGGTCCCCAATGTGTTTATTTAGTCTTATAATATAAATAGTATCTAAAAGGAAAATCAAAATGCAGATGCCACACCACAGTTCAAGTGCAAACAAATTATTTCTTTGCTACAACAGACACAAGTCTGAGCCAAATCAGAACTTGGATCCTGCGAGAATGCATGTGGAGCACAGATTGAAGGGGTCTCATAGCACAGCAGTCAGCTGAGAGACATTTCCGACATTTCCAAACTCATGAACAGAACCTGAGATTCTTGAGAAGATGCTGTTAACCCTATTTTTTGTTTAAATCCCAAAGAAACCTAAAGAGAAAAGCCTATTACAAAACAACTGTTCATCCCCCAGTTCTCCTACCCACCTTACTCTATCCTAATAAAAGGTATTCAGTACACCAACTTTCAACCCCACCAGAAGGAAAATCAAGTCAAAAAGAGCAGCAGGCAGAATTTTCTCCCCTGCCCTAGTTGTGGATAAATGTTATAAAATGAAAAATGACAAAGTCTTCGTACCATCGAGAAAGACTTTTCTAGCAATAGAGGATTTACAGCGCTAATCACGGGCAGCAGTGTGTAATTCCAATAGTTTGTGTTCCTTTTAAACAAATAAGAATCAATTTTCAGCATCCTCAGTAGCACCGCACTGACTATGCACACTGGCATTTCATCTTTGGGGGTTTGGCATTCAGTGGATTTCAGATTTTCCAACAGTTGGCTGGAAAGCGTCCCGCTACACGCCTTCGCAGCGTGTAATTCTAGCACTGCTAACACTTGAAACTGGCAATGGCAGCCTTGTGCAAACACTCCGCTGCAGTCACTGTGCTGCATGTAGCTAAACCGAGTATCTGTGACTGTGCTCTTGAATTCCCTGCGTGCACCCAGGCTCTGCAGGAAATGAGGGGTTTACTTTCAGTGTTCTTTATGTTTTTTTTCCACTTCAAGTAAAAAGTGTACTGTGGTGGATTCAGCCTTTCTGCTTTCAGTGTTGTACTAGAAAGATGTTGATTGTGGTATTTTTATTTATTATATTTTATAATATATAAAGTCTGTGAGGGTGACAATGATAATTAAAGAAGAGGAGTTGAGTACGTGACCTGCACTTATTTATGGTTACATCCAGTGTTGGGTGTCATCATGTACAGCAGGATCATGTAGCATTAAACAGGTGTGGGCTTGATGTGTCTCCATGCTAATTAAAGGGCTGGATTAAGGGACACCTGTTCAGATAGAATGCCTTGTGTGCACTGCCCAGCAGAGCTGATATGAATTCTGGCCCATTCTGGCTTTAGGAAGAAAACTGGTAGGAAAGTGAGTTTTGTTGACACAAGAACTCAGTAAAAAACCTAAACTTTACATTAGTAAACCTTCTACACAAATTTCCCTGTTGGAGGTTGGGCTTGGTAGTGAGGGAGGGAAGTTGTTTTTGTTTTGTTCAAATATAAAACTTCATTTCTAATTGGAGTAGTCATTTACATGCCTTTTGGCGACACACATTACAGTTGACAGATTGGCCTCACACAGATTTACAGATTTACTAGGCATGAGCAGGTGATGGTAATGGGCACTTCAGGGATTCCTTTGGGAGCATCTAATACTTCCTGCACTGTCTGATAGAGTGGAAGGGTATTCTGGCTATGCACTTGCACTGAAATGCCTGGCATATATGGCTTCTAGTAAGACAAATCACAAGCAGTGGCCTTTGTCAGAAAATAACAATTTTATTAGGTAGCAATTAGAGTAATTTTAACTTTTGTCTTTCTCTTCCTTCTTCCTTATCATATATAATCATCAAGGCAGCCAACTATCCCTAGGCTACCGATCTCTTTACATCCCATGAACACATTGGGATTTTGAGGCCAATAGCACACAGAGGTTACATTTCATTTGGTTTTTGACAGCCTCTCCCTCTGTGTGTGTACATAAATATAATTATATATATAAACACTTGTGTATGTAATTGTATTATTCAGACACTGCATGGAAAAATACATACATATCTATTTATGCATATATATTATAGTATTTCTGTTTTCAAGGCAGCTGTGTAAAACCATGTCTGTATTTAGCTATTGGGCTGCACGTCAAACCCAGATTCTCCTGGCCTTGAATACTTTGCCCATCCTTTTCCAGGCATGTCCATGGTGTTCTGATTGACCGCTCCTTTGCACTAGCTCCCTATGAATTTCCTTCCTGCAGGGCATACATGTAAGTTTCCATAACAAACTCACCAGGTTCAGAAGCTTGGACTTTCACAGCAAATGCTGGTGTAGGGAGGGTGGGTGTCAGAGGACAGCAGTGAAATCAGGGCCTCTGAATCCAGTCGTCTCAGGGAGAAAAGTTTTCAAGCATCATAGGAATTGCTGCAGGAGCACCTGAACTACAACTCTTGAGAGGCACAGACATTGAGAATTCTCCCTGAACTCTGTAACAGAGGGTTTGCCTCTTTCCCCATGCTTTAAATTTGCTTATGTCTTGTCACCTTGAAATCTTCAGGGTGCCAAAGAGCAAGAGCTAATTCAGGTGTCTTCATGGGCTAATGCTTTCTTCTAAACCTCCAGGCTGAGCACAATGATGTCCTCCTTCCAATTCCTTCCCTACCATATAGGCTGCACTATAAAGGGTAAAACAATGCCTATAGCCTCCAGCGACACCAAAAAAACAATAATCAACTTTAACAAAGATAATTACGAATTTATTGAAAGGTTACCTCCTCATTAATGTTGAGACCATGACCTTTTGTGTGTTTTCTGTCACAGCGAGGAAGATACTTGTTGTAACCTTCTGGTATTCTAAAAACGGTGTCATAGGTGAAAACATGTTCTGTCTTGAGAAAAGGGGAAAAAATGGCTAATTCATAGCATTGCTTAACTTTACAGATTACAGAATATATGTAGTCAAATCAATACTTCAGTGGTGCACATATTGTATTAGGTGATGACAACTGTAATATTACTGAGCTTATTAGCAAGTTGGGGCCACTCCTTTGTAATAGTTTGCAAAATTACCTAATGACGCATGATACTGTTTTTTAAGTCTGGTCACCTCTGAAATTTCCCTTTTGGCAATTTACCTCAATTTTCCACAGCACCCACCCACTCCCCCCCCACCCCAGTCTGTTGTAACTTTAGGAAATTTAACTCTTTTAATTTTCTGAACTTAATATTCTTCTTCTTAAGTTCATATATTTGTCAAATGAACTGGCACACTTATGTAAAAGCAAAACAGGCACTTTCCAAATTAATTTGGAATGAAAAAGACAAAGGTATCCTGCAGCATAATCATCATTTAATTTCTGATCAAAGCAGAATGGAGAACAGTTTTGAAACATGCCACAGTGGTAATTCTGTGATCCAGTGGTATGCATGACATACATATGTCATGCATGAAAATATAGCACACCCTAAGCCAGAATATAATTGTATAACTGTTGATATAGATGTATCCAAATAAGCAACATTAAAGATCTGATCTGCTAACAAAGACGTTTGTGAAATCCAATCAAGAAGTTGTCATGAATGGAATCAAAGGAATTTCAAAACCAAAGAAGAGTTTTCAAGGAAAAAGCAAAATCTCCTACTGCAATATGCTGTCATATGTTAATGAACTTCATTAAAAGGTCCATATTCAGTTAAACATCAATCCATCACTGCCTTCGTGCATGGCTCACTAAAAAAATGATTCATTTTGTTGGGCTTTCCCCCATCTCTAATATAGTGTGTTCAATTTAACCTTTGAAAAATTCATGTATTTTGAGTCTTACAATTTACAGTGCAATCCTTCGAAAACAGTCAGGTTAGGGCAAGGCAAGAAGGCTATAATGGTTCCATTAAAAGAAGACCATAGTTAAGAGCACTAGTAAATGCTTGTAAGAGCACTAGTAAGATTACACTGCTATAATCACAGGCTTAATTTGTAAAGGTACCTCCATTACTTGGTTCTGCTAAGAGGAGGGATTATTAGGTATTTAACCTATCTATCCCTTCATTTCCCAAGAACCATTGAGCCTCAGACATTTTCAGTCACGTTCAAGAGCATCCTGCACCTGATGTGTCACCTTCACGATTATCATTATTTCTAGTTTTCTTACTGCTCCTTTATTCCCCACGCTACCAGTTTCATTCAGAATTTCAGCTGGTGTCTAATTTGTGCCCACCACCAGGAGTGTTATTTGCTCTTTGGTTTTATTCATACGGCGTTATTTGTCTGTTATTTGTTACTCATGTCAGAGCAGAAAACTCATTATTTCTGAACCCACAGATAGGCAACCAGCTTGTTCTGTCAAAAACTTGCTCTCTCCCAGATGATCTGTTTAAGATTTTCTGCCAGATGTGTAAAGGCAACAGTTCTGTTCTCAATACACTGATAACTTTCTTCTACTGTTTCTCTTTGTTGTTAAATGATAACTTAGTTGGCCTGGGTGGTGGTGGTGGTATTGAGCTGTTTCTTAAACCCTTCTGAGCAAGTGAGTCACGCTGAGCAGACAATAAATATGCACTCAGCGTGGGCATCCTCTGTGTACTGCTACTAAAGGTAAGTGCTTTGCAAACATTCAGTAATATTCCAGACACACATAAAATAAGTAATAGCTTTCTCCACAGCTCAGAAGAGGAGACACCAGGCAAACTGGCTACAGTAATATGTAAAGCAATGGAGGGAGCAACTGTCAGCCAAGGGATTAAAAGGTAGGAATTTCTGGCTTCTGGTCACGTGATGAGCACATCTTCCTATTTCTCTCTGCTTCAGTCTCTGACACACAGTTGGGTTTAGGTATTTAAACTGAAAAAAGGAATGAAATTTGTTTTGCTGCATGAACAAAAAAAATTCAAATTATTTAATTACTTAATTGTGCAGAAGAATGGGTTGAATCTGCTTTCTCCCCTGTGGCCGAGGCCTGGGCTGTAAAGAAATCTATTAAACAGCTGTTATCATGTTTGGTTTCCATGCCACTGGAGCAGCATTTTCCATGAACCAAATCAGCGTGAGTGTGAAAGCAGACTATACTGTAAGCAAAAGCTCTACTATATGGTTGTTAATTCTGTGCAGACATGCTAGGCTGTGAGCTCCATCAGCCCCAATTGCATCATGCCAGCCCTTCGACCTGTCCTAGCTTACTCTTGTGCTCTCCCTATCATGTTTTGTTAAGCATGGCATCAACTGTGCTCGCTCATCTTTGGCTCACAGCACCTTCCCAAGGTGATGCTGGAATCAAGACGAAAGAGTCTGACATTACAAATCTACTTGTCTCTGAGCAGGGCCACCCCATCAATGCAGGAAATTTGCTGTTCATCGTAAGAATAGAATAGAATAGAACAGAATAGAATAGAATAGAATAGAATAGAATAGAATAGAATAGAATAGAATAGAATAGAATAGACTGCATTGGAAAAGACATCCAAGATCATCAAGTCCAACGTCTGATCCAGCATCGCCGTGGTTACTAGACTATGGCACTAAGTGCCACATCCAGTCTCATCTTAAAAACCTCCAGGGATGGTGAATCCACCACCTCCCTGGGCAGCCCATTCCAATGTCTGATTGCTCTCTCCATAGAAAATTTCTTCCTAATATCCAGCCTAAACTTCCCCTGGCAGAGCTTAAGATCATGCCCTCTTGTCCTAATTCTTTAATGGCCAGCACTGTGCTTTGGTGTGCACCCTGCCCTCATCCCAGGGATACACAAGCTCCAAACTCACAAATCACCAGTCAGTGCTGCCCAGTGCTTGGCACATTCAGCAGCCTGTCACTTGGGCTGGACTGGGATAAATATATGGGGTGTATTTTTTGTTATAAATAATTATACGTTGCCATAATATTGCTATATAATGTTGATATAATAGACATTTCAGAACCTTTTAAGGGTAATTTTTTTGAGGAAAAGGGTGTTAAATTCAATGTCTCATATGACACTTCAGAGAGAGAAAAGTTTGCCACCCAGGAAGTATAGCTCAGCTGAGGCTGAATGTGTAAGATTTTTTTCATTTTTTGTGTTAAACATGAGGACAGAGAGAATGAGGAACAAGGGTGATATAATGCAGCAGAGCGAGGATTGAGCCTCCTTGACTTGTATATGTTAAGTGTCAGTGTAACACCCTCAGAAGCATTCAGTCGTCAAAGCATATAATGATGTTATTGTTTTGAGTAGCTCTATTGATTTTCATTATTATAGCCAAGCATATGTAAAAATTGCACAATGGACATTGAAAACCTTTTGCCTCAACTGGAAATGTAGAAGTTTCTTGTTAAAGAGTCCCCAAGAGTGTGTGTTATCAGAAAAACCACAAGTGCTGCAATCCAACCCCAGCGACAGATGATGCCGTTCTTATTTTCTCTCTAAAGATGCTCACATATGATTGATACCACGTGACCTGTCAGTCCTCAATCCTTGACAAACCATGCCTCTGCCTTCTCTTGCTGTCCAGTGGCATTAGGCTAGCTCAAGATTAATATTCAGCATTTCTATATTCGGAAGACATTTTTCACTGTGAGGGTGGTGAAGCACTGGCACCCTGGATGTGTTCCAGAGAAGTTGTGGATGCCCCATCCCTGGAAGTGTTCAAGGCCAAGTTAGATGGAGCTCTGAGCAACCTACTCCACTGGAAGGTGTCCCTGCCCACGGCAACGGGGTTGGAACTAGGTGATTTTTAAAGTCCCTTCCAAGCCAAACTATTCTATGACTCCATGATGATTTTAGGCACCTGTCTGACCAGTACCTTCATAATGAGGGCAGAGCCCTTGCAGAGGGACGGAGAATAACGCCTCTGTACTGCGCAGAGACCCACGGGCAAGGAGCTTTTCCCTCCGGCCCTGGGAGGCTCCCCGGCTGTCCCGCCTCACTCCGTTCCCCCCCTCACCTTGGGCGCCCGGTTGAAATAGCTGAGCTCCGGAGGCCCTTCCCGTCTGGGCGGGATGAAGCTGAAGGCGGAGAAGGCAGCGAGGGCAGGCCGCCTCCTTGCCGCCGCGATGCCGAGAGCCTCCTCGGCCCACCGCGACCCTCCGGCGCCCGGCGGCCACGGGCCGGGGCCGGCCATGCTGCGGGGCGGCCGCCGTCACCCGGCAACGCTGCGCGGGGCACAGCGCCCGGCCCGAAGCCTGGGCGGCCTGGCAGGAACAGGCCCCCGGTCGTGGCTGGGCTCCGGCGCTCGGGGACTCTGGGCGTTCCACAGAGCGGTGTTAAGGCGGAAATGTGGATTCCCGGACACTCGGGCGTGGGGTTTTGGTCCCGGTTTTGAGCAGCCGCCCCAGCATCACCGGCTCTCAGGCCAGCTCCCTGGTTCCTTGTGTCCTTGGAAGCTGGGGAAGGTGGTTAGAGCAAAGCTTGGCTGAAAGGTACTAGCTTTTTTGCTGAATAAAACATTTTGTTCAATAAAAACACACTGCAGCATGGAATTTCCACCAGAATGAGGATCCCGAGTCTTGAGGAGCTTGGTCTCTTTCCCCAGCAGCTCCTCACCCACTCAGGCACAGGTTTTAACAGGATGCTCAGCCACTTCAGGCAATGCGGTTGGAAAACTCACACACTTGTGTTGGGAGCACTGAAAGTAAGCTTCTCCAGTGTGCAAATCTCAGATTGACTGTAAAACCGCTCTGCCCTAATAGACCTGGGTTCACCCCACAGATACCTAGTTTAATACATACACGTAACAATGCCTGTGCTGCTTCTTACTGTGCCTTTAAGGGATCTGTGAAGGGCTTGGTTTGGTTTATCTTTGTTTTCTGCAACCACAGTTGTAGAACTATTGTGCTGTAGGTACAGCATTACAATTAGTATTGCTACCAGTATCTTTTCATTAGGACTTTCACAACAGCATTCTTCCAAGCATCTTGAATTTTACTGAACATCAAAAATTTATTTTAAACTCCCCAACATTCAGAGTACCAGAAATCTTCACAACTTACTGTTTCAGGTATCTTGGGGCCAGGCAGTAATTCAGGCTTACAAAAGTCTCATTCCTACTATGTAGCTGCTACTCTCCCATCACTAATCCACCAAATAAGACAGACTACTGCTTCTTTGCAAGTGCAGAGTGGAGGCATATATTAATCTGCAGACTTCTGTGGGGATTCTTTTTAAACATTTGTGACAATTTCGATCTGCTTATCTAATAATGTCCCTCTACCAATTAAGATCCTCTTCTTTCTGTAGCACGAGCCAAATTAGAGCAGTGTAAGCGAGCAGTGGAATCGAAAATCCAACAGCTGCCTTACATCAGCTTCCTACGCAGAGACCTCTCTGCCACTGTGCAAGTACTTTTTTTGTAGTTTAGCCCAAGCATAAAGAAATAGCAAGCCCATTTATAAAAAGCAGCTCAGCTGAAACTGCAGCTATAAATAGACTACAAGAAACTGTTCACCAGAGATATAAACTAAGCTAGGCAAGAGCTCTGAAGTCAGAGCTGAAAGGTTTCTCTCCCATTTTCTTTCTACTGTTCTCATGTACCTCACTTTGTTTAACGTTAAATTGACGGCATTAAATTGAATTACAGCATCTGGATGCACTACAGATTGTTAAAAATATTGCTGGATGCTTGTTATAGATTTGCCATACTCCCCCCTCCATTCAAAATAGTGAAAAACTATGTTTTTCACTATTTTTTCCTTTCTAATGAAGGTATAAATCCTTTTAGAATCATTTGAAACTTACAAAGGCTTTTCTGGTCAACTTCAGCAGACTCCCCAGAAGCAGGATATGAATGCCCAGGGGTGTTTGTTCCAATTGCAACCAGACTTTACTAATATCCTACTGTTAAGTGCATGTTCCTGTTGCAGAGTAGCATGGAAGGTCGGTCTGTTTCCTTAGTAACTTAAATATGAACATGTAAACAATGAAGCGATTTTAATCTGTATGGTGAAAACTATGCATTCAAATATAGCTGAGCTAGGAGATCAGAGTTAAAAGTTGCTTTGAATTTGGTGGGTTAAGGCTGAGAAGTTCAATTGCCTGCCTTTTTGGAGAGTAGTAATACCCCTTCAGGTTCCATTGCTATGGTTCCTGAGTTTCAAATATGATGGTATGTGTTTTTACAGCAATTTTTTCGTACTTAAGAGTCTCAAAGGCAGGGTCACTATTCTGAAATGTCAAACTGGCTTATGCAATAACTTTGAAAAAAGAATTCTTAAAAGGAATATGTGAGGAAAATAGTAATGGAGGCAGGTAGAGGGGACACAACAGAGATAACGACAACAGGTGAAGGGAGATAGGATCAACACAAGAGGACAGATGACATACAACTGGACAGGTCATTGATACACAGAAAAAACACAAGTAGCTATTTTCTTACTACAAGCTGAGGTGCCTGTTTCAAGCTTACATCACTTAGAGCTAAAAGCCTGCTGTCAAATTAAGGTTTAGCAATTTATCTCCTGTCCTAGCTGTTTGACCTCAACATGTATCAGATTGCCATGTGGGCCTGACCTCCAGCTGAGCCACAAAGGAGAGACAGTCTTTGCAAACAATGTTCCATTTGATGGCCCTTGAAAAAGGCTGAATCAAAAATGGCTCAAAAACTCTCCCATTTCCATTCCCATAGCTTTGGGCCAAGCCAGTTGTTTCACAGAAGTGCTTATTTCTTCTAGATTCTAATTATTGACTGACTGCTCATTTGAAACAGGAAGGCTCTTCAGAAACATGGGGTCCCTCCCACAAGAGGCAGTCCTCTGTGAACTTTTCCAGTGTGGATTCTTCCCATGGTCTGCAGTTCTTCATGAACTGCTCCAGCATGGGTCCCTTCCACAGAGTGCAGTCCTTCAGGAGCAAGCTGTTCCACCACAGGTCACCCGCAGGGTCACAAATCCTGTCAGCAAACCTGATCCAGCATGGGCTTCTCTCTCCTTGGGCCCACAGTTCCTGTCAGGAGCCTGTTCCAGCACAGGCTTCCTACAGTCACAGCCTCCTTCAGGCATTCACCTGCTTCAGCATGAGGTTGTCGATGGGCTGCAGGTGTTTCTCTGCTCCACCATGGACCTCCATGGCCTGCAGGGTTACAACCTGCCTTACCATGATCTGCACCACGGGTTGCAGGGGAATCTCTGGTCTGGTGCCTGCAACATCTCCTTCACTTTCTCACTGAGCTGGGTGTCTGCAGAGTTGTTCCCTCTCTTTGGCTGCTGTTGCAGTGTTTTTTTCCTCTTCCTAAATAGTTTATCCCAGAGGTGCTACCACTGTTGTTGATGGGCTTGGCTTTGGCCAGCCAGCTGGCACTGGCTTATTGTCAGACATGGGGGAAGCTTCTGGAAGCTTCTTAGAGAGGCCACCTTGGTAGCCCTGTCTCCGCTCCTTGCTACCAAAACCTTGCCACACAACCCAGTGTAGCTGACCAATATCTGCTCCAATTCAGGTGAATATTCTGTTCAATAACCCTCTTGGTAAGTTGAGTAATACACAGTTTTATACATGAGGTGACATTACTTTCATAACAATTGCTATTTGTAACACTGTTTTGGAATGCAAATTTGAAAAATTCTAGTCCAGGAATGTCAACCTTTCAAAATACTCCACTTGCACTTTTTCTTGTCAAAACTGAGATTTTCATGAAGAGCATCTCAGTGTCTACAAATAGATTTGAAAAATGCTGCACCAAAAAAATTTCAAACAACTCTTGGCAGAATATTTGTTTTAGTCAGGGCATCCTACAACATAACAGGGTTCATATCATCATAATTGCAAACATGAATAAAATGCCCTTATCTTGAATTTTGACATGTCAGAAACTACATTGACCTGAATAATTCCTGCCCCTAAATTTGAAAATGTTTAAAATTAATATGTAGCAAACTTTAGGGTGAACCAGTTTCAGTTGATTTACGTAACACTTTTGACAAATCCACACAAACCTGAGTTACTTCAAGGAACAAAAAATACTCTTTTAATTACATGTTTTACTTAAGGCACATATATTCTACATTTATTTCCTCCTCAGAATCATTCCACTATTTTAGACAGGAAATTAAAAATAAAACTAAAAAGCCCTAGGCTTAAAATGGTTTGGGGCCCACATGTAAAAATGTTAAAGGGTAGCATCTATATAAGCTGAAGGAGAATCTGCTATCTGAAAATGAATAACTGAAGTATGTTCATACATAATGTAAACCAAAAGGAAAACGACATATCAAAATACAAGATAATCATATCTTTTAACAGTAAATCTTCTGCTATATAAAGCACCTTGACAACATAGCTTATTATTTGTTCTGATATGAAGTTCTGAAAACAAAACAGGACAGACTCGAAACAGCTCTACCTCACATATGCACAGATGTTGCTTTAGAAACAGATTGAACTACCTGTGTCTCACTGGAAAAAAGGAAGGTCTGTAGATATTTCACAATATGGAGAATATATAAAGGAATGTAAAAAGAATGAAAAATACTTTTCACATAACATAAGTAAGATACTACTGTCTCTCTTTAGAAACAGCAGCTAAATAGCATTCATTTCAGGTAATCCCAACTACTTTCATAGTTAATTAAAAACCCTGCAAGTCCAGTCTTTCTTCTTGTCCTTTGGTAGCCCTCCATAAACTGGAGCAAAGCACTGACTTCAAAAAAGAATTTCAGCAGGCTTCCCAGGTGTTCCCATTTGAATTTCTTCTTCCCAGACCACAGTGAATCACTCTTACATTGGTCTTTTGGCTGCTGCCTCACGGTGTGAAATGCATTTGCATTGTACTTTTGGAAGTCACACTTTGTGGTTTGCTAGCAACCTATGAACAATGTCACCAACATGGAAGTTGTAGAACTTGATGAACCTTACTGTGATGTAGAATATTGGAATGTAAAATACTATCTGTATGATTATCATAAAGTTTTTCAAGTTACACACTGATACGTGAGCAGTTACTGAGGCTGAAATTCCTGCAGGACGAGGAAGAAAGAGGAGACAAGAACCGTGGGTGAATCTAGACAGCGGAAAAATAAAACAGTATAAACAGTAGATGTAAAATGCATTGGAAGACAAGAGGTATTTATTAAATACAAATGGCTTCTCAGTGCTAAAAAGATAATAATAATGCTCAGTAACTGAAGGCTAGAGGGAGGATGGTATGCACCTTTCTTTGGGCATCATACTGCATGTACGATATATAGCTGTTGCCCACTTTCTTGTTCTTTAGCAGGATTTGGCTGCAAGAATCCAAATACAATTACAAAATGAGAGAAGAGCACCAGTGAAATATGAGGGCTCTGAACACGGGCATTTTCAGCATGCTCTTGGAGGGCACATATATATCTTTCTTCATATTTCACTGGACTAGTCAGCTCCCCGCCATTCACATGTTTTCGCATTTCATAGCTTACAGAAAAAATATAGTTTAACTTTCATAAAAATCAAAGAAACAAGTATGCTGAGCTAGGTACAAGGTTTGTTAATGATGTGCAAGAATACAATTGAAAGCAAAATCCTGAACGTACAGATTATACCTGAAAGCTGTACATATATATGGCAGTATAATAGAATCAACTTTACATAAAGGGTTTTCATCCACAGTACTAAGTGATTGTGTTGACCTGTGGTAATACCACAATGATTTTAAAGGCCTGTAGTACATTCAAAGTCTAAGAAGGAGATCAATAACTTTTTCAAGTGTTCCTAAGACAAATTTATAGTAAGTGGTAAGGAGGGATTTAGCAGAAGTCTTAAGCATATCTAAGTGACTGCTTGCTTTAGGCAGTGACTGGGATACTGGTTTTGCTGCCATGTGAGCTATTTGGAAAGTCTTTAATTCCACTGGAAAAGGTTTATCTTAACTTATTAATTAAAAAGAAGAAATCATAAAGACAACAAAAATATTTTTGATGAGACTTTATTACACTGGGCACCTATCTTGAGAATTACTGATTAAAAGTCTCCAACTCTGGGTGAAAAATGTGAACATAACTGAAATAACTTATATTTTGATTTTATGCTAACTTAAGGGAACCAAAATTCAGATTGTCTGTTTTACAGCAAACGTAGGAATTTAGAAACCTGCTGTCATTCCAATTTGCTAGTGGGCAGAGGGCTGCTGTGAATAAACTGTGCCACACTCAGTAAGACTGTGGCCTGATGCCATGTACTTGTGACCCAGGTATTTTGAGAACTTCTGAAAGAACACTAATGCTATACAAATATGTGTGTGTGTATATATATATATATATATATATATGTATACGTTTCGTGAATGAGAAATCTGAATACTTTTTACATTTCAACAACATGCCAGAATAATAGTGCATAAGTTGACTTCCATATTCATATAGTATCAGTCAGACAAAAATCTTGTAATTATATGCTACTTTGTAGGATGATTTTATTAATTTTGGTCTTGTTAAGATGCTATGACTACAAGAATATGTTAATTTCAAGTACTAGTTACAACTAAGCAAAAACTAATTGTTGCTATCTATGCTTCAAAGAACATAGATAGTACAAATACCTGCTTTTTCTGTCTTTCACCTGGCTCATCTATGAAACTCTGCAAGTGTTATGCTTTTTAATTCAGTGGGATTTAAATTAATCTCAAATATCCACAAAATAGTAATTTTTGCATCTTTTACTCATACTCATATCCTGAAAAATAAGATTATTACTTAAAATTTCCCACAAAATCCAGCATTGCCAAGGTTAAGTGAAAGGCATGCAAGGTCAAAAGAGGTTGTCAAAGTGCAAAACAAACAAAACTTTTCTTCCCTTGTACAGCTTCTCCTAGTTACTATTTAAGCACTGCAGGCCAGCTGTGAAGTAGGAACTCTGCTACTGTTTTCAGTATCTCCCACTTTGCTTGTGTTTATGGATTTGAGGTAAGTCTTCCGTATCATGCCTGCAAAGTGCCTAGGATGCCACCCATGACTGAGGACAGTAAAGGTGATTTAGTTTCTGAAAGGCAATAGCAAGTCTAGCAGATATTATTGATCAAGGCTATTGAGACTGCTGGCCATAGCCTGCCTCAAGATCTAACTGCTGAATAAAAAGCAGCAGCAGCAGCAAAAGACACGGAGGTTTAGAGCGACAGAAGCCATGGAAGGAAGCATAACTAAGAGACAGCAACAGTAAGACAAAGTACATATAAACTTTTAATGAATTAACCTTACAAAAGACAATAGCTTCAAAACATTTGACACGTTTGTACAAAACTATTCCAGCATTGTTAATTCTCTCTTCAGAAAGAATGCCAGCAAGCCACCCAACGTGTCCCTGGCTATGAGATGCAACTGATCACATCCAAATCATGTGTGGACAGAGTAAACTTATTTACAAATACTGTATACTTTAATACCAGATTAGTGGATGCTGTTGGGGAGCGACTGTATTTTCCAGAAAACACCATGCATCAGAAAATAGTATGCACCCCTAGCTTTATTGCCTTTTTTCCCCGCACTTGTCACTAACATCTCTCTCAGTCCTTTCAGGACGTATTACCTCCTTTTGATTCCTATTCCTTCTTTTCATGTCTTTGAATAACAGTGCAAGTAGCAGTACAATCTTCCAGTCCTATAGCGTACACCGCAACTGTCCTTGAACATAGGAATATCAAGGTGCAAAATGATGGCTCATGGGACTATTCTGCAGCCATATTAAAATAAGTGCCACATACCAGAAAATAGCACGCATGTTAAGGGCCAAAATGTAGTTAAAAAGTGCGTGATACTTTCCTGAAAATATGGTATTGATGACACGTACAAGCATCTTCAAGATGCCAAGTTCCCTTGTGAAAGGGATCTTGTCATTTCGGTATGTACAAAGTATGTCTTCAATTCTCCTTTTCCTTTTACATTTATTATTCCTCTGCAAGTGCTCATGTATCCCAGTGTTTGCAGGACGTTGTTTGTCTCCTCTGTAACCTGCAACAATACATTAATACAACCAGTGTTGATAACAAAGCAAAGCAAAATCTTCTTCCAGAGTGTGAAAAGAACATATGTTCTGCACAATTATAAAGGTTTTGCTATAATGCTTATAAGGCCTTTAACGGTCTCAGGTGAGGTTTGAGCACCTGAGCTTTCAAGTAGTCTATTGCTGGATGCCCATTCTAATCACTTACATCAAGTATCAAATGTGATGTAACCACTTCTGTACCTAGTGCTGCAAACAGAGAACTTGTAGATACTCAAATGGCACTAGGGACAATACTCTTCCTCATAGTGCACTTTTCTCAACTTCAGGAGCTTATTTTCACTTCCGTAGACCTAAGCTTATCTTTTTACAAATACTAAGTCTGTGTAAATGAATAATGTTAGCATCACCTGTCAGAGCTGCTTTTGCCAGTTTCTCACAGAACTGTCAGTGAACCCAACTCTACGTCATTCTGCCATTTTAGGTTAAAGCCCACTAGGACAGAGATTGTTCAACAGCATCATTTGTGTCAGACTATCTGTATTTCTTTGTGAAGAAACTGTTTGGAGATATCACTGCTTTAACATTCCACTTGCAGTTTTGACTAACAGACGGTAACTTTACTTTTCCATTACTTAGTTCTGAATAAAGGTGACAGTGACAGATTTGAAGTACTCTCAATTGCATGCTGGGATCCCAAAGTGCTAGGCAGCATACTAGGCATATACTTAAAATTTGATCTCTGACTATGGAATCACTGGAAAGTTAGAAAATTAAAGTTCTTTTCTATACAGGCCTATCTATAATTGATACAGATAATAATCTAGAAAGATTATTAATCAGCGTGGTTCATTACAAGGGAAGTTTCATGATTGCTTTATGGATTTAACTTGATGTACAGTTATGAAAATTGCCTTTACTTAGAAATGACTAACATCAGGATTGTCCTTCAGAGATAAGGTAGTTAGTATTCTAGGAGTTTGGAAATTCACAAAATCTCTCTTAATCTAGGGATGCATTAGTTGTATTTATTGTACAAACAATATGATGTTTTTTAAGAGCCAAACTCAAAAGAATAAGATAAATTCTAGCACAAAATCAAGCCTTACCTGTATTTTATCTAAGACACCAGTGCTGTCCATCCTGCTGGCCACATTTACTGTATTGCCCCATATATCATATTGTGGCTTTTGAGCTCCAATTACTCCAGCTATTACAGGTCCATGGTTTATACCTGGAAAACATCAGAACTTAACATTAGGAATGAAGAGAAGGGCAACAAAGCTGGTGAAGGGTTTGCAGCACAAGTCCTGTGAAGTGCAGCTGAGGGAGCTGAAGTTGTTTAGTCTGGAGAAGAGAAGGCTCAGGGGAGACCTTATCACTTTCTATAGAGGTCTTTGCCCAACTTAATTAATTCTGTGATTCTGTGAAGATCCACCAAACAAGGACACAAAGTGCATCTGGCAACATAGCAAGTCAATGAACACAGCATTTGGCCCTCGCTGAACAGTGAGTACAGCAGTGAATAGTCTGTTCATCATGGTTTTATCCACCATTTGCAGCAGGAGAATTGTTAGTTATAGAAATGCCAAAAGTCAGCTCATCTGATTTTAGTTTTAGTTAGAAAACAGACATATAATGATTTCTTTTCATTTCTACTTGTAGTGAAAAGGGTGTTTCCTCTATGCAATAGTCGATGGCCAAATCAAATTACTTTTATAGTTATCTTTGCTTCTTAAATGTAGAATTAACTAACATGAATGAGCTGAAAGGATTTGAAGGATTTAAAGCCTTGTTCTGAAGGCTGGATTGACCATAGAATGGTCCTAAATAACTGCAATATAAAAATATGTATTGAAATAATTTGCTTAAGCTTAGCATAGAACAATATAGAATAGTACCTCATTAGACTCTGGATATTTTTTTATCTTGCAGTCAGTCTGTTAACCTATGTTACATCTGTAAAGGGAGTAACTCTGCTAGCAGGGAAAGAAACCAAGAGGCAAAATCAAAAGTACTATTGTTAACCAGCATTAAATGTACTATAATTGTAATTGTACCTACCAATGAGCAGGAAAGCCAAGTTAGACCTAGTGAGAAATAAACCCTGAACAAGAGACTAGTTTACATTTCTAAAATTACCTCAACTCATCATAGCTGACTTATATTAATTCCTTGACTGAAACCACCACTAGGGATATATCTATGCAGCAAAATCAAAAATGTGATTGTAGAATGGAGAGGGATCTCAGCACTGGCTTATCTAGTATGTAACATGGTAGAAAGGGGTAGCAACAACACTATAAGCCCTCTTGGAAACCCTGGGAAAAGTGACTGTAGAAGTAAAATCTAGAAAATTGGGAAAACATGCAAACCCTAAAAAATAACAAATAGAAAAAGTGCTTGGGAGTAAATGCACAAAGGGACTTGGGCCTTGCCAACACTCTGCATTCACAACCAAATCACGGATGAGTCTTTCTAATTCATGGCATCCAATGTGCAGAAAGCACTAGAGACCTAAGAATGGAATCCACAAAAGCTGTCTGGCTAGCAGGGAATAGTGAAGAGATGTGTGTGACATACATTCTACCATGGTCCATAAACTGCGGCTGTGGAGTGGGACTTTCCTACAAAACACAATGGGCAGAAAGGGACTTTTATTTTTTACCTCCTTCCTGAACCACCACTGCAGACAGTTTGACTAATATTTCAGGGGCTGAGGAGCCAGATTCAGATTGCTCCTCTTTCCAGTAGAATTCTATCCATATCTCTTAGGAATGTGTTCTGGCCACTCAAGCATTCTGGAATATCGTACTCTATGTCATTCCTTGCATGACACACATGAATGTTTGTTGGGGCAAGGGGGTGATACCAACTGTCTCTTTCTCTCATAGCCAAAGCAATATTTAATCATTTAATGAAATAGCAAATACTGTTCCACAGGAATGACAGAGACTATCTCTGTATCCTATAGCCTGGCCTCAGCCAAAATCAGGAACCAAATTAAGTCACTTACAATATGTTCTAACAATGAAGTATATGGAAAACAACATATCGTTCTCTCTTCTGAAAAAAAAGCAGTACCTGCACAAAACCTGCTGGAAAAGCATATCCAGGCTGGTCTAAAAAATCGAGTGCCTCAGCTAACAGAAGGGGAGGAATGACTGAAATATCATCTAGGTGATGATATTGTCTGACAAGGTCAGAGTGGGCTGTGTACCTCTTAAAGCACACTAGCATTTTGGGCACTCACAGAAAATTACGAAAGCTGAAACCTCTAGGGAGTTGCAACAATTACAGTGTTAGATACTGGCCGAGAGGCTTTTACGAATGGAACTTGGGAGTATAAGTCGATTATTTTGGAGGTAGATATTCAAATGTTTCTGTGGCTATAACTGGTACAGATATCAGATGCTTTCATCATCAGGTTGTGGTGGGAAGTGGAGAAGAATTGAAGTGAAAGTGGGAAGTGAAAATTTCAGTGGTGCTTATGTTGGATTAAGTTTGGGGCCTGTATTCCTTTGCAGAGTTAAACATTCCTCATTTCATAAAGCAAAGGAGTCTGAGTTCTCTGGAACCTTTAGCAAGCACTTTAAAAATACCAAGTAAGTATTTTTTTTTTCCCCCTTACAAAGTTTTCTTCATGCTCCTCAGCTTAAAGGATTCAGTATTGCTTTAAGCAGTTTGCAGATGTAGCCCTGACAAACAGCAACTCTTTACTGGTACTGACACTGTTGACATAAGTATGTTTGCAAGTGTCATGTCATCTATGTCAAGAAGAGAAATTTTATTCTGTATAGAAATATGGTATCTCTATACATTTCTTTCAAACCCATCAAGTTCTGTAACACTCTGAGAAGAAAGCATACTTCAGATTTACTTTGTCATTTTTTTGCTCTAGCAAGGAATACAAAACTCCTGGTAAAGGAACGCCCTAAGGAGCACCTATTTCAAGTCAGAAGACAGCAAGTTTTGCCAGTGGGTGGCACTGTGAAATAAACATGAGAGGAGCAGCCGAAAGGAAAAGCAAGTAGCACAGTGAGAAAAATACAAGACAGGAGAATAACTGTTGGAAATCAAATACTTATGACACGTTTACAGGATTTATGGGTTTCCAATATTTGTTTACTGTTTTCATGTCACACTTTCCATGTTACATATTGCATTATAAAACCGCTGTGTACTGCTATCAGGAAATAAACATTTTGGAACATATGGTTCTTGACCAGCTCTGCATTCATTTATTTCATCATTCTTTTCATTGCTTACCACAGCTGTCTATTTCTTTTTGAAAATACCATGATGCACAAGTAGAAACAATTAGAAACTGAAACATAAGGGATATCCCTTACAAAGATAAATAACCATATTTGCTCTTATCTGAATAACAAAGCAGACAAATACTCTCCCTTGTCTAACACTGCAAAGGAAAGGGTACAATTTTGTATGCTTGCTTGAGTTTAGTACATGTAAAATATTTCAAACTTCAGCCTCATTGTACCCCTATAGCTCTTGTCCTCTGAAACCCTTTATACGGTTTTGCAAAGCCCAGTCTAGAATTTTCTGGTGTCTTTTGGTATCGGTAAACTTAAAAAATGTATGTAGCTAGCAACCTCTACAATAATTTTTACAGAGTTATCATAAAACCATTCATGGCCATGCAAACACATTTTTTCAACCATTCTTTAATTAGGAATACTGCCCTGAGTCCTGCCTTGAAACCCTCCTTGTGACAACAGCAGCTAAAGCTGATAGGCAATACCATGTAGGCTGCTTTTAAACAGGGTAAGGACCTGTTTTAAACAGGGCCACTATCATGGCCCTTTCGGTCAGTTCTACTAATAGTTTAATAAACTGGTACTTCACACTGAATTCCCCCCCTTATCCATGATATTCTGTCTTGGTTTAATGGCGATATATTCAGGAAGTGGGACCTCTGATGAGATGAAACAGCCCTTCTCTTTTGTTTATTTCCCTCCCCCCAAATATTGACAAGTTTTTTGAAGTTAGGAGGAGTCTGAATGAAGGAGGGAAAAAGTAACAATTTTACTAAAAAAAAGGAGAACAAACAGAACAAAACAAAACCAAACAACAGCAGAAAAAATGTCACCTAGCCACTCTCCTCCCCCTTGGTTAAAATGAGAAAAACCTGGAAGAGTATTTCATTTGAAGAAAAGAAGTCCTAATGCCACCAAGATGGCAGCGCAAATCCCCATGGAGACCACGTGATGTGACAGTCATGGAGCTGGACCATCACCGGGACTGGGAGATCGTGAGCCACGTGCAGCTCACAAAAGGAAGCTTCCCTGTTTTTTCAGCGCGGCTGTGGCAGCTGCTGGTGATGGTGCTTACATCCCTCAAGGAGCTGGTGGCAGCTGCTGTGGCAAAAGCCATGGGTGTCATGTGAGAGCTGCAGGAAAAAGTGGCAGTGGCAGGAACTCCTCAAAGCACCCGTCAGGAAGACATGGCAAAAAGCAGTGGGTGTCCTCCCTTTGCACCCATACCAGGAACAAGAGAACCAGTTCTGGAAATACTGGGGGGTTTTATCCTCTTCCCTGGGAGTTCACATGGCGTTTCACTTCAGAGACGCCCCCCACCTCCCGGTGCAGTCCTGGCAGGGTGGCAGGGGTTCCCCTACACTTTGAACTATGTGATGGTATGAAAAATTCATCAAACAATCTTTCTTCTTTAACTAAAACTATAATATATTCTCATAAAAATCCTGTGACACTTACCTACTCGTAACTTGAAGTCATTGAATGAATGCTTGTTTATCACATCCAGTTTTGCCACCAAAGCAAATGCGAACTCCACCATGGTTCCTATGTGCATATACTGTCGTTCCGGTTCCTGAATTTAAAAGACAAACAAATAGAGTAAAATCATTTTCCTGAGCCTTAGTTGCTGTGAGAATAAACCCCAAATATGCTGAACACTTGAAAGCACTTAAACATTTAGGGGTGCCCTAGTGCCAGCAGGAATATGCAGGAAAGTAATGTAGAAAGTCGTCCCCTGTCCAGCATCAGTTAGATCAAACAATGGCCAAGACACTAGGATGCATTTTACTTATAAAACCAGGCAGTCCAGAGATGATAGATCCAAACCATGACTAATTTAATGTTTCAATTGTCAAATAACTGATTAGCTTCTATCTAATCCCACAGGCACTCAATGTTTATGTGTGCCTAGGATTTGTTAATTAATTTTCTCTAGGTGTCCGCTTCTATTTATGCCCTTTCATAATAAATAATGCTTATGGACAGTCCCACAGAGACGACTCCATCTCACTGTTGCACAGCTCAGCACCCTTACTAAATGCTTATGATCAAATGAAATTCACAATTTTAAGAGTTCTTCAACTGATCTCATCTGGCAGACACACAAGCACCTCTGAGAACATCTAATAGATGTGAAAATGAATAAAATACAAGAGGAAGACAGGAAGAGGGCAAACGCATTCTGTCCCCTAATTTACTAGCTCAGAGCTTTATACTACTTATAAAGGCTGTAGACTTAATCTCTCCTCATACATCAACAAAGTAACCTGATTTCTAAGTACAGTTTTGAGTCCCTTCAGTTTGAGGAAAAAATTGATTTTTGGTCTCCCACAGCCCAGGGAAGGACCCTGACTAGTGAATGATTTCATAAGAGGTAGAGCCACTGATTTCTCTGAGAAATTAATGAATCTTCCTCATTTCTTCAGATAAAGTGACAGAAGAGATGGACAGATGACAACTTAGAGATGATTCATAGAGTGGATGCATCAGTTTAGGGTGGGACAGTAGTGGTGCTTGCCGGAGCAGCTGTTTAGATGAATGAAGCCTGTTTCCTTTGGAGTTCACTCCTAGCTAAGACAGATGGTTTCCTGTTCAGTTGATATATTCAGACCCCCTGCTCAGGCACTTAGTCTTCCTTGGATGCTTGCTTTAAGCTGGGGGTGGTTCCCAGCAGTATGTCTAGCAGGCAGTCACTACACTAGGTATTGCAGTATCTGTGCATCTTTGGGAATCTGGACTGAAGGCTGCTGAGTTCTGGTGGATTTCTTTAGAAAACGTAAACTAAATCATCACAGGAATGCTAAAACGAGGATCTCTTGATTAATAGTTTGTGGAAATAACTCAAATGATAAATTTCTTCTTCTGCATACACTAGTTTTAGTAATAACTGAGAGCTCTCAATGTCTTCTCTCCAGTCTCCAGTTCTGCATTTTCTTCATTCCTTCACCTCTCTATATTCAATGTCAGAACTAATTTAAAATAATTCTCTTTTTTTTTTCATCCTCAGAATCCTTGGGGTCTATAGTTCATGTGGTAATTGCTTCTGTCTAGAAGAACATGAGTCTGGCAAGAGCACATTCATCCTTAGCACAGACTGTGTTGATTCATAATTGCTGTGTCTCTGTTCCTAACCTGTAGGACTCTAAAGGTGTAGGTTTTTGCAAGGTTTTTACTTAAAAGTTATGAATTGCTTCTCTGAACTTAATTTCTACCGACTACAGTTCCTAATCCTATCATATTAAGTAAACGAGAAACAAAGGAACACATTCTCAATGCTGAGTCTGAGGGTTCTGTAAGTGTATGGTTAGTAAAGCTACTCAGCCCTCCCACTTACAATGGAAAACGTTAATTCGTGCAGGTTTTTTGTACATTCTATAAATCCAGTTATGATGCAGCATGGGGGAATTAAATCCTGTATTGTATTTAGAGTAGAAGTCCTGTTTTAGCAAATACGGAGGTGGCATTTTCAAACTGCAATGTTAAGAACAATTCACAGAGACTACTAAAGAATACACTTGTCCAATATAATCTATGTTAATAAGAAAAAACTAGGCCACAGTATTATACATAACATGGATTTTAAAGAACAGAATTTTAGCCTTAATTGGAACATGTTTTTTATTAAGAAAGAACATTTTCCTGTACCTGACACTGTTCTTGATTGGGTGTAGCACTCAGTCCTGTTGCTGCCATGTAAGTACTTCCAATGGTCTTTATCTTTTCAACTCCACTGAACTTTGGCTTTGACAATAACTGTAAAACAGGGATGGTTATTCATAATTCAGATTAGCAGCCTTGTTACTCTAACACCACTCAGAGCATCAGTTCTTAGAACAGTTTCAGTCTAGACCCCAAATGGCTTCACAAATATACACAGGGCGAAGGACTTAAGGATGGAAAAAACAACGGTTACAGCCTCCAAAAAAAGAGAATTTCTGTTGTCTGAAATACCTTTTTATTATAAAGGCACTAAATTTATAGGAATGAGAATAAATTCCCTTATTGTACATGCAGCACTTAAAAGTCAGGAGACTTTGCAATCATGCGATATTAGAACTGTCACCACGTGAGCCAACAGCTCAGCTTTAAGCAGCTTTCTGAAAGTATCTCTTCCATGCCAATGGCATGCTCCATGTCAGTAGGACTAAAATCCCAGGATTTTAGTCCATATCCCAGGTTGCTTTGGACATCGGACATGCAGTGTTCTTCAAACAGGTTTGCTGTTAAAATACCCTCTATTAGCTGCAGAGCCACAAATCCAGTCTGTAGTCTCTGAGTCACGACACAATATTCATACCTTTTACCGGTATCTTCATTACTAATAACTTTCTTAAAGACAAATACTGTTCTCGGTGAGGCCTTTCCACAATCCATCCAGCTGCCTTTTCACAGTCCATCTGGAGTCATACTCTTTACTTGCTTCTAACTTCAGGGAATGGAACACTAAAACTTATACAATCCTTTGATTTGCCTGTGTATCAACTGATCAACGACTTGAGACCAACACAGATCAGGTATAACACAAAGTTGTATTTGACTTTAGAAATTAGTATTTAGAACTTGTAGTTAATATATGGCATGTAATGTCACTGCCTCATGAGCTGCAGCTAAAGGGCAAAATTTTTCTATCAGATATACACATAAGGGTACTTATTATAGCAAATCAAAAGCAATTGAGTATGATGTCAGACCGGTATCTGATTTATGCCACATAAATATCTTCTTGCTTTAATACTCCCTGTAAGTATTCACCATGCGATCAGGCACACAAAATTTGTTTTCTGACAGGCCTTCCACTCTCTCCTTCAAGGGTGTTTGCTTTACTGTTGCGTTCCCTGAGTTATTAAGATTGAAATCATTAGTCGACCGTTAGAAGTACATACATCATCAAAGTCAGCAATGATCTCATTCAGCAGCCTGAGACACTCCAAGCCTTCCTTATTTACATCAGATTCTGTGTAAAATTCCTTGAAATCCGGAACAGAGGCAAACATGACACAGACGCAGTCATATGACTGGTGATATAGATCCTGTCCAAAAGAAAACAGAATAGAGGGAAAAAAAATCATACTTAGTTGTAAATACGTTTCCTTATTAAAATGGAGTGTCCAGGTTCTGAAAAGGGAGGCACTGCAGTATTTGGAATGCCTTGAGACAGTGCTTGGGTGGTTTTGGGATTTAAGTTGCATTTATAAAACACTATATAAACCATTTTTTTTTAAAAGACTCAACATATACAGCTGAAAACATTTTAATGATTTTTTCCTTCTTGGTTCTTTCATTTTGCAAAACACTTTCTAATTTATTATTAGTTGTTTGTGCTATTGTAATAACTAGAAAATTGAAACGAAATGCACTACAAATGCATAATGCAACACAACCCTGACTGATAATTCCTAACCTAAAATGACAAGACGCCTAATAGGACAAAATAATTGTTATTTCTTTTCCATAACAAGATGCTGAGGCAAAGGAAAGAAGTCACCTGAACTAAAACTTAGTTATGTCAGATCCTGTGACCACTGAAATGAGAGAGAGCATATCTTCTCCACAGGAAGATTCTGTTGCTAAAAATCACCACCCTCCATTTCCCCCTTCAGTTTCCTCTCCACTGCCCTAAAACATCAGAATATTTCTTCTTTCAGGACAAATTCACATCCTAGAAAGGAAGGAAGGGAAGGAAGGAAGGACAGAAGAAAATATTAAACTAATACTTAAAAAAATTTAGTATCTGTACACGAAAGTTGCCACAGGAATAAAAGATGCTGCAAACTACTATAACATAAAATTATCTTCAGGTTATTATTTGATTAAAAAAAGGATTTCAATACTCAAGTGAAAAGGTGAAAAGGATTTGTTCCGTCACTTCAAGAAGCATTGGATATTACTTCCCTTTTTACTTAGCAAAGCTTGGATTTTGCATTTTCATTGATAGTGTTTCTTTTTGAAAGATTGTGATGTAGATCTCTACAGCTAATGTTCAACTAAAAAACAGCAGAACTATGGGACTGAAAAACTGACTCAGCACAGGTGTGAGGGAAGTTTCTGGGCAAACATGAAAATAATGGTCAACAGGGAGGAACACAAGCATCTGGATGAGGTAAATTATTTAATACTAGATTTTGTCTGTATTTTCTAAGGATTCCATAACGAGAACATCACTGAAGCTCCACCACAACTGTGTGCAGTAGGGATGGAATATATTGTTGCGGTTCACAGCTTGGGCTGTTACTCTGTTGTTGCACCATGAGTTAATCGTTTTAAGGATCCAGATGTCTGGGAGTCTGCAGTGGGAATCCCAACGGTTCAGCTAGTAAGGAAGCCTTGTCTGACTTGTAGGAGCACAGTGTGTGAAGGGAGTCAAGAGAGGAACCCACTGGCTCACTGGAGCTGCCTGTTGTGAAGGGACTTCAGTCCCAGTTCAGGTGGTGCGAGTGTGACTGCCCGAGTGGCTCCTGGATGGTTGGGCAGGGAAGTTTCCTTAACAAGGTACAGAGATTACATCCTGTAGTTGTCAGCTTTCCTTTTATTTCCTCCAGTCATCTTCCCTGTAACTTGATTTCATTTTTGGGTGAAGGAATTCAGCAACAGTATCCCATTTGTCTTCCTTCCTCTCTATAGCATAGCACCAGCACAGAAACAAGAAATGGACTGTTTACAACCAGAGGAGTAGTAATTGTGACTGTCACTATAAAAGTCAGAAAATTTTAAGAAGGCATTCCCAGTTAGTTTGTTTTGATCATTCATCATAATAAAGGCTGTGGCAATCAAGTGTCTTAATTTTCCCACGAGTATCTCCCTTGAACCATTACTCTCAAAAATGTTTAATCAGAAAATTAAATGCAATACCATTCCAGGAGGAACAGCATTGCTTCTTTCAACAAAAATAAAATCGTCCTTTCTTCTGCATTCAATGCTTTTTTTTTCCTTTTTAATAAAATCTGCAAGTCTATTCCTCTTTCTGTCCCCTTGTCTCCAGTGCCTGAAGATCTTCTTGGGATAGAGAAGGCAAAGTAGTCCAATTCTGCCTCTTGGAAGGATATGGTGGTCAGCTTCTCTGGGGCAGAATTTTTGCTTTAAGTAGGGTACTAGCTCCATCCTGTAGCTAACAAAACAGGACTCCTCTTGCTCAGTAGCAGGCTTGCCAATTAGCTTACAGCACAAAAGCTCCTGAGCACTTCTCACTAATAGGGAATCTGAATGCTAACAGCTTTAGGGAGAATGCTGCACAAGCCAGGTACAGATATATTTAATCCTACCCTGTTTCCTGCTTTTCATCTTTGATTTTTTCTTATCTTTCTCTCAACTGGAAAGTAACCTGTCTGGTACCCAGCATGCAGACTACAAGCAGAAACCCAGCTCTGGAAGTTCTGGTAAAGCGAGCAAACCTTTATTACAGTTTGCTCTGAAGGAATTTTTCTTTTTGCGCATCAGCATTAGACAGTGTGTATCCTGTTATAAAAAGACCTTTGCTGGTCATCTGAAAGTACAGTCCCTCTGCTCCCAGTTAGCATTCATCCACTCATCTTTTCCCCCTTTCATTTCTTCCCCCTGCTCTTCAGCAGCACAGTTTGTTTTCCCTTCTCTCCATATAGCTGCATGCATAAAACACTAAGGGAAGTAGTATTTTGAAACAGACCATTCATCCATTAGCTTAATTTTAATCTCAGAATCTGTGTTAAACAGAAAAGAACATACACAAAACCAGGTTAACGTGACTGTTTGCAACTAAGAAAAATGTGGACAAATTTCAATTTAGTATCTGTTGACCTACATATCCACAAAAAGAAGACAAAGGCCTGATCTGACCTTACATCTTTAGGTGTATATACATACACATGCAGAATGTCCTTTCAGGCTCAACACAATCTTGCTGACACTGAAACAAATCTGAAGACATGACAGATACTTATATTCCTGAACACTTCCAGGGATTTGAAAGGATCTTCCTACTTTGAAAAATGTGTTTAAAGAAACAAAACAAGAAATAACTTGAGGTTGTGGTGTTTTTTCTTTTTTATTGTGTGTGTGGGTTTTTTGATTTTTTTTTGTTTGTTTTTTTTTTTGTTTTGTTTTTGTTTTTGTTTTAATTGTTTGTTTGGTTGGTATGTCAAATCATTTTTATTTCAGTTGACATGATGTATTGGAGAGCTCAGCACTTTACAATTTCTGTTCTTCATTACAATTAATAAAGCTCATTCCAACCTAAGAATCTTGAGGGGTGACAAGACAAATCCAGTTGTCAAGACAAGGGTAAGCAGATGTTGTTGCTCTGCTGGGGAGCTGAGATGGAATAGCACATAAAAGAGAAAGCAACCTCCTGATGGTTTGCTGTGTTTAATGCCTTAATGAGAACTGGAGCTGAGTCAACTTGGCTTCCAGCCAAAGTCTTCATTGCATTCAGAGGAATCCCACAGCAATTTTCATTCAATGTGAGCTACCAAATGAATATTTGCAGGGAATACTGAAGTATTGATATGAATTACTGACTAGTATTGTTTAAGGCAAATCACAGTGAAAGGGAAGACACTGTCCTTTTTGACACAGGAGATCAAAAATGAATCCCTAAAGCTGCCCTCTCCTCTCTATGGTCAGTTTTGAAACAATTATTTGGTATGCAAAAGTAATTCAAACTCTTTCATTTAAGATCTCTGGAGCTGCTATTCTCTTTAAATAGTTTTATATTTTCATTCTTTTCTGCTTTATTAATACTGTAAAGGAATATTAGGAGCAGAACTACTTTCCACCAAAGTGAAGATGGATCTTTTGGGTGACTTTTCTGCTGCTTAGATTAGGTCCATAAGCAGTGAGTAAATAGGTAATTCAGTGTTCAAAACATCTTTGCAGAATTAACACTGTTTCAGGGAAAAGGTTAATTTTCACTCCAATAAGCAAGCTCGCCAGTCAACAGAAGAAAATTCAGAACCTGGTTGCAACTCCACTCTGATCACAGAGGAAAAAACATATGCATCTGAATGCATATGATTTAAATTAAAATCCATGTTGATTCAATCATCCTGTTCTTTCTACTCCTCACATTTTTTTACCCTCCTTCTATTGAAGTACATTGCCACTTAAGATGATGTCACATTTTTTACTTCAAGGTATTAAGGTGCATTCAGTGCTGTAAAGCAAGCCTTTCAGGTAGGCAAGGGGGAATGAAAATGACTGTAAATCTATAATCTCGCGGTATGGGCCTACTGTTCAAAACAGCATCAAGTGTACTTCCAGGATACACCGCTTTCTTACACAGAGCAGAGGATACACAGAGACAGCTGACCTCATTCTTCAGGTTTCTTGCCAAGAAGTGTTCAGCTACGTGGGCTGGAAGCACATTCTCCAGAAGCACCCGATTTAGGTTCTCCATGGTTTCAATCTCCTCCCGCTCTTTTTTGAACTTGTTCTTCCACAGGAAGTCTAACCTACAGTAATATTCATTCTGTTACAAGAGGACACAGAAGTAAAGAAACAATAGGCATCTTGTCCTGCTGCAGTACAGGTTTAAGAGACAAAATAAGCACAGTACAAAACCCCTACAAGGCTATTATTTGGCCACTCAAGTATAATTCCAGATCCCACAGAAATCAAACCCCAAGCATGCACTATGTGACACACATTTCATCAAACTCAACAAAACGGCCCAGGAAAGAAAAAGAAAAGTTGCAAGGTGCCTTAAACAATGGAATATTTATTTATTTACTCTCTAGCTTTAGTAGATTCATTCCAGGAATCCAACACTGTAATCAAAACAATTCAGTTTTGCAACTTAATATGGTTTTGTAGTTGTAGAATGTCACTTACAGTAATGGGCATTTCAGAAAGACCCTAACTTTTACCAACTTGAAATCCTGTCATGCCATCAGCCTGGTAAAAAGAAAACAGCCTATTCATATAATATATGTTCAGTTTATTAAATAATGATCAGACTATCAAAAATGGCCCAGTCAGTTGGACCAACCCAACTGAGTTTTGGGGTTGTCGTTTGTTTTTTTCTTTTTGTTTGTTTGTTTGGTTGGTTGATTGCTTTTACATTCCTTTCTATAATTCTTTACCCTTCTTTTGTTTTTGTCCAAGAGCTTTCATAATAGCTTTTTAGTATCTACAAGAATAACAGTACCTGGAACTATATCTAAAAGTGTAACAATTTTGGAATATCAGTATTTTTGAGATCCAATTTCATTAAAAAGATGGTGAAAAATTCATAAAAATACATAAAAATATATTTTTGTGGAACTCCATTTAATTTCAATGTTGTCAATGTTTCATCATAAATTCTATGGCATTGTATCTAAAGTAAAGCCTCCTCTGGCCTACCTCATTTGAACTGATATAGATCAAGAGCTATTTCAATGTAGACTCATGGTTTAATGCTGTATTGATGCAGTCTCGATGAAGACTACGTTATTAACCAGGGGAATATGATTATGATTACAATCTTATTATAGAAAAACCTAAAAATGCTAGTTAGTGTTATTAGCAGTCAGTAAGCATTCACATCAGAAATGAAAGCAGTCCTTCTGACTGGACAGTGGCTGTCATGGTGCACAATGATTCATAGATACTCTGTTGAGATCACAGCCAAAGATAAGAGTAGAAAGTTCAAATTAGATGGTATCAAAATGATTTCACAAGCTTTTGAAAGGCAATGAAAGTAAAAACTGGTGAAGCAAAAAATGTATCTGCCAAATAGTTGCAGGATGAAAAAACAGTAAGGGGAAAATGATGCCTCCTCTAAATGCGTAGAGAGCAATACACTCAGGTTGCCTTTAAATTGGTCGATAAGGGTCAGGTACTATTTAGATATTTAATTACAAAATTGAAAGAGAACATCCATAACATGAAATCCCTATTTCTTTGTTGACATACTTGCTTTGTGCTGATACAAGGATAGAATGCAGACCTCAAATGCACTGCAAAAGAAATATTCTGGCTCTTCTGACAAAAAGATAACATTCTTCTGAAAGTAAAATGAGTCTTAACATCTTAGAATGGATCACCCTGCATCCTGGGAATCTGGACTTGGAATGTCAAATAAGCAAACAAGCTGGATATTTTCAATAATTACACATAACAGAAGGATATTTGCAGATTATAAGTAAATGAAGAGTGGGCAGAGACTTAAATCCTTGTAAAGACAAACATGAAGGAACAGAGAACCTGACAACAAACTTCTGCAGGAACTTGAAAACATGATTTTGTTGTTGCTCTTATGTCTATTAAATGGCAATTACCTCTTCCAAAGCTTGAGGTCATAAACAGTTTTTTTTCAAAATTTCCCATATGATGCAAAATACATGCAGTCACTTTTTTAGCATGTCTTTTTTATGCGTTTATTAGATATTTATACATCCAAAAATTTAGATGTATAAATGACACACAGACACATAGATGATAAATTCAAATCCCACCACCTGTATTCATGCAAAAAAACCCCCCAAAAAACCAATAAAAAGCTGGGATGTCAAAATTATTGGCATAAATGGACAGAAGTAAGGTGGATGCCTGCTGAAATTAGATATCCACATATTGTACCAACTTTGTTTGAAAAGAAAAGGTGAAAGCTAAGCTGAAGTCTTCAAAAAGATGTTTCTTTTTTATGAGCTAATATTAAATAGATAATTCATTTACTACTTTACTATTTAATGAAGGAAGTTTAGTCTGCTAAAAAAGGGCAAAGAGAATTCAGACGTCAGAAAAAATAAATCAGAATATATTCTACAATTTGCTTTGAAATTAGAAAAGTCAACATATCATTTTTCAAAATCTATAATTAGACTTTTAAAAACAAAAAAGCAATAGCTTATTAACTTACTTTGAATTGTGGGAATTTTTTTGTTTGCATGGTATGAAACTTTGCGGGGATAGCCTGATCATTCAAAACAGCCATACTGTCAGAGAACTGATAAATAAATGGCAAGGATATAATTCATATCTTTGAAAAAGAAGTGGAACAATAGGGCAATGTACTTTGTAAGAAAACAATGATAAAGAAAAGTGCTATTTAGACATATCAGCTAAAGGTGATAAAATTGGAGGAGCTGACACCTTTTCTGTAAACATGCCTCCGTCTGCTACCAAGAAGTTAAAGATCATGTGACAAGGAGTGAAATTTGAAATAAGTTTTCATTAAATTCTTCCAGAGAAAGCTCTTGAAAAGACTACGTTGCTCAAGAAGAGAAGGATCTCCTCACATAAAAAAAGTTCACTAAAACCCAGAACAAAGTATACAAATAAGCAGTTTTCACAGCTGAGGAAGGTTGCCATCAGCATCTCAGCAGTAAAACAGCCAATGAAATACAGTGTGGATAAACACAATATAATCAATTATGAAAAAAATACACAGCCAGTCTACAGAGTAATGGGACATGTATTATTTTAGGTACTGTTGAGAAAGGAATTCATAGGCTTTGTCAATACTGGTAATTCAAAGTAGGTCATAAGAGATATTTAATGCTCAATAGTGTTTAAATATGAGCACACTTCTTACACAGTCAAGTCCACACCAGTCTGCAATCTCCTGGGCAGGGTACAAGAGTCACCATTCTCAACATATTGTCTGCCTGTTGCCAGCCTATTTTCTAATACCTCTAGGTGTACACATGCAAAATGAAATGAGGTACTTGGTCTCAGTGTCAGGAAATGATTGCAGCTTATCCTGGCATGACCATTAAAAGAAGCAGTTCTACTTTCTCCACCTCACTTCCATCCTATTCTCATTTTTTTGGCACGAGCACTGCTGCAGCCACGTCATAAACCCTGGAAACAGATCTGGCTGAAAACCAACCATTTCTCCAGGGTTAATTTTTAAGCCTGATCATTTCCCTGTTTTGGTGTAGAATAAAGCTCCACAGTGAGCTGTGCCAGTACAAATGAGGAGACACAAGGATAAGAATGAGCAGCTGATGGAAGGCCTACTTCTTCCAGCAGGTATACTGGCTGTGCAGCTAACAGTTTTGGTCGAACCTGAGAATTAAGCTGGCTCATAAAACTTGTAATGATATACTAACTCTCCCTCTCTTCATTCCCATTGAACCAGAGGCACATATTCCCCACCTCTGCTTTTGCATCAGGACAGGCTGACCCGTGGTGAGCAGGTTCACAGAGATAGGCTTGTAGGAAAGCATTCACTTTTTGTTTGGATGAACATTTTGGTTACTTACTCTGGGGACAATGGCAGCTTAAGAGAAATGTAAAAGCCACCCTTTTCATCAGTGGTTATTTTCTTTGGTATTTTTTAAAAAAAAGCAGATATCAAAAGAAGAGAAAAGACATATTATCTGCAAAGTAGAAAAATGCAATAACAAACAAGTAATATACAATTACTTGTATATTACCCTCTGTGGAAGGTGGGTAAGGAAGAATTTCCCTTTGCTTACACTGCCAAGATGGCTCAAAAGTGTCCTGCAAGTGCCACTCAGAGAAAGTAACAAATAGAAAGTTTAAAACCAGAAAGATAGACACCATCACATGACTTTTTATCAAACTGTGAAATTCAATATCAGTGTTGGAAAGATCAGGAAGATAAAATGGGTTAAAAAGGGATTAGACAATGAAACAGAAAGCAGTGCAGCCAACAGCTGTTAAACACTGCCACAGGAATGCCAACTGGCAGAAGGTGGGAAGTATACCTTCTTGGATGGGTCACTCTACGTAGGTTGATTTCCTCCCCTTTTCATTTTCTAAGCATTTGCTACCAATTAGTACACCAACAGTACACCAACAGTAAATTAAAATGGCAGATCTCATTCCAGGTATGTATTAAAACTAGTCCATAATACTTTCCAGTAATATTTAGACTTCCCTTGAGAGTGTTTGAAAACACAGTTTTTTCTCCTTCTTTAAGGGAGAATTAGTAGGAAAAATCAAAGGTAAAACACTGACGAGTTATAAATAAGTGGTCTCATAACAAGGATTCTGCACCCACAGCTCTGAAAATTAAGACTTTTTCCATTACAGGATCATTTCTCAATTGCCATGACAGAGAACACCTGTAGTTGTATGCAAAACAAACTTTCTCCCTGCTGTGATTGAACCCACAAAGAAATCTCTTCCTTCCAGTGAAGTTGATAGTTCTTCTCTCCTTGTTTTTTGGTGTTGTGCTCACCATCTCCATCTGAAACTCTGGTTGACAGGGACTAAAGATTCTCAACTGGTGCGAAGAAGCACTTTTCCCTGTTTCAGAGTGGAAGTAGCTGTGCTCCAGCCCCACTCTCTGACACCAAATAAGCAAACTAATGCTGTGCTGGCAGCAAGGCAGATGAAGGATGTTGTTTGTAACTCCAGAAGGATGTTCCCCACTACAGCAAAGACTGCAGAAGCTGCCAGATAACAAATTTTTGTGTAGTAACCTGCAGGGCCTGCATGGCAATTTAAATGACAGGCATCACATTTCAAGGGATTGTAATGTAAATGAGTGATTTATGAACAGTCCGGGATAGGCTGTCCATGAGATCTCTCATGGATTGTCTCTTCCATCTCAAAGCCCTGTCCTGTGCACTGTATCCTTTCTGGCACAACGGGCTGGAGTTGCAGCTTTTAGCCATGGATCATTGTGGCAGGATTAACCCATCCTGATAAGACCTAAAATACAACCAAGCTATCAATCAAGCTATCACGCAAGATCAACTGCTGGAGTCAGGGTGTTGTCTTGGCCTAAATTACGCTAAAACCACCCTTTTTCATCAAACTTTGAATACACACCCCGCTTTTTGAAGTCTGATTTGACAGATAAACTAAAAGCTGACCTGTAAAGGTGTGACTAACAGTCAGTCACTTTATAATATAAAAGTCCAGTCCCCTCTCATGCAGTCAGGTTCTTCTGAGGTAACCGTTCTTGGGGTGTATGAGGACGCCCCCCAAAGATACTCCTCAAGGTTGAGAGAAAGAGATCTCCCCAGAAGTGTTGGTATGGGTGAGTTACATCAGATCTCTACTTGATAATTATTTCTTTTTGCTAGCTTTATTATAACTGCTTCAATAATTGCTTTATTATAATGCACTGTACTATATGCTACATTATACTCTACAAGTAAATTTTTAGCATTTATATTGTGTAGTAAATAGTTCTGATTAAGATCTTTTGTCTGATCACTTGTATAAAATAATTTATTTTATATAAATATTCTCATTTTGCCAATCATTAAAACCTGAAGGACAAAAGTTGTTCAATCATATCTCTGTAATTCCTTGAATTTAAATCATTAACATAATCCAAGGCTAAGATTGGGTTTAGCTGCACCTAAACTCCTCTCTGAGAAGAGGTTTGGAAAGGACGGGAGTCCTTTCTGTACCTCAAGACTCACCAGTAAGGCTTTGCTTTTTAATAACTTTGTCTAAGCCTTCCACTCCCACCCATGACAATCATGGATAGGCCTGAGGATTTAGAGAAATAACTGCTTTTGCATCTTCCCTCAGCCTACTACAGGTAAGACCACAGACATCAGATTTGTTCTGAAAAAGCACAACTGGGTAACAAAAAGAGTAGTTTCCTGTTGGCTCACAGTTTTAGTGCAACCATGGCCTCAGCATGTGGTACACTCGTGTGTGCATGCTACATTGTTTCTGTGTCTGCATCAAATTGTAATAACTGTGAAGAAAATAGCTTGTAATTAAGCAACTAGGGGAGACAGCAGATGGATGCAGACAGATGGGAGCAAACCAGGAAGCTACAAGACAACATCCGTCAGAGTGACAAGCAACAGTCACCTAACGCTATCAGCGTAATGTCTCAATGGCAGTTACTGGTGAGTTTTGAGGACAAATTGGAAGATAACAAATAAAATAGCTTTATAGATGCTTCTGACACTCCTTTGCAAGGGTACGGCACAGAACGGAATAAAGCTGTTTCTTTGGGAAGGTGATAGGCTGCATGTGGCAGCTGGCACTGTGTCTACTGGTGCAGAGGAAGAGAATCATGCATCTTACCTGTCTACCCAAAACCAGTAATGTGATAAAGAATATGAACAAGGAAATGGAGCCCATTGTCTTCAGGTCTTTCAGTATTCCTGGCCTACAAAATAAAAATATAAGTAAAGCAGGCTACTCAAAAGTTAAACCAATATTTCTTCAAGCACAAAAATAAGACCACAATTTATATTACTTGCTGGTATGCAAACTAAGACCATTTAAATATTATATGCTTTATTACTTGATGAAATATCATTATTTATATTATGTAGCTTGAATTACTTCTACTATATTCTGTGCAAATGTGCCTACATTTTGAAGTCCAATAATAAGATGAGGATTTAGTTAAAATAACATCCTTGTTTGCTTACAAAGGGAAAGCATTTGGGGCTTATGGTATACAGGCAGAATAAAAAGAGATTTTTAATGCAACAACACTACTTCCATAATAGAGAGCTTGACCATATCCAATGAATACGGAGAAACAGAAACCAAAGCACCTAACTCCCAAGACACCTTTTCACCTGAGAATTACAGGAGGCAGAAAGTAGATATTGCACAGAGTTTATTAGAAACTCTACTTTAGGGTAGAGACACCAGAGCTCTCCTCCAAGGCCACTGAAAGAAGAACCTTGGTGAGAAATTTAGGAAGGAAAATACCAATAGAGAGCTTGAATGGCAAAATCAAAGCAGCTCAGTCTAAACCATCCCATGGTTCTCCATACCATCCCACAGATATCCTTCCCACTAATGCAATGAAAACAGAGACCTGGGTTTGTTCAGTTAATCTTTTAGATTTAAGTGCAAAGAAAACCACACTGTGTTTTTTTGGGGGTTTTTTTGGGTTTTTTTTTTTAATTCAGATCCCCAGCTGAAGGAGCTGGGGTTGTTTAGCCTGGAGAAGAGAAGACTCAGGGGAGACCTCATCGCTCTCTACAACTATCTGAAAGGAGGTTGTAGCCAGGTGGGGGTTGGTCTCTTCTCCCAGGCAACCAGCCGTAAGACAAGAGGGCATGGCCTTAAGCTGTGCCAGGGGAGGTTTAGGTTAGATATCAGAAAGAAATTCTTTACAGAGAGAGTAATCAGCCATTGGAATGGGCTGCCCAGGGAAGTGGTGGATTCTCCATCCCTGGAGGTTTTCAAGACGAGGCTGGACGTGGCACTCAATGCCATAGTCTAGTAACCACAGTGGGGTTGGATCAAGGGTTGGACTTGATGATCTCCGAGGTCCTTTCCAACCCGTCTGATTCTATGATTCTATGATTCTATGATTCTTTTCCATGATTGTTAACAGCATGGGAAAAATTATACCGAAACTCTACTCTGAATATTCAGACTCTCGGGTGTGGCATATGCCACACAGCCCACACAGAAAAGAATCACCTCTTTGCCTTGAAAATGAGGTAGAAAATACATGTGTCCAAAAATTATTTTACAATAGTTGGAGTCATAAGTTTCATCTTAAATATTATCACCTGTAACAAAGACTTCAGCAGTCTCATGGAAACTTAACATACAAAGTCACAAGTACAGTTAAATAAATAGAAAAACCCCACAACTGTTGCTCTACTAATTTTTTCAATAGCTAAGACCGCATTTGTAAAGATTTAAGACTACGTACTAGTTCTGAGGAAGTTGATTTTATTTGGCTGGCATCAAATATGCTTTAACAGCCTTAATGATGTACAGTCTGAGGCCATAATAACTTTGATGATGACTACATGTCCTTTATTACAAAAAATGAATATTAAACCATACTCTACTTCCTACAGTATTTAAATGCCTTATCCAGACGTATTTCTTTCATTCTAATGCTCTGAGGTGTGACATTAAATCATATACTAACTGCAGCATGACAATGATTTCAAATTTTGACTCATATATTACAAAGGAAAAGAAAACTGTTTCCCAATAAAAGAAGTGCCATAGATAGTATTTAATTTCAGAACAACTGGAGTTATCCACCTACCTTCTAAGAGGTGCCATTGCATACATAAATTTGCTGTAGTCATCCAGCATGGGCCCATGAGTGTGCAGAAGGATAACATTGTAGCCCACCAATGCAATCAACATTATTACCATTTTCAACTCATAATTTATCCTCAGGAAAACAGAACAGGAAATGAGCCCTAATATGCAGCTGTATATAAAATACTGGCAAAGAAAAATCAAATGGAAAGTATTTAGAATTTGGCTCTTGAGTAGGAAATCATGCATAGTAGAATGCTCAGACTAGTTTAAAAACCAAGTTATTGACTGAAATATGCAATCTATCACAATCTGGGACACTATGGTTTATAGACAGCCAGTAACAATCAGATGCTGGTATTTCATGAAAGAGACCCATTTTTTTTTATTAGGCTTCAATTAACTGAAAACTCAAAAGAATCCAGATTATGCTCCTAATTTATACTCCTAATTTTCACTCTCTGACACTTTTGATTTACTCATCTGCATTCATGGGACATCACTGCTGGTGTTGAAATCTAATGTAGGAGTCTACTGCCAGCAGACTCACAAAAGATTTATTCCTGTGCCACTGTAGAATTTTCACTCATGCTTGAGTCCAGCTATTACCCTGTATGTATTGTTAGCACAAGGGTCAAAGTAAAATGTCTAAACATCTGAAAATAACAATTCTATTGCCTATATTTGCATTAATTATAAACTGATCAAACACACAGTTGTTATGAACCTCATAGATAGGCAATTTTACAAACTCTAGAAATACAGCTAGGGTAGGAAAAATACAACGTTATTAACAAGGCCTATATATAATATAAATATACTCCTGTCAAATCCTC
>VXAY01000871.1:253061-346243 GCA_013399855.1 Oxyruncus cristatus
TAAGTTAAATTCATGGAAAAATATTTTCTCTGGATGCTTTCTGGAAATCGATTAGGTCATCAAAATAATGCTAAAAAAGGAATAAAACATCATCACTAGAATCATTATCTTAGTCTTTAATATGCAACACCTTTGCCAAAAATGCTTCCTGAAAATTACAGTCCTGCACCTTGTAAGGAAGTTTCCTTTCTGAAACTACAAAACATTCTATTTCTAGACATGCTATTTTCAGACTGCTGTTGACTTGCTGATGGCACTACTTTTGCAGAACCTGAATCACTAATTTTGGAGGATCACTAAGAAGAATAATTTTCACGGCACTCATCAGACAGAACTGATCTTCCATCTCAATCTCTTACTGCAATTTGCTTGAAGATCTGTTTGAAATAAGAAATAGATAGAACTATTGTTCAGAATCACCAAAAATAAAACTACTCTGATGGCTGTGTTTCACAGGAGGTCACACTCCAATTTCAGTGCTACATAAAAGTAGCAGCATCCATTTTTGACTCTGTAAGGCATTCTACTGGTGAAATCGGTTTTACAAAAAGAGACAAGCAAAGGCAGTCTTGAACACAAAACTGGATGCTGTTTGACAAAGACCAAGAAACTTTCAAGTGGAACAATCTCTGACAGTGTTCCATAGGAATACATAGAACAGACTGAAAATTTCAGCTAAAATTTCAGACAAGGGTTGATGGAATAGAGAAGAGTAGTACAGCCGCACATTTAAGGACACAGACTGTGATACCCTGTATTGCAATGCAATATTTCAGTAAGCAACAAGCAGATCTGTAGAGCTGGCAATCCACATAGCAGTGAGGCTGAGCAGGCGCAGGCCCGTGGTCTGCTTAGCATGTCCCTGGGCCGTGGAATAACCTTAGCCAGCTCAGCCAACTTATCACAACCCTGGAGCCTGCAGGCAGTTCCCACTCTGTAGCAGTGGTGGTGCCACCCTTGTGGCCTCGGCTTTACCTAACAGTACATCAGCAAGTTCTCATGGATGTCACTTTTGTCTCACGGCAGAAACAGTGGATAGAAATGTTTCCTTTTAAGAAAATTCTCTAACAGCTCAAAAGAGAGAAACACTGGGTAACCTCTCCTCAGACAGAATCTGCATCTCATGATGTACAATTAAGGGTTCTCAGCATCTGAAGGGGCGTAACTCCATCTATCCTCTTTTTCCTTCTTGGGCTAGCTCAAATAAAGGGTATGTTAATCAATACCTTACAGAGCCTGAGTGCATTTCTTACTGAGATCACAGGTTTGGTGCCTTGCACCCTTAGGATCCAGCCCAGTGCATTTGATCTCTTAAAATTTAAGACCTAGAGCAGTTGTGTAGGTATAAAGAACTTCACTGAAGTAAGAAGGGATTCTACTCTCATATTTCTATAGAGAAAAACTTGAGAACAAAGACATTATTATAACTTTTATTTATTTAACATATGGAGATGGCAGCACTGACACCAGACTGTATTTCATCACAGGAACAGATATGTATGTCTTGAAATCTCCCAGGTTTAACTTCCGTTACACAGAAACTACAGAAGCATCATAGCAAAACTACACAAAACTAAAAACAAAAGTGTCCCTATAACTTACTGTGGAATCTTTGCTAAGTCTTTAAAAAAGCAAGCAAAACAAGTCAGAAAAGTTATTTTGAAAGATGGAAGAGGAGGAGAATCAATTACTTTGCTTCAAAATGAACTTATTTCAATTGGGACTAAAACAATTCCCAAACCTCTTATTTACTCATAAGTAAATCTATTGACATAGTCAATAGATCTGTCAGGTCCACTATCATAAATCACATAAAGTTTATTGACATGAATAAAGCTTATACCTCACACACAGACTCAAAATATTGAATTTTTAATTTAAGGAAACAAACGTTTGTCAGCTTAAGTATTCAATACCTCATTCAGTGAAGACAGAGGAATTTTATTTCCAGATTAAAAAAAATTAATATTAAAAGTGTTAACTCAAAAGGAATTTATAGCTTTTTCAAGCTAGAAGTTATGCACTGTGTGAGGATGAAAACAATGTGTATTCAAGACATGTTTTAAAGTTGTTAAAAATTTTGGCTAACCTAAATTTTTCATTTACTATTGTCAGAAGTGAAATTTTAACATAATTTTTTGGTGCCAGTTTACCAGAGTTTCTTAGATGAAAGAATGTGCTCTAATACTTTAAAAACAATATAAACCATGAAATGCTAGAAAAACAATCACAAGCTGACAAACAGTTATACAAAGGATAACAAACAAACAAAGAACAGCAGATTGAATCTTAACAGTAATAATTTATGAAAACTATATCCTTCAGATGTCTGTTGGAGAACTTACTGGTAAAAAAGAAAACAAAATTCAAGATGACTTTCAAGATGCTCAAAACTATGACAAGAAATAGAAAAGAAGACAACTAGAAAACCTGATAACTAAAGAAACAAACAAATATAAATAAGCACTGGAAAAAATTATTTCTATGTGCTTGTGAGTGTGAACACATGCAGAGGATGGGAGAAGGACTGCATAATTTCTTTGTTAACAGTATTACTTGGTGTCAGACCAAAAGTAAACATAGGCACCTATCCATACCTGATGGCTTTAAGTTAGCTAAAGTTGAAAATGAGAAACAGAAACTAATCTTTCTCTGTAAATTTACCAGGGAGATGATGAAAATCTGTAAGTGCTGCAGTTACTGCAACTAGGTTTTTTTCCAGGAGAGTTCTACACATAATTAACATCTTGCTTTTGTGTGTGCCTGGGATTGTTTAGTTTGGCACAGTGAATAGCTTTTCCATTTAAACCATACTATGTGGAAATCAGCATACACCATTTTGGTAATGGTCTCATTATTTCACCATAGAGATAAAATAATGTCCTTTCTCCTCTTTCTGCCACCAGCTTATTCATCCGAAGACTGTTGACCTATTTTGACACAATATATGGCTCGTTATGTTCAACTGCAGGTTTTTTGTAATCCGTTTAAGAATTACTGCTCTCCAGGAAATAGTTCCTTCCCCCTCTTCCTGCATGTGCTGCTGTGCTTTTGTTCACACTAAGACATGTTCTACAGATCAGTTCAGATCTTTTAAGCAGTTTATATAGTGGTACATGAGTGTTTTATTTTCATTCCTCTTACCCCACCTGTTAATCAAATATGTAATGACAGAAATGTGACAATCACAGATTTCACACTTACTGTCAATGATGAAAATGGTGAATATTTTCAGGTCAGCCACTGGCCCTTGTGAAACCTGTCTACAGATCAACCTGACTTTCAATACTTTGCAGACGCTGTGTGTTACTGCTACATCTTGTAATGCGTTGACACGGGTGAGCTACACTTCCTAGTTATCGTGCTGTTTCCTGCTTTTTTAATCTGACATTCATTAAAACCTCTATTTTTAGAAGTACCAACCTCCCTTCCCACTTACTTCAAATGCAGTTGCAGGTTACTGAAAAAAAAAAATCAATCATTTACAGCAGTTTTAAAAACTGGTGGGTGTTTAACTTCAAGCAGATCTGGCAACAGTCAATTTAGCGTAATTGTTGTAAACAAACAAAGAAATGTAAAATGAACTTACCGGTAGGAAAAAACAGTTGTTTTGTATACACCACCGTGTCTGATTACTTGAATTAGGAAAACTCACATTTGATGAATTTAGAACTGAGGGGAAAGCTATCACAGCATTATCCAGGAAAAACTAGAAAAAACACAACATATAATCCATTAGCTTGACAGCTGCTTAAGGTCAAAATAGAGAATAGAAATGGAGAAGCAGAGAAAGCCTTGCCAGTAACCATTCAACTTTGGTATTTCACTGCAAACTGAGATAGCAAAGGGGAAATGACTCCACACGATTACTTGTTCAAGCATCCTCAAACAAAAAAAAAACTTTGTTAACCTTCATCTGACACTTTCCATTTGAATAAGAGACAAAGGCTCTTCATTACGTTACTTTCATATATCAGAAGCTCACACACACAAGAGACAATGATGAAATAAATTCAATATGAATAATTCCTGGGTTTGCCTCAACTGAACATCCTATTTAAACATAGGAAGAATTAAAGAAAAAATGAGAAGTCTTAACTGAAGTTGGTGTATGCAGATGTAATAACATAATAATGTTGATAATAATATTGGGACTAATGTCTTTGAAACAGAAAAGTGGACCCAGTATCTCCTGGGTCATCAAATTCAGCCAGTTACCATACAGGAAACCATCATCATACAGACCCTCTTGATGCAGTGATCCAGTGCTTTCTTAATGATTTAGATTTTGGTGACTACGTTAATTCTAGTAGTTTGAATCTCAACATTTAAGTTCTTTCTACATTTAACCACTATTCATAGCCAGTTCTCACGTTTTCCTTCTTGTGATAATCTCATCCTTTAGCTTTCTCCTTTCTCTCCCTAGTACTTACATTCCTAATACCAAGTGCCATCTCAGTCTTCATTATGTTCATCAATCTATGTTTTTCTAGTTTCTTCCATGAAAACAAGCTCTTAATTCCCCTAATTGCTCTAGTAGTCACCCTTTGTACATACCTCTTTCAATTCCATTGTCTGGGTGACCAAAACAGCAAACACACTTCCCAGATTTTATCAGTGTCATGCAGTAGCACTAGTGCTAATTCTGCAGAAAATATGCTTTCATAAATCTTAGAATCATAGAATTACAGAACAGGTAGGGTTGGAAGGGATCTCTGAAGATCATCTAGTCCAACCCCCCTGCCAAGGCAGGGTCACCTAGAGCAAGTTACACAGAAACGTGTTCACGTGGGTTTGGAATGTCTCCAGAGAGGAAGACTCCATGACCTCCCTGGGCAGCCTGTTCCAGTGCTGTGCCACCCTCAATGTCAAGAAGTTCTTCCTCATGTTGAAGTGGAATTTCTTGTGTTTTAGTTTACGGCTATTGCTCCTTATCCTGTTGCTGAGCACCACTGAAAAGAGTCTGGCACCATCCTCTTAGCACCTGCCTTTGAGATATTTATATAAATTGAATAAATTGAATATATATATTGAACTTGTATATATAAATTTATGCTCCTTTGCTCACAGCTGCAAAACCTTGATAGCTCACTGTACGTCATGCAACTAGGGCTCAGAGAGATCATGAAGTTATAGCTGTTTTAACACATAGCTGCACATTGACATCACCCCAGCCACTAACATCGTGCTCAGCACTGGGACTCTCTAAGGTAAATGCAATTTATACTTACCATGATTTAAGTTACCATGGATGGTTATTGGGATTCAGTTGAGTTGACATTAAACTCACATAATTAATTAAAATCCTGCACTCAATCGCATCTCCATCTGACGAGCTTCCAACATGTATCAGAAATACTTGACACTACTCTGTCAACCTAACCGTAATCTTGAGCTCTGCACTATGAAATTTAATCCTATTTCTTTTACTCAAATCCTCAGCTGATTTCTTCCTTTCTGAAATCCCAAGCCTTCCCCCACAGACACTGACTGTCACCTTAATTTCACTCTTACACACTAAATATGAAAATCCACACTGGGTTGACCACAGTAGAGCTCCACAGGTCGCCTCCCTCTCATGCGCTGTTCTCTGCAGGTAGTCAGGGTGTGACCCACCTCTAAATTCTTTTGCCATCTCTGTCTTTACCTACTATTACAGAGAAAGCAAGCACAGTTTCACTCAGATCAACCAAATATGGATCAAAATGCTTTGTTTATTTACTAACAGTAGATCTGGTCAGCCATAGCTCTGTACAGCCATGTCTTGAAAACTTCCAAGGATAGAGATCCCACAATCCCCCTTGGCAACAGTCTCAGCACTGGACTACATGCTCAGTGATATTTTTTACCTTTTAAAGACTGTCTAACCTCCCATGCCACCATATCTGGTGAGTGTCCTTTGATATGTTTTGTGGCACTGCTTAGAAGAGCTTAAAGCCATTATCTCTGTAACACCCTTTCAACACAAGTCCAAGGCTGTGGACTTGCAAAGGTTATCGAAATGCCACCTACTACCAATACCAAGTTGGCACACTTTGTACACTTGCACTTTCAGGTTGTGTTCCTTCACTAGCATACTTCTCTGACTATATATGTGAAACTACACATAATTAACCTGCGATCAGTGAACTATACAGCCAAGATAAGTATCAGTAATACAACAGATCAACCATGAACCCAGACCCTATGAAATGTTAATAAACACTTACAGGTTTTGGAACACCCTTCTATAACTGATCTCAAAGAGCTCTAATGGCTCATACACACACGATTATATGCACACCTGCCTTTTCTCACAGGACACGTGGGTGAAATGCACACACTCTTCTGGGAATGCAGGCTACCCTACCTGCACACTCCCCTGCAAGGAGATGTGGGTGCTCTAGTTTTATGTGCACCTGTGCAACTCCCCACAAACTATTAATGCACATGTTAGAGACAGAGCACCCTGTGAGTTCCTGCACACAGACAAACCTGAGGTGTGGGTCCCTGCTCATCACAGCCCGCTGGGCTGTTGCCTGCCAGGTACAGAGCAGGCAGCTCACAGTATCTGACAGGGAGGCTGCTCTTGCTGGCTGGGGCAGAGGTGTGATGACAGAGGGGTGACTTAGGATTCTTGTTAAACCTGGTGTGGACAGTCAGCTGTTTCCACTCATAGTTCTATCTCCTGTTACACATTTCTGTGTTTCTTTTGTACTTCTTTTCCCACTATTTCCTTCTTTACTTCAGAATTCTTTCTGAAATTGCTTGGTTACTTTTTAAGCCAGCTCATGATGCCCTTCCTCTTTAACAGAAACAATTTTGGGCAAAAGGCCTTTCAGACAGCTTTAAGCATTTAATCCCCTGCTTGTCTCCAAGTATTTAATAACTGTTGTTAACAAGGGCATTTGCCAAGGGTCCCCATATCCCACTAACAGTGCATATACTTTTTCTTTAAATATGAAAGAACTATTTAGTTCTACCCTATGCATGTCCACAGAGCAAAAAATTATATAACATAAAGAACTCAAATGCAATTACATTATATAAACATATAATTTATATTAAAGTATTTTGGTTTTGAACTTTATACAGGGCATTTCTGACCTATAAACATTACCTGTATACACAGAACACTGGGGGAAATATGGTGTACCTATGAATACATTAATAAATATAAAAAGGGAAAAAAAGGATATAGAAATGTTGTCACCTCCCATGAGCTAAACAAGACTTATTCTGAATGATGTGTTTGTACTTGTCTTTCTTGTCTCTCATCAGTTATCTACATCTGCTATGAAGCTTGGAAGATATATATTGTTCTTCAACATAGTATCTTTTGTAAAAGACAGTTCAGTCCTACTAAGCAGTCACACCTACTCAAATGACTCAAATGAAAGCAGTATTTTTTATGAATACCTATGTTTTCCAGGGAGCATCTGAGCACACTACCATTAAGTTCTCATTTTAACTTCACATATTCTAACAGCTTTTTCTTTTCTTGTGTTCGTATAATCTGCAATCCTCAGTTCTGAATTTTTTGCCTCACATGATGAAAATACCTGCTGTGCTGCTATTTATTTCAATAGGAGCCATGTGGTAACAAACCCTCTCCCCAAAAAGAGGGATAAGCAAGTTAGACCAAAAATCATCAAAAGACAACATACATACATGATACTCTAATACAGATCACACACACAAAAAAAGAAGCCATATTTCTCACTAGGGTATGAAAGTGAGACTAGGGTATGGACGTCAAATGTATATCACAGCTTCCTTTCAAAAATGACAGTTGGTCTGGCAGTTGAGTCAGGATTTTTATCCACATATCTCCACACAAATGCCTCAAGAATAGTGTGGAGGATCCCAAATTACGGTATCATTCCTCCTCTTCACGAGCTCATAAGCAGGAGTTTAAGGAGAGCCTGGAATGCTAAGTACCTACCAAGACTATTAATCATTTTTTAAAAAAAGAAGAGGTAATGCTAAGATATCAGTTAGCTGGAAAAGAATGATGAAGATACAGAGAGTACTGCAGTGCATTTAGCAGAATTTTTAGAACATTTTCTCTCTGGGTTTGTACAAGATTTCTTAGCTTCAGAGTGTTCATGCATCTATATAAGAGACACGTCATGTGGCGTGTCTCTTGTTAACAGTCAAAATGTGCCACGTTCAAGTTGCTCAATAATTTAATTTTTTATAGAAGTTTGTTGTGTGCCGAGTGAAAATACAAAACTACCCTTGTGCCACCATGTATTCAGGTCCCAGCCTCCCTGTAGAGGCAATATGCAGTGGCAAGCCACTTTCTTGTTCAAAGCTTTCACCAGCACAAGGTGAGAGAGACAAGAAGCCTACTGGGCCTTTACAGACTCAGATATCACCATGGTATTTGACACATATGAAGAGGTGCTCATTTATGAGGTTTCATCTTTGTTGGTCTGTGGAGCAAAGGGTCATGTGACAGCAAGACTCTCTCCACACACCTGAAAGACACAAGAGCTGCTGCAAATATTTCAGAACAGTGTCTCACCTGCTACTGCATCCCTGCTAATCTCGTGTACCTAGACTGATATTGCTTTTTGTAAATTTCCTAAATCCTATTTATAATCTGGAATAGATTTGAGATGGAGCCCTGCAAAGTACCACTTAAATGATGGGACTGCAGCTCTGCATTCCCCTTTCTCCTTCCAGTTCCCAGGACAGGTCAATCTCTAGGCAGTGTCTGCTTATTCTCCTTGAAAGACATGCACTAGGTACCCTCCAAAATGGGGTCTTCAATGTGCTAGGCACTCTGGGGACATATAATTAAAGCATATCTTCAAAGGACCTTGCTTATTGAAAAGGTCAGCAGCTGTATTAAGAGTCAGCTCCACTAAGTGGAAGGTATATTAAAGAAACCAAGTTTCCCCTATAAGAATGAAAGCAGGCTTGCTTAATTATTTGTCATTATTTAAACACAGGATACCATTCATGACTAGAGGGGGCCAACACTTGCATAGTTTAAGGCAGCTCATTCTCACAGATGCACATTAACAGTGGAGCAAAAATAGTCAAACCTCTGTCAGTCTTCACATTTCAAAAGACATGTTATTTAAGAGAAAACAGTCCAGTTGCTAAAAATTCACTGAATGAAAAGACAGGAAAGCAAGTAATAGCCAGAGGAGGGCCACAAAGATAATCAGAGGGCTGGAGCCCCTCTCCTATGAAGAGAGGCTGAGAGAGTTGGTGTTGTTCAGCCTGGAGAAAAGACAGCTCCAGGAAGACCTTATAGCACCTCCCAGTACCTAAAGGTAAGAAAGATGGGGACAAACTTTTTAGCAGGGTCTGTTGTGATAGAACAAGAGGTAATGGTTTCAAACCAAAAGAGGGTAGTTTAGACTAGATATAAGAAAACAATTTTTTTATGATGAGGGTTATGAGGTACTGGAACAGGTTTTCCTAGGGAGGTGGCAGATGCCCCATTCCAGGAAACAAAGTCAGGTGGGACAGGGCTCTGAGCAAGCTGATGTAGCTGAAGATGTTCATGCCCATGGCAGGAGGGGTTGAATTAGATGACCTCTTAAGGTCCTTTTCAATCCAAGCTACTCTATGATTCTATGATCACAAATCTTTAGGTTGGTAGTTAGAGAACCTTCCTGGGACAGTATAGCCCTAAGATCCTGTTGCTGTGTCAAGAACCATTCATGCATTTGATGCAGAAGTCACTGAAACCAAGAGCTGTCCCAGGATTCTTTCATCATGCCTTGTTTCTTGAAATCACATAAATCCCAGAAGATGCTGAGGCACAATCATTGTATGCAGTCATTCATTCAGCTTCCAAGTATCAACCCTCTGCAGTCATGCAGTCCTGCCATCTCTCTGAGATGTCTGCATTGTTCCCACCAGGATTCTTTCTCATGTTTGGTTTAAAGAAGGTCAGCTTGACAAAAACAGTTTTCCTCGGCCGCTGATTTTTGTCCTGCTCTATATATATCAACAGATCTAATACTCACCCTCTCCCTTCAGCTAAGAAGAATTTGATACCTACGTCACATTAACTGATTTTTAACTTCCCTCCACTGATCATGACTATATACCTCTCAGATGTGAAGACTACACTCATGTGTCTGCTGATACAGCTAATTTGAAGCAAAATTGCACCCCCATTCTTTTCCAGTGTTCCATGACCATAAAGACTGAGTTTTATTTGACATTTTGGTCTTAATTATGATTTATTAGGTGTGGGATGGTTAGACGCTTTTTATCTCCATTAAATCTTAATGGCTACATTTTGCCTTTTTCTACTGAAAGGGTTCATGGAAATAAATGCAGTTAATGGACTCCGCTATTAAGTACATGTTGCTTGGAGATATAATAATGATACTTCAGAGTCTCTCCCACAATTTGCTATTAATGTTAAGGAAATGCAAATTTCACGATCACATTTAAAGTCATTTTTGCTAGTCAAACTATTAAGGTTTAGTTTCAAGGGGGGACTTGTACTTAGAATTATCATCTCATGAATATCATGGAACACGATTATTTGTAACACTAACATTACTGATAAGGCACATAGACTTCAAAATACAGCCTACTAGGTTTCACTATAACATTTATTCCACCTAAAATTGCACTTGAGCCAACAAAATTAAAACCTTTTTCTAAAAATAATGTACTGAACAACTGGGTTTTTTTTGCTAGAATGTCTTTTACTAGTTGAAGGCCAAATTTGAAGTGGGCTGTACACACTGGTAGAACTTTAGTCTAAGCAAAAAACAGCTGCTGACCGTATTTCCTTTTAAATTTTTTAACTTAATAAATAACCATATTCATGAACTGTAACTTAAAGTATACTTTAAACCCAAGTAGGCTCTTTATTTTCCTCTTATACATTTATAGAATTCAAAATAAGAGAAAGCCTAATCTGATATTTTTTTTACAAGTTACTCCATCTCTAGGTTTTATCCTGTTGTATATAAATAACTTTTGCCTGTGCGAAGGTTTTAATTCAAAAAAGCATATAGTCTAGAGCTGAGGACAAAAGGCCATGGGGAATCAACAGCTTTTCAGAATAACTGTTCCCATTGCTAACTGCTTTCACTGCTGAAAAGCGAGTTTATTATCACATTTCCAGCCATTGCTTCTTTGTTTCTCCTCTACCAGCCTTACACAGGCAATTAATCTGGTAAATTTTGAATGTTGAAAATGGAATTTTTTTGAGTGTATCTTCTCTCCTCCAAAAAAGCAGGAAAAAGAAAAATCAGAAAACCAACAAAAACAAGACTAGAAAAATTCAACAGTAAAAATGGAGAGAAGGAAGTACTAGAAATTTCAATTGTTCACATTTAAAAGCTCACATTACACATAAAGCCCACATAAAGCCCTCAGATGAGCCTAGTGCTTACAGTCAAAAATGATTGACTAAGAGTCCCCTGAAACGTTGTGGGGAAACAAAACAAAACAGAGTAGGTATTATCAATATCTGAGTCCTTTCTGAGCCTCAAAAGTACCAGCAACTCAAGGAAGAGCTAGAGTTGCAATTTCAAGAGCACTGAAATGCAAATCTCACTCACTTGAAACATGACTAGTATCTATGCATTAATGTTGTAATGAAAACATTGCCTAAATAAGTATTAAGGAATTCCTGTTTCGCAGATACAGAGCTGAACTGGAACACCTTCACAGGTTTACGAACAGAAACAGCCCTAGCCAACAGGACAAAACAAAGGAAGTTTTTTGATCCCATATACTGCTCATCTCATTAGACTACCCACCCTCGAGAATAAACAAGATCATTAGGATTCATGCTTTAGGTAAACTAATAACAGATCTAATCTATATTTGCCATAGTTACAAAAGAATAATAGAATTACATGGATTTTCCCTACTGGAAGGGAAAAGCACAGGCTGAAATGACTAAAGTAGATATAAGCCGTAACAAATTTGTAGTTCAGTATATTTGAAGTTTTGATGTACCTCTGAAATTTTTCGTATTTAAGAAAGAAACCAAATGTGTGAAATCAATAATGTATACATTATGATAATGTTGAGCTCAGCAGAGGAGAGTCACAAAACTGAACAGAGCTTAGTTTGTTTCGCACAAAGTCTTCCACACATTCTGTAAGGAGATACTTCCCTCTTTCAGCAATGCTCTGTTTTTCTAAGCAATGCATAGATGGCCAAGCGACTTGCAAAGTTCAAACCTGGGATTTAATTATTAATTATAAATAATAATTTTCTTTAACATATTTAGCCAGGTTGTCTTGTTGAGCACCCTTTTTGCAGAGGCTCCCATTGCACAGTATGTTTTCTGTTGCTTTACATTTCTGTCTCTGAAAATCATTACCAAGTAGGTTCCTGGCAAAGCCACGGGCCAAAAATTCAACATCTAAAAAAAATACCGAACAAAAACAACAACAACAACAAATCTTAAATGAAAAAAAAATCCAAGAAAAATTACCCCTTTTCCCTTACCATGTTGAATACAGCCATGGTTAATATTATAGCAGTGGTTGTCAATGTAAGAGTGATCCTTGGCCAAGGACGGTTTGCAATTATTCCAGATGATTTCAGGATCCATATCAATGAAGCCGATGCTTTCTTGCTACATTGCTAAGTGCAAACGGTATAGGAAAGAGGAAAAAATAGCTTTAGTATATTTAATTAGTATTAAAAAGAGTAGAATTAAGGCAGCTCAAGATTGAGGGCAGCATTAATCTTGAAACATTCTTCAGAAATATTCAACTATTATATTCTCACAAGAGTTACAGAACATGATTATACACAAAACTGAGGGCAAATTTGAGGGTTAAAATATCTGCCATAATTACAATTCTGTTAAATAATTGTAATTTGCAAGCACCTTATTAAACATTTCATATATACTACTAATAATAGCAAATACAAAGTTGAGAGCAGTGTCATTACCTCTAATATCAGTAAAACCCATGAAAATGAAGTGACCTGCCTCGCCTCAATTGAAAGAGTCATACTTAGTGGTCTCTGGAAACATCAAAATGTAAATAATGACTCTGCAAAGTCTTTGACAGAGAATAAAGGCTATATCTTTGGCAGTCCACAAAACAGAAGAGTGCCTGGGTTTTGCTTTAATTTGTTTGAAGTCTTCTTTGATAATTAATTTTAAATGAAAAATAACTCTGCAAAGCAAATCCACCTTCCCTAAAACTATACAGAAAGTAAATAAGCATACAACAAGTGGACTTACAATTTGACATAAAGACTATTAATGAATAGAATTTTTTTCTTATATAGTGAAAAAAATTAACAATAAGAAACTGACTAATTTAATCTGAACACATTTCAAAGCCTCCATTCACACATGCTTAGTGCCTAGAGGCACAAGAGGCTCACACAGAATAAACAACAATTTGTGACACGTCCAATAAAACTTTATTGGAAAAAAAACTTTAGCAATGAAGAGATAAGGTTGCCTAGAAGCATCTTGTGCCCTTTCAAAATGTCAAATTCAGATTTAGGGAAACCTCTGTAAAAAAGGCAGCGAAAAGTTAAGGAACACGACAGTCCCACAAAAGTAATTGCTTTTTTCAACTTGTTTGGTCTATTTACTTAATATTATCAAAGGTCGCTTTACATATTGTTTTTCACCCCAGCCACAGTAATTAGCAGAGATACAAGCACAGCCAGTGTCAGAAATGGGAACTAAAGAACTAAAAATGACCAAACACAGGACCTAATGTGCACCACTGATCCGTCAGTTCAGGTTCAATAGCTATGGAACATCATGCTAAATTACACTACTACCCAACATACGTGATGGATTTTGCATTAAGGCCTTGGTCGTACTTCACCTATTTCCCTCCTCATTATACACTATTTGAACAAGTCCACTATATATGCAGAACGATTTTTACATATTGTTTCACAGAACAGAATCATAAAATCAACAGGGTTGGAAAAGACCTCTAAGATAATCAAGTCCAACCTTTGATCCAACATCGCCGTGGTTACTAGACTATGGCACTAAGTGCCACATCCAGTCTCATCTTAAAAACCTCCAGGGACGGTGAATCCACCACCTCCCTGGGCAGCCCATTCCAATGTCTGATTCCTCTCTCTGTAAAAAATTTCTTCCTCATATCCAAATTTCCTTTTAGGATAGGGAGTTATGCATACTGGATTGGACAGATTCTGAGTTCAGTTTCTGGAAGCTCAAAATAACACTGGACACTCAAGGATGGACAAAGAAAAGGTAAAATGCAGGCAGCTTTTACACACAGATTACTCTTTCATGTTAAGAAACCACAAATACATAAACCAAAAAATTGAGCAAAAAATTCCTACTCAAAAGCCCTTTTAAAATTCCAAACTTTGTTCTTCACCCCTAAATTCATAGCAAATTTCAATATAATGGGAATCCACATGTAGATTTTGGAAAAGTTTTGTCATCCTTCCCACTTCAATATAGTAAAAAGCACAAAGCCTTGGTTACTGCTTTCACTACAGAAGGGGAGTGTTCCGATGGATGCAGGGAATAGATCTGCGTGAAAATGAATCATTCAGTTACCTGTCTAGTCTGCCTAAAACCCAATGAGTCAGTGAACACGGATTTACAGCAAATTAAAACAGTCATGAAATTCGTGCCTTAAATTACTCTTTGCCTTTATTATAGCTCACCTGGAGCCTTATTACAAGTTCACCTACATTGTTCTGGGATTTTCTTGTAAATTTAGACGTAGCTGGGATAGTTTAAGCTGCATTAGGGACAAAACTAGGCAAGTACACTGAGGAAGTATGAGGAATATAAAGAGGATAAAAAATTCTATAGATAAAGCTGTTCACTGTGTTCTTTTTGAATCAAATTACAGGGAGCTATACTGCGTAAGAAAAACCTGTAGGATAAGAAATTCCAAGAAAATAAGATAATGATGAAAATAAATTATCTGGTTTAAACCAGATACATTTTACTAGGAATTTTACTGCTTTTAGGTTATCTGATGAGAGGATAATCAAATTAAACACAAAGACCTGGTGCTGATTGAAAGAACAATGACAGATGGTGGAATCAAAGTAACCTCATCAAAGAAGAACAGAAGCCACTGAATCTGCTTCTCCTAAGACTATTGGAGGAGAATGTTGCAGCCATGGTTTCTCACGGGAAACCTACCAAGAAGACTCAACGAAAAAAACTTCCTTTACAGGATTCCCTCCAGCCTAAGGGTGTTTTCTGCCTAAGAGGATAGTGGGTTGGCACAGGATACTTAACTTTGCAATGGGGCAGAGGGAAATTTGGGATTGTGTAAAACATTATGGTGTATTTTAAAGGCATTGTGGATACATGCAAAACTTACGTGATGTTTAAGGGACAGGACACAGGAGAGAAAAGGGAGGCATACATGTGGATCAGAGAGGAATGGAGGAAAATGGAGAAGAGACGGGATGACAGGAAATGGTTGCAGGTGAACACTTGTCTAAATGAGTCTGTAATATATTATTAAATTCTATCCCTAACTATCTACTCCGTAAGAGCAGTCTTCATTCTGAGCCTACATGTGTGTGCATACTAGCAAACTTCATGCTGGACTAGATGTACTGACATCAAGGATGAGTGCCAGCCACTGGAGAGAGATAACCTATGTGAGGAACCTGAAGGCTGGGTAACAGCAGCTGAAATGTCTCAGACCAGTCTCATAGGTATGTGTGTGGGGTGTGTGTAACCACTAGGAAAATTTAAACAGAACTGCCTGGCAAGTAGATTTATGTTTGGAAAGACCTAAGGTTTGAGCTGGTCACTTTGTAAAGGGGACTTTACTAATGTATTTTAGCAAGGAGGAACTAATTGGACTGATTTTCTACCTTTCCTTAAAAAGCTGTTTTTCTGCTACCATTAAAGAAAAAAAGAAAGGCAACCTTATCACTAAGAAAAAGTCTGGAGAACAACATAGAGTTCACGAAACAATATATCATTCAGTCGATGTGATTAATCAATAAAAATATTCCATTCTTCTCATTGCTATTACTAAAATTACAGATACTAATGGCTCTGACCTAAAAAATATTTGAGTGATGTTAGAGGGCAACTTCAAAAATGAAGTTGAAGATAGTTTATTTCCACTTGCCAAACAGAAACATACCATAGCTCAGTGATGTATTTCTTACCAGGCTGTTAAATGCACAGCTCTGAGTTCTGGAGGGGAAGACCCTTGTATTAGGTACATTTGTCGTGCCCACTGAGTCTGTTAAGCCAGTGAGGATCCTGAAAGGAAAATTTGTGACAAAATCCTAGAAATCTTTAAGCCATCGAGGAGACATTCCTTGGAAAACAGGAAATAATACACTGTTGAACAGTAATGTGAACTAACAGATTTGCTTAACTTCTTTTCACTTTTCAGCAATCCAAATCCAGTCCATATCTAGTACAACTGCATCAGTTCCCTACTGCTGAAAATTCAGGGAACCTCTGGAAGCAGAACTGGAGTGGTAGGGTGATCATTAAATTCAGACTTTTAATAGCACTGGCAGAATTATGCAGCTTTATTTTGCTGATTCAATAGCTTACATCATGTGCTTTTTCTTGTAAATGTTATGTCTCCTTGGCAATTTTCTGAATAAAATGGAGAATGGGACTAAAGGAAGAAAGTAATAATTTCTTGAAAGCATGAAAGTAGGATAAAATACCAGATCTCAGTAGCATTAGATTCTATGTTTATTCTAAGTGGAGCTGGCAGAATACACTTCAGTGTTTATCATTTACCAAGTAGAAATAACACGTATTTGTAGTATGAGAAGTGACCAGTGGATTACCTTTGCATCTGAACATGTTAAATCTGATATGACAGCTTAGCATGATAGTGAGTGACAACTTATTTTGAATATTCAGGACATTAAAATGTATCCTGTGTTGTCTTCACACACACACAAACCTACTTCAGCATTTAATAAAATGAATGCTGTCTTTCTGAGTGAGATCAAGGAACTGGTGAGAGAATTAATTGTGACAGCAATGTTGTAGATGAAAGACAGTGTCGTAAGAGCTGTCACATTTCTTCACATGCTAGCTGAGGTTGGAACATCTTCACTGAAGACCCCTTATTTACAGAAAGCAATTGAATCACATTTTTTATCAATCTATTATTGTTCTTTTCATTTTGCATTCAAATACAACTTGGTATTTTACTCATATGGGTGTTACAAAGCATAAAATCAAGAGAAACAAAATTCAGTGTTTTTTTCACATGCTTATTTACACTCAGACTTGAAGAAGACACCAAAGTTCAAACCCAGAGAACTGGCTGACAGTGGACTTAAGCTTGGAGAAGGGGGATTTTGCTACACAGGCACAAGCTTTTACTTTACATACTTCTTAGTGGTCCTAATGTTAATAAAAAAGGATCAAAGTACTTCTAAAATGAGTACTGTAACACCAAGCTTTTGAACTCAATTGTGGCACCTGTAAATCTAAGCCAGGCATTTTGAATCATACGGAATGCATTCAGGTGCAAAGTCTACTCAACTTACATTTCATGCAACTGGCTAGACAAAGTCTAGAATACTGAATAAAGAAATGACAGCAAAAACTAAAGTTTCGATCACATTTTTAATTTCATCCCACTTTGCAGTGTTTATTATCCTTCAGAAAGGGTCACATTAAAATGGCCACATGGTTCGCCTCAACTGTGTCATTCAAAGGAAAGGACATGTCTGTGAGCTGCATAAATATGCCTTTAGCCAGTCAGAGTTCAGTCCTGGCACTTCCTGTGCTGCTCTTGTCATTCAAAAAAATATACAGTCACTGTGCTATATGCTACTTTAAGGTAAGATGTTCTCAGTCCCTCCCATCAAAGCTTTTCTATTTCTCAGAAATATTGAAAGAGCTACTGGTTTTGAGAAGAATCAAACCTGAATGACTTTTTAAAGACAATACTCAGGGCACTAAGGCAGAGAAAGGAGTTTCAAATGCTACGTTCTATGCTGATTGAGTCTTGATCTCCAAGTGAGACGCTACAATCCAAAAACTGTCTCACACAACAGGAGCCCTGATCTGTGACCATATTGCAGTACTAACACATCACGAATATCGACTCTCAGGTAATACATGTCAAAAAACCTTGAAAACAATCTGGATGCTCTCTGGTTTTGTCTTTTTTTAATTAACCATAGGAAAAATAATTTGCATACTAGACTTATTATAAGGAAGCACACTTGGATATCCCTTTATTTGGAAGTAATTTACAATCTCATCTTGGGCAAAGACACTAAAAGGCAGCATTGCTGGATTTTAAAAACAGTCAAGATAGTCTCATAAAAAATATTAAAGGAGAACTTATTAGCAAAACAGATATAAGAAACTTATTAATCAAGATAGGCAGGTTCTGCAGCTGCTCACAATCATGTAATGTCATAAACATGGTAAGAAGGATTTTTTTTTTTTTACTGACATCAGTACATTTCCAAAAATTCCTGAAGTCTGAACATAGTACTTTACTTAGTGGTGATGGATTTGCTGTAGTGGTGCCTGAGCTAGAAACTCATCAGAATGACTTTTTTGATGAGCCTCTTTCATGGACCCAGTTGTAGGTGCCACCGTGCCTCTCTAGGTTCTCCCTGCCTTCCCCCCATTTACAAGCAAAGCCTTATATTGAAGAAACTAAAGGGCCTTGATCTTTCACCTGTATTGGCATTAAGAGACACTCACATCGCAGGTAAAATTCCAGGTCAAAAATAATTTACAAGTAGTGTTGGTGCTGATATTCCTTTCCTTCCAGAGTTTTTAAACACCTTAAGCATATACAGTCTTTCTGCCAATTGCTTTAGAGTAATACAGAAAAAAAAGGTAAAGATTGTGTTTCACTCTTTGTACGGTGGTGTGGTGTAAACAATGTGCTCTCTCCAGCTCATGTACTGGCTACGCTCTATCGGATGCTTTGGTGACCTCAAAACAGAACATCTTTCTCAACTGTGGAACTAGTTATTTTCTGATGTTTATTTTGTTGGTATTGTGTTCTGCTAATTCCATGGTTCAATTGGGTATTTAAGAGAGACTATAAACATGTTCAGATGAGATGATATTATTTCTATCTTCCCTATTAGCTGAAGTAGTTAAATAGGTTTGCAAGTTATAAACATATACAGCAAAAAGCTATTTCATATTAGTGGAAAATAATAGGCAGAAAGCGCATGCCACATCAGTTAAGTGCACACATGTCCCAGGTAATGCAAAGAGATTTTTGAGACAGTATTTGAATCAATCCACAAGGAAAATCTGCTTGAGACTAATAGTTCTTTGGCTAGCTACCTCAGCTACCCCAGAGATCTTTCCTTTACATACTTGGTGTGGATTTTTTCTATTGATTGTATTACATTTTTTGATGTATCATTTAGGTAACCAGATGTCTACTTCCTTGCATTCACATCAGGAGGTAAAACACAATAACAGTTACCAGGTCTGAGACATTTCACACTCATTCTATGAATTTGTCTTTAAGAAGATAAATAGATGAGACACAGAGTATATATGAGCTAAAGGACCATCACTGCATGGTCCTATTTCTGCATGCAATTAATGAAAAAGAAGAGACGCATTTAAAATGTGAAAGCATAAACCAGATAGTATCTTTACCAAAAAGACTCACAATCTTAAGATTTAACTCTCAATAATGTGATTATCTAAAAAAACTAACAAAAAAAAAAAAGGGCATAGGTACAAAGAAGTAATTATAACATAAAATATATAAATTCCTTTCAAGTTTCAGGACATATGCCATTTTAGGTAGGATGGAGGAAGGTTCAATGCCTATGGCCCAAGACTGGCAAGGAATGACACACCCCAAAGGCAGGCTCTGGAAGTCTCCCTACTTGTGCTACTGCTGTGCTGCATCCTTTGATAGAAAAATTCCTATTCTTCTTCAATGGGTAATATTATCAGTCCACACTAGATTGAGCTGGACCACACCAGTGCTGCTGAACAGTAGAATCAATTAAGAATAAATTCAGAGTGAAAGAGTGAGCATAAATCTCTTGCAATATTGTAGTTAAATTCTGTAAGAGATTGTAATTTTACCATTACAGTCTGGGTGGGTTTTTTTCTCTTGCCAATGAAATGAAAATCCAAGAAACTTGTTCTGTGTTGGGTTTTGTGTGACTTACTCTGTGGTGGCAATGAAACGAGAGCAAGGCCTCAAGAGAGTTAACCAAGGTATCTTGCTCTGAGAGAGCTCTCCCCTCCATATCTGCTCTGCTTATTTTGAAGGAAATTTTGTTCTGTTCAGTTTAGTGGACCCAAAACTAGAGAAGAACGTTAGGAACATTATACAATGGGCTTAGGGGTAATAAATTACAGCAAAGTAAGCTAAGGTAGACATTTGAATAGGTGGAATAGGCCTGAAGCCAAGGCTCTCTCCAAGCTTCAGTGACTGGGGCAAAGACAATGGAAAGTTAGCAAGGTCACACTGAGGAAGACTACAGGGACCCCAGACTCAATGATGAAGAAAGGCAGTTGTACCCCCAGAATTGAGGGCCAAGAAGAGCTCCGCCTCAAGCTCCACCTATTATCAATATGTACGAATACATGTTGCAATCATATAAATATGTATGTAAGATGTTGTAAACATAGAAGTTAGACTGTATAAATTACCCTGTTTTGTACCGCTACCTTCGAGCAAGAGCTTTGTGGTGCGAACCACGCTTGCTCCCGACGTCGACAAATAAATACCTTGCTGCTCAAAAGACCAAAAGCTTCTGAGCAGTTCTTTTACCGGCTTTTTCGGATTCAGTGACAGCCATTTATAATTGGTGGAGACTGAGAGGGCAGTGTTAAAACTACCAAGACAAGCACATAATGCAGTGACAGCCAGGTGTCCTAATTTGAACTTAGATTTTGATGTCTTCACTGGCCCTACAGGTACCATTCCATAATCTTGTTAACAGTCCTGTAAATATTTGACTACTACTGCAAGTTTATGTAGCTGATGCAGGGGCTCAGGTTGGTGGTAGGGCCTGACCCTGGCCAGGCACCCCAAGGAACAGCAGTGCAAGAAAGAGCCAGAAGTGTTGGGCAGTGAGAGGAGGAGGGAACAAAAAGAGAGAAACAGCAGAGGGAACATTGAGTTTGGATGAGGAGGTACTCTATGCTGGAGCAGATGATCACACTTCAGCCCATGGTGGACACATGTTGCAGCAGGTGATGTTCCTGAAGGAACTGCAGCCTGTGGAGACCCTAAGATGGAGCAGGATGAAATTGTGAACAGAAGAAGCAGCAGACAGAAATGCCTATGTACCATCCACTCTTCACCCCCACTTGTGCTGCCTGAGGAGAAGTAGAGGAGGAAAGGAATGAAGCTGAATTTGGAATAGTGGGGAGTAATGGCGTAGCTTTCGTATTCAGTTTTGTTTATTATTACCCAAATCTATTTTCATTGGTAATAAATCAAATTAATTTTCCCCAAGTCGAGTGTGCTTTGTCTGTGACAGTAACTGGTCAGTGATCTCCCTGCCTTATATCAAGCCACGAGCTTTGGCATCCTATTTTCCTATCCCATCCTTCTGGGTGAGGCAGAGTGAATGAGCAAGTGGGTGGGTGTCTGGCCCATAGCCAAGGCTAACCCAGCACAGTTCATCTGTCAGGGTCAGTCAGACCCCAAAAATTCTCAGTTTTTTTGGTACATTTTTAGAAGAGAGATATTTGGTGAATTTAAAATCCGTAATTATGTGCATATGCATGTACATACAAGCATATTCACATTTACTACATGCCCTCTATAAGGGAATCCAAAATGTACCTTTTTAGAAAAAGAGGTGTGAAAAACCTCCACTCCCACTGGCAAAAAAATCCCCAAACAAACACAAACCACATCAGCATTAGGATGATAAAGCCTGATTTCTGTTAACATTGACACTGTAGTGTGAAAACTCAGATATTGATATTTATATGTTTTGAAATTTTAGACTTTTTCTTCTAGAAAGAAAACATTTATACTTATGGGTTAGATACTGCAATGAGTATGCTACTGAAATACAACAGGGCGTCACTGTGGTTAAATCTGCAAAACAATACTTGGATTTTGACATGAAGGAAGAAATCTTAGAGAGAGGACAAGGGAAAGAAAAATCTACTGCCTCTTTTGTTCACTCTCTCTCATCCCATCACCTTACATAACTACTTCCATGCTCAGGAAGGAAAGGCAACACTGCATCAACTACGGTCATAACGTGCTGAAAGGCTTCTTAGCAGCATACCTCCTCTACTAGTACAGCTGAACTCACAAAGACATAGACATAAGTAGGTCCTCTTCAAGTTATTTAGGTTAGAACACAACATCTGGCAAGTCAAGAGAAATACAATAATAGGTCTCCACTTCTGGGAACTATTTACAAGGCATTGTAAGTAGGTGTTAGACATTATTCAAGTGGCAAACTCCTCAACTCTGACTTGGGATATTTGCTTAGCCATCCCTTTAAATGCAGAAAAATATGTTTGGATTCCTCCTAAGTAACACGACAAATAAAAGCCCCAGGAGAGTGTTATGTCCCAGCACTTCTTGATACCATTTCGTAAGCACCTCTATTACCTACAGGAAAAAGGCTGAGTTTTCCTGGAAGGACTGTTTTTTTTTAATTTGCTAATTCAAGGGCAGTACACTGATATCACCACTTTATTCTTATATCAACAACAAACAGCAATCAAGTATGACATTACATGGGAACTAAGTTTTGCTGTTAAGTGACAGCAACACCTCTAAGACCTCTCTTCAATGATTAAAAATATTTAAAAATATTGTTTCATTATATTTCAGATTGATTCCTGAGAAGGGGAAGCATCCATAACTTACTGGAAAGACAACTGAAATGTACATTAATTATATTTGCTTAAAAACATGTCCTGGTTGATTACAAGCCTCACAAGAGACGAGGGGGAAATTATAAAATCCTACTTCCTCTGTTTCTTTCTTTAACTACCTTTTCTTACTGTTTTACTGCATAGTCTTTTTCATGTGATATTTTGCTTTTTTAGAAAAGATATTTCAGTTTTCTCTATGATAGTTTATGGGAACACAGAGAAAGAGAAGTGGAAATTAAGTGACAAGTATAGAGATAGTTTTATTTCAGATTACATGCCAAATTCAGATTGTGTTCACTTTCTTACAAATCCTGGAGCTCCTTGTTCTAGATGGAGTTATGTGGTGGATCTATGTGAGAATAACTGAAAGGAGGACAATAATACTTGGAAATTACATTGTGAAATGCTGAAAGGTTTGCCTAAATCTTGAATTAAATTAAATTCTCAAATTCAGCATAATATTGTGTACACTAATAGGTATTACAATAAAACCTGGAGTACTCAATAGCAAAACTGGACATTTACTATAACATTTTTATATCTCAAACCAATTCTTATGGTGAAATATTCTCTGAACTCAGAAAATGGTCTTGCACAACACTTAAACAAATACATAGTTCCCCAAATGAAAGCACTCATGAGTCACCTCCTGCAAGCAAAATAGCAAAAAATTTTGAAAAGGCAATCAATCAAACAATAATGAAAACCTCTCAGAGGATACAGCTTTATAGGGGAAAGAGATTATCCATGCAGATACAGATCACCACTCCATTGGCATTTTCTGGTTTTCAGATAAATGAGGACATTTTACAGAAAATTAACATGAACAAAACAATGTCCACAGAAGCCTCAGTATGCAGCCTTTCTCCTTTAACTGGTACTCTGCAAAGACAGAGTGACTTGGCAAAATTAGAACATGTTATTTAAAAGAAACCATCAACTAATGGATTAAATTTCCTTGAATACCTACCAAAAGCTGTCCAGCAAAACAGATAAACAAAATGAAGGAAAGGAAGAGAAATGCAGCCCCAAATGAAATTCCAAGAATAGATGTTCTAGAAGAAAAGGAAAACATGTATTAATTTTTCTGTTGCACAGTTGTAGCATGATCTTTCTTTGTCTATGATACTGATTATATGAAAAATTACTGTGTGCAAGTTGCAGCTTCCAACCATCAAAAACAAACAATTCCAACCCTTACCAGAACAACCAGACATTTCCTCCTGCCATTTTCTCAATTCAGGAATGCTTGAATTAGTATTACCTCTGACTTTGCAAAGTTATTACCATGGGAAGATAATTTCTACACATGTAATTTAAATGACAGGGTACATTAACAGCAGCAATGTTTTGGTTTGTTTTGACTTTAGGAAACCTCTATTAAAGAAGATCCTTACTGCTCTAGTTTTATGTTGTTGATTTTATAATATCTTAATAGTCTAATATATATACAAAATAAACTTGTTGGTAGTGTACATTCACCTCTAAAAAGCAGAAAATAGCATGGGACAGCATTGCCTGGTTTTCAGTGTCCCACAGGTAGAACCAGTGATATCTGTGATCCTGCAGTGTCTCAGTCAGCAAGGGCCCTCATACTGACTGGTATTTCATGAATGGTCAAATTTGACTGGCTGGCCAGTTTGATTCTGAAATATTGGAGGACATGATAGGGAGGAAAAGTAAAGACCACAAAAATAAAAAGAACCAACAAAAGATTTTAAATGGAAAAGAAAAAAAAAAAAAGAGTAATCTGTACTCTTCTTGAAATCATCCTTAGTCGGTGTTTTAGTTCTCATGCGTTATAAATAGGAAGATTTAGCCAAAATAGCATCCCTGGATATTCAGTAAACAGAAACAGAGATACAGTAACAATCTGTGCATTCATTCATTCATTCATTCTGCAAATGTGGAAATGTCTCTATATGAATACCACAGTAGAGCATAATTGCTCCATCAGGCACCATACAAGAGCTTCTTAGCGCATCTGCCTAGGGAAAGATGCCAGTGGAACCTAATTATGCTTAATGAATGCTAAGAGGACACCAGAAGCTCTGGATCAACTGAATTGTTTAAGGAAGAGAACTAGATGCTGTCATGAAGTCCCTCAGCTGAGTACCTGCCTTCAGTTTTAACCACAGATTTGATACTCTTACAAAACTAAAAAATATCTCTCAATTCCTTTGAGCATCAGCAAATATCTTATTTTATGAAACCTTATATGCCAGAAATATTGGCATGACAGTTTAGAAATAAGTTTTACATCCCCTGCATTTCCATAAAACTATAACATCTGTTATATTTTGTTAGTGCTTCCATAAACTTAGGATTCAGAATTAAAATACATTATTAATAAAAGCATACATCTCTGTTCTTTAGAGATTCCATGTGAATTCAAATGTATACATTTTCAAAACTATAATACTAACAACCTAGGAGTACAGCTATGTGGATCAATTTCCTTAGATGACATACAAGTATTGGAAAACATTTTGAACTGTTTTAACAACAGTGTTATACAACCTATTCTCAGGTAAGAACAAAAAGCATTAAGAGCACCAACCAATTTGATACCATTAAAAGCATTTTGGAGAATAATTGATGAGCTTCCCTGCCAATCACTCAGAGAACTTCATATATGGTAAGTATTAATCACCAGATTTTGGGCTGATGTGCACAGCTGATGAAAACCAAACAACTGGCAACTCACACCATATATTAAAAGAATATTTCTTTTAAAAATTATTTGAAAATCATTATTGTTTATGAATACATGTTCTCCAAAAATTTCTCAATGAGACTAAGACAGTAAGCTGTACATCAGAAGATGTAAAACTAGCCTCTACTCTTTAGGAATTTAAAATCTAATAAGCAACAGAAGAGATGAAAGAAAAGGGAAAAAGAAAACAAACTAGTAAATTTGAAAGAAAGCCTGTTAGAAAACTAACAGGTTTAATTTTTGTATATGCATAAACACTTCCAATCATGTATGTCCTTCAGTAACATTCAGGGAACCAGTCCTACATTTCAAACTACTGCTATTCTTTTTCTGATATGAAGGATACAAAAAAGGAGCCTGCACACCCTAAAAAGTATTTCAACACAAGAACAGCCTTATCAGTGAAGTTTGGAGTGCATTCTTTTTAGAAGAAGAAAATGATGATGTTTGTGAGAGAAATTGGAGAGCCAGGGAAATAAAATTAACATGGCATAAAGAGAGCTTATGCAAAAAGTACTTAATCTCCCGGGCAACACACAAGAACAAAAGGTTTTTGTAGCTGTTTTACATAATCAATGATGTTATTGAGGAGGCACAAGAAAAAGAATTACACAGCAAGGTGAACATGCCAAAGAGAAAAGAACTGATGAAAAGGAAAATGGTATCTTAGAATCCAGATTTGAGGGATGAAAACAGAGAAAAAAAAGTAGTATTTTTGCTCCCCACACACCATACTTTTCTGGGAACAGTAGGACTTCTGTTTCAGTTAAGACAAAATAGTTTTATAGTTCTCCTAGACGGAAAGAAGTGGGCTGAAAATGCTACAAAGGGAAGCAAATACTAAGTGCCACCAAAACCAAGGCCCATTTGAAGCAATAACCATAGGAAATACATAACATGCATTTACTTTTTGTCACTGGAACATTACAAAACCAGTACAGGTCTTTACAGTAAATTAATCTCACTTTTATTGTGTAGAGTTATCAAATGCATTTCACAGGTCACCAAATACACTGCATTGACAGATTCAGGCAAACTAGTTAGAAGAGCACCTGAAATAACATCAGCCAGATAACTTTTTACCTGCCTCTTCAGTGGAAGAGCAATTGACCATTAAAAGAATGATCTGCTAGAGTGCCCCACCCTGACAGGACAAGCTTTGATCATAACCTACAGTGGCACAGTTTAACATTGAGGAGACAGCATGAGAAATTCTCAGGCTTCAGATAGTTCCATTTCTAAATAATTTATGATCTTGGCTATACTTCTCAAATTTTTCTTGTTTCATCAGCAAATATCTGTTTTGAACTATTCATTTTTATCAGGTGGTATGGGATTGGAAAAAATTTGTATTTATACAGACTTATATCTTCTTGGTAATATTTCAATTGGCAACTGAAAATAAAAATTTATTTGTGAAGGTAAAAATACTGAAAAATGCAGGAAAGAATGAATTTCTTCTACAATTTTGTAACTTTTAGGAAAATATGTGACTTAAGGCACACATTCCTTAGTGGCATGTAGAGAATTTCCTTAGCTTGCCAAATAATGAACATCCATATTTTGAACTACAGAACTGCAAATTCTCTTGAAGTGATAAGATCGTAATGAAGACATCGCAAATGACAATTATATAAGGCAATACTGAATTCAGACTCTTTTGGTATCTAAAAATAGCTATTTTTTTCATAATCCGACTGATGCTTTCAGTAAGCCATTGAAGGATTCAATAACTATGAAGACTGTATGGCAGTTTCAGTGTTAAAAAATACCATTTGAGTGTTATAACTCTACTCGAGTTGCGGTTGCTGGGTTTTTTTGTGGTTTTTTTTTTTTTTTGGTTGGTTGCTTGGTTGGGTTTTTTTTAAATCAGATAGAACATAAAGATAGATTGTAATGGTGGGTTTCTTTCATTTATATTATCTTATATTTTACATGCCCTGTGTAGAATGAGATGACTGCTAGTTTGGCATGACTGTGGACAAAAGGACACAGTTTCTTGAACATGGCACCCTCAGAGAGTGAAGGCTCAGGAAGAATCTTAAATGTAGCCCCTAATAAATCCCTTACTCGAGTAGCACAAGAAGCATCTCCTCTTCAATAGAAATATACTTTCGTCAATTCACCAGTTTGGATTTCAAAAAACCCAACACTACCAATTCCACATTAGTTGACTGTTTGCTTAAATAAAGAACGTACAGTTGTCATGAATTATTAAAGATACTTTTCTCACTTGATAAATGAAGAATGCTAAAGAGCCACTGAAGGCCTGTTCCAAGGAATTGTAACAAACAAGATTTGCTTTTCTTTTAATGTCACAATAAAGTCATCATACATTTCACCCCAAGATATTGTTTACTTGATTAAATTTATAGTTACCACTTTGTGTAAGTTTATTATTCAAACACCACATCAGTTTACTGGCCCCAGGAAAATTAAAACATTAATAAATTATTTCGGTTTTGAAATAAATGTCTTGGGATCTTGAAGACAGTACTTGCAACTTGCTGGATGTTATTCACCACCAAATATCTCCAAATCTACTTTGAAGTAGCAGGCAGTTGCCGGCACACAAATCAATGATATTACACTACTGCAAAACCAGATTAATGGAAAAGTGAATCAATAAACCCAAAGACAAATGTAGTTCATCTACCTGTCTTCATTTCATCACCATTTAAAAATCCTGTAGAACTTTTGGAAGAAAACAAAAAGGTTAGATAGAATTTTAGAAGGGAATAACGTCTGCAGCATTGGAGTACATTCAATTTGAGCTACATTTGTGATTACTACATACACTGGTGATTTTTCAACTTTTTTTTTTATTTTTTATTTGCAATGCTCCCAGTTTTCCAGCAAAGACACAGGTGCCTGTATAATACCTTGACTTTCTGTTTTCCATTTTTTGCATCTATTTAAATAAACCACAGATCACTTGAAGCTGAATATCATTCATGCTGATAATACCTGATAATACACTTTTACTTTTACAATTTAATATGCAGCCCTATAAAAGGATCATAAGACATGTAACATTTTGTTAATGAAAATGATAAAGCATACGTGTCTTTTGCTCTGATGTTACAATGAGATCATGTTTTTACAAGCTGGAGGACACTTTCCTTACAGCTCCCTAGAGTTCACTGATAATCTGATGTATTTTAATGAGTTACACTATTGGTTTAAGTGACATAATAAAGATAGAGAAAAATGAGCTTACTACATGTACGATAGATGATAAATGTAGATTAATTTTCATGAATGAAATCAAAACCTAAAAACAGATTCAGAAATCATCCTGCTGTAAGGGAGTAGTAAGATTCACCTTTGGCTTCTGGGATACCACAATTCATGAATTTCCCAGAATTAATTCCCGTATTTATCAAAATACAGTATGAGTTTGTAAAACAAAATTAGCCTTAATTTCATACTTTTCAATAGTAATGCCCAAAGTCAGACTGAATCATCAGTAGGATACTGCTGAACTCTTGGAATAGTGTCCCTTGGTGGCTTGTGTCTCTATTTTAGAAGTTAGCTGGGAAACTCTTTGCTGTAACATCTGAATAGAAGTCCATAAAACTTTATATTTGTTATAAAATAAGTCTGCAGTGTGGAAAATCAATTTATAAGGACCTAACAGTTCCTTCTGGCTTCAAATTAAAATGTGAGTAAATACTACAAGGACAAGACACATCAACCAACTGTGATTACAAGTAATACTCCTGAAAGCACTGTACAGGAGAACAGACTAGGAGTTAAGAAATACTGTATCCCAGGGAATATACAGTGTTGTCTTTAGAAATGATTCCTATAAAACAAATATCAACTTTCCACTTGGTAAACAATCAACAGCAAAATTCCATTTTAAGAAGTCTAATAAAACACTCTTTATTAGAACTATCTTCCAGCCTTTCTAGAATACACACAAAAAGTAAAAATAACTGATTTATATGCATAAATATAAATCAGCACATAATATATAAATTATGATGAAATTATTATCCCAGAAATTGATTAAAGTATTCTAAAATTAATTTAAAAATACACACTTTATGAATATTAATTATCTGTTTTAATGTTTAATAGAGCAGTATTATCACTGTGATATGTTAAATACACTTATTTATCACAGTTCCAACTCTGTAATCCCTTTTGTTCCACTTCAATGTCCATCACACATTTTACATACAATTTTAGTTACACAAACTTAAAGCTTGTACTTCTTTTTTTACACATATGAATTTCATTCCTGCCATCATCGTCATATTTTTAAAGGCAAAGAGAAAAACTAAAATGAATGAAGAATTTAAACTAATGTTTGGCACAACACCATTGACAGTGTTTAAAATTAAAAATAAGCCTAAATTTGAAAGTGGTATGAAATCCTCGGTCTTCTCTGTTCAATTTAATTTCCACGAATTGACCTCTGTCATCTGACTTTTTAAAAATTTTTTACTTATAATTATTATTTTTAACACTAATGAGCAAATAGGAATGATTACACGTTAAATATCACTTACTTTGGCAAAACCAGAATCTGTACGACGAAAATGCAGAAGAATATGAGACAGGCACAAGTCACATAATACTTAAATGCAGGCAGAGTAGTTGCGCGGTACTAGAAGAAAAAAAAAAAAATTAAATGTTAAAAAAACAATTGCCAAAACTGATAAAATATCAGCCAACTGAAACTTCAGCTAAAAGATGCATATATGTATAGGCAGTCTTTAGCAACAGTAAATTTCCTGTTCTTCAGTGGCTTCATATGCACTAACCTAGGGCTAGAGATTATCAGACATAATATTGAATCCTTTTGCTTCTTGAAGAACAGCCATGTCAAACAGCTTTGACTTGTCCCTCCACTAAACAGACTATCCCAAATTCATCATAAAAAGTTTAGTTAGCAACAACAACAACAAAAAATTGAAACATTTTTTTAAAATATATTTAGGAACGGCCAACCATTCTTAACAGATTCCAAGATTCTTTGTCATTAATTCCTCAAACTGATTTTCCATTATTGATAAATACTGAACGGGCTGAAACAATTATAAAAAAACATAACCCTCATTTAAACAGGAAATCTCTGAACACAAAAAGTAGCAAATAGTAAACTGTGTTGCAGAGCATAGCTAGCAATCACACTGATATTTACTGGACCTATATTATTACTTCAATTAAAATATTTTATGTCTCTGTTAAAAGGCTTCCTATGTCCAGTGATACTACTAAACACTTGATATTCTTAGGAGAGAGTCAATTTGATCTGTTTTGTCATGAGAAAAATCTATTTATCTCTAATTACTCTGTCTAGAGACATGAGAATTAAGCAATGAAATATTTATCAGAGCTGTTCTGCTACTTGAGATAGACATATCTAGGTTGAAACCAATTAAGTACTCAAAGGGAAATGATCTAAGTAGCTAATAAAGTTACTTACACTATCAAATTTTTTTTTTCAAAGGATAAAATTTTAAGATTTAATTACTAAAAGAAAATACACGAAAGATTATTTTCACAAAGTGCTTGAAATGCAAACTTCAGAAAATGGAAAGTGCATGAGCTGTGCCTTCTAACTGCAAGCACACAGCTATGTCTTTGTGCTTACTGCCAAGTTCTGCCCATGAAACCACTGCACCAAACTTTACATGAACATGTAGAAATTGACTTTGGCAACCCAACCGCTTTTTTCACTTTTGAACTATATGACAAAAAAAAAGCAATTCTGATCACATATTAACTGAATTTCAAGGTAAAAATATGACTTTGCTTGATGCATAAATTTGCAGCAAGTTGTGCTCTTCCACCTGTTAAATATGTTTATAATAGTCCTGTTAAACAATTAAATTACAAGCTGCTGTTAAAATCTCATGGAATTCCAATCCACTTTTAAATGTATTCCAGTGTTTCACACTTCTCCACACATTTCCTAACGAAGGAAGGCAACTCACTCCTTAGGTTAAGATTTCTTTGCTTTATTACCTTGCTGTACTTTCAGGTCCTACAAGGCCTGAAAAGATTCCATTTAAATCAAAAGCAGACTTCTTACTGAGTTGTTAAAGTCAAGACTGGATTGGTGAGTCATTAAAAGGCAGTGAAGAAAGATATTGAAAAGCTGGATCCAAAAAAACCAATTAGTTCTCAGCCGTTCCATAGCATTCGAAATCTAAAAGAGATTAGACTTCTACAGGGAGTGTCTAGACAGTTAAATAACTTAGCTCCCAAATTTTCTCACAAGTCATTGTCCAAAGTGCATGTCACAGTTTTCTCTCAAGTTGTCTCTCAGAATTTATTGGTTAGCACCACCCACATCAAAATCTTAATGGGCTCCTAGGCAAGCTTCGATCCACTCAGGGTCCCCCATAAACACCACAGATGACAAGACAACAGGTCTAGCTTCTTCTCTCTTAGGAAGTCTTTGAAACAGGCTCAGGAAGCCTTGAAACCTTTTCCACCCTAATGCATTGCTAAAGGCATACAACACATGCCTTTGTCAGCTGGCCATAAGAACACTACTCTGCTGAGCTGTGAAGGAATCTGAAAATTATTTCAGATGCTTTGAACTGAAAGATATCTAAAAAATAATTAAATGTGTATTTGACTACCACACAGACACAGAGGACACTTGCTGTACAGTGTGAACACAGTATGGTAATGCTTCCTCTAGCCCACTCTTGCCAGGTTCACTCAGTTATACAGCTAGTTGTGGTGAAACCTACCTCTTACTTCCCTGAAGGACAGCATAAATGTTCAGTTACCAGCTGCCCTATACCTATGAGAAAGCAGAAGCAGGCAACTCTTCCTACTGAAACTGTGTCAGTATGCAGAAATACACTCAAGGTCCACAGGGCCACAAAACAATGAAAAGGCTTGACTTTACAGGCTAGTGGTCATGAGAGTCACCTAAAAGGGAGGAATCTTTCATTCTCCAACATCATTACTCCAAGGACAAGAAAAACTACCAGGTACTCCACCTGTATATACAGGTCTCAAGTGTGTTTTATCACATGCTATTGGTCCAAAGAACATTTGGTGTGTTGCATCCAAGACAGCTAGGCATTTTTCTTAAAAAGACATTTATAGTATTGTTTCCCAAGAATGATTGTGAGCAGCAAGTGCATACGGAGAAAACTAATGAGCAACTGATATCATTACAAGTCTATCATTACTACAGATGGAGTCTTTGGAAAGTTGAAAAAAAAACAAAACCAAACCCAAAACCAGTTTGGCAGTTTGATCAATGCCTTTTGAGAATGTAGATTATGGAACTTAAAATTCTTTGCTCCAGTTACATCAAAATTTGACTATCAAACCTTTTCACACTTCTGTGAGACCATGAAAATTTCAAGAAATTGAAGTGAAATGCAGAGACCTACAAACAGGAAAGTAGTTGCAGATATCACATTCATAAAATTTCTTCTGTAAATCAGCTAAAACATTATTGTAATGTTTGAGCAATTCTACCTGCAGCAGTAGTGTAGACATGGCTATGCATTACAAAATCAAGGGATACAAGCCTCCTTTAGGGTAGGTCAAAGAAGGAATCGACCAATGAATTTGCAATTGAACTTACTGAAAGTAACTTACTTCTTTTTCCAGAGTCTTATTATAGAAAAGAAGTGATATTCTTTGAATGTCTTCAGATTTAAGCCATTGCCTAGAAGAGAAAATGAATGCTATCACTGAGATAAGAATAAAGTAGTCCTGTCCTTTTACACAAATGAAATGCAGCAAAATAAAAAATCAGTTGGAATAAAGCAAGTTCTTATGCATTGCAGTGTACATGGTGAATTTTCACTGACAGTAAAAGTGGAGACTACAAATCCCCTCTCCTTTTTGACTTCTATTGCTAACATGAAACAAAAGCTCAGATGAACAATTCCTTTTCTGTGGATCACTCCTAAGCAGAATCAAGGGAGAGATTTATATAATGTGATATTTCACTCATGTCCAAAATACTGTAGTATATCCAGCAGGCAGAAAAGAACCTGAGATAAAAATTGTCCTTCACAAGTTTCTTTTAGGAAGCCCAGTGTTCCGATATGCAAAAGTGGTAGGTAAATTACACTTCACAAACTCCTATTGCAAACGAAAATGTAACAAGCATACTAAAAGGGGAGGAGTGATTTTGTCTTTGAATTGTGTCAGTCTCTTGACCACAGCCCTGTACTATAGAGGTAGATGTTGACCTTTTTGCTGATTATAAAAACTTCTTCCCTGCTTAGAGATGAGAAATTGTACTTGCACTGAAATGAAAGATGTATTTTAAACTAAGTGAATCGTGACAAAAGTTTGACATAACTTTCACAAAATAAAATGTTCTAATATGAAAGTCTAGATTTATTTTAACGGACACTTGAAAAGATTTAAAAAATTTAAATTTCAAGAAAGTTAGGCTGCTTGTACCTCAAGGGCACTACACAAATCTGAAAAAAAATAAAATTAATTAAGCAGACTAATTCTGTGGACATGCAATAATTGAGCATTTGAATAATAGCTCAAATGCCTGAGATTTTTTGCAACATTTCCAGCAATAACTTTAAATTAGGCTCTAAGTAGTGTTCTCAGTCTCAACTGAGAGGCTGCAATGCAAATAAGTAGCAGTAATGAACCACAGTGGAGCAGATCCAAAATTAAGGTCCTGGGAGAACAGTAGTGGACAGACTGGAGTGTAAGCTTTTACTTCTGAAATCAAAAATATTTGTTTCCTTGCCTGGGAGACTGTCCCTGTTCCTGTGCAATCAGTTTCATTATAATAAGGGGCTGTGAACATTCTCAGTTCTAGGAATCTTTAATTCCAAAATATATTTCCCAGTTTGCTCTGCTATGGCTCACATTTATATGTGATCACAGTTAGGATTCTGAGAAGAAACACGTCTGGTAGACTGGTGTACCTATGGCATGATTTTGTTTTGGTTCAGCTGTAAACTACTGGAGGAAACATTCAGTTTGTGGAACATTTTTAATAAACTGTTAAAATTTAATGCAACTCTTTTTCCATTTAGTTATAAAAATCAAACTTAAAGTAACCCTCTTTTCCAAACAGTTAACTAATTCCCCATTTTTTTCCTATGGCACCTGACAGGAGGATTGATTTAATTACCATTACCACACTGCTAAAAAGTTCTGCCTGCAGATCTACTCCCAAAAGCCTAATTTGGTTTGTACACAGTTGATTCCATGTGAAGTCAGCGTCATACTCCACACATCATAAATTCATGTTTTCAGAAGATTTTAGTTTTTCTTTAAAGCTCAGAAAAAAAAAAAACAAACCCTATACTGGTTTTAGGTAGCACATGCTGAGAGGTCTGAGACAAGGGAATAGTACAACATATACAAATGGCAGTGGAGAGCAAGTACAGAAGAGAAAGAATGAAGTGACATGCCTTTGGCATAGAGATAAGGGCTGAAAATTCTGCCTCCAGCCTCACTCCCTGGTGAGCCTAAAAGTTACCAAAGTATTTGCAAGTACTTGGGAATATGTCTCCTGGGAAACTGGTACTAAATTTCATCTTAAATTCTTTTGCAATCCCAGGAACAACACAGACAGACAGCTGAACTCTGTATCCACAGAAGTGTGTTGTTTAATAGGCCTTGTACTGGTTGACAGTGCACAGCAAGGAATTATGCACAGAACAGAGCAGCCACCGTGACTTAAAGGAAAAAGAGGGCAAAGAGAGTGTGTCTCTTTAACATAGTAACTACTTACTAATTAGCTTTAGTTTAGCCCCCTCTGTAGGTGTATATTTAGCAAACAGATTACCATCCATCCATGTCCTACACAAATTCCTAACCAGCAAGGCTTGGGATGGCATAGCTAGGACAGCCCATCCCCCTCTTGTGCAGGACAGGCACTTTGCAGTCAGGAGTACATTGTTGAAGGTACAGGAAAAGGAAACACACAGAGAAAGCATGATGGCTAAGGCACCTTAATGGCTAAGACACCAAAGCTCTTTGTTTCTCACTCTTTTAAATCTGTATTTCTGTATCTTTTAATGCAGTGCTCTAAGAGAATAATATTGAGTAAACAGGTCATAACTTTCCTCATGCGACTTTGCAAGGAGCATCGCCAACTAAGTCTGCTGCTCTAAATCACGCTGTAAAGCCCCTGGGCTGCTTTTTACATGCCAGAGTTTCATTTACATTCCACAAGAAGGAATTTAACCCAGATGCCCAGAGCTGCTGCCTGTGTGTGCATGTGGCGCTTGGCAGTTTTGCGGAAAGATCGTGAAGCCAGCTTGTGAACCGGCAGGGGAGGAGCGAGGGAGGGAGCCCAGAGAAAATGCTACAGTGACTAAAAACTTGAGGTACCATTTCAATACATATCATACTATTTTACACTGTGTGAAGATGGTGATTCATTTGGACTAAAGCATTGTCTTGGCCCAAGAAGATACAGACTCTACATTCCCTTATCTTCCAGTTACTGGCTATAAAGCACCTGGCCATGTAATTTCCAAAGACCCCCATACTATGACCATTTTCTTGCAACCAGTTACTTTTTCACAGAATGACATGTGGCAGAGAACCATGGTGTGGATGAAAATGTCAGACCACACTGACAGCTCAGGGTGGAAGAAACATGACTCTGTACAGTGAATGTTTGCTTTTGAATTCCTTTCATGCATTTTTCTAACTAAAAAGGTCAAAACCATGGTACTTTTAATACCATACTTTAAGTGCAATAAAGTTTTTTAATTTTCTTTATTCAGTCATGGACCTATTTGCTATACAATCCCAACTTTACACTTAAAAACATTTAAAAATACCAGTTTTCTTATAGATTTTCTTAAAGGTTTGCTTCTTGGTTCACAAAAGGAAAAGATTATGTTTCACAAGCACTTGATTACTGTAGCTGATAATGTTATTTTCATTTTACAGCAAAAAAATTGAGGCACAAAAATATGTACAATGTGATTAGTATTATGTTCTAAATGCAGGAAATATTTAACTTTCTATGTGCTTAGCCTTCACATAGTTACAGTATTATTGAATTAACTTGCTGTTTGAGGAATCAGGACTTTTGACAACTTATTCTCAGGTATTCAATTGAATCATAGCTTTTAAGTGATTCATTCAGCAAATCAATACAGATAGGTAGACAATCTAGTTTTGAAAGGTGACATTCAGCCTTTCTCATATATAAGATCATTCCTTATCTTGGTGCAATTCCCCATGTAATTCACAAAACACACTGAAAATTTTTCAGAAACATTTTATATCCCGAAGTTTCTCTGAATTTTATGTACTAATTAGACAAGACAAGGATTCTGAGATAAAACAACATACAGTATCGTCACACCAATATTTTAATGCATTTATACAGATGAATTACTTTTAACATCAAACCATCATTTTTACAATCCACTTATCAGAGCAACTGTACCTAAAGACATATAAAAACTAACAAAATTTATACAGCTGTTTTAGGCAAGTCTAGTATAATCAAAAGGCTTTGCCTATCACATGATCTACCCTCTTTCACTCTATTCTTTCTATGACCTACACCTCTCAACACTCTTTTCTAAAATGACTGAAAAATATTTTCCTAAGGCAAAGTACCATTAATAGGACTAAAAGATGAAAAAACCTCCAAATGTGACATATGAGCATTTAATAATTAGGTGTAATGCTCAGATGATTAAGATTCTGAGTAACGGAAGTAGGGGGGCAAATGTAGTTCATCGCAATTATTGTCCATATTTTTGAAGGGCATTTCCCTTATTTCATCAGATAAATATAAAAACCCTTAACACTTATTTTTTTTCTGGTATTGATTTCTCTCTCAGTCTTATCTATTCACCAGCAAACGGAGAGTATCAATACTGCCTCCAGCTCTTCCTAGGGCACAGAAAAAATACGTCACGTTGCCTCCTCCAGCAATTCCAATATGTCAGCAAGATTAGCATTCTGTAAGAAATCAACCAACTAGTTGAAACAGAGAGATATTAAACTATGATTTTAGGGAAACTTTCTAATTCTGAGGAATTGTTTCTGTGACACTTGTGAAACATCAATATTCACATCATTCTGATTCCCAAGTCAGTTATTTCTTGGGTCTTACTCCTCTGCTCTCAGTTAAGACAACTCTGTAGTTACGGCTGTGAGTCTACAGATGCAAACAGCTACAGAGCAAAAACTACTCTGCCATGAAGATCAAGATAAGTCAAAACCTCTGTCACACAATGATTCACAGGCACTGTCTTATCTCACATAGTAGAAAATGCTACTGTACAGACAATCTTCACAATGTGCAGAGCTTTCTATGTCAGTATTAGTGACACCTTTACTGTTTTCAGATTTTGTGTGCATGTGGGAGGAAAAAAATAGTAAACACTTTTGCAGATTTATGCCAAAGTTGGAAAGGATAGAAACAACAGAGGATAAAAACTTACTTTTGAGCATTGATTCCATCAATGGCCTGGATCATCCTCTCATTCAGTTCCTCCTCAAACCTTCTTTTCTGTGATTTTGTTCTGAAATGAAAAATGTGGGAGTTTACTTTGGAAAATCATTACATTGCAAACAAACATTAAACAACAGCTAGCATAAACATGTGAGGATAATAACAATTTTTTAAAATTTATACTGCAATAAGAGCTATAAGCAGCAGGCAAACTGAGCCTCATAATAAGCTCTTAAAAATACCAGCATAAGCTACAGTCTGAGACACACAAACACAAACACACACACACACACTCTCTCACAATTCTAGAGTTTAGCTATTAGCGAGCCCTTAAAATACAAACATAAGAAAATATTTCAGAAACAAAACCAAAACCAAGAGAACTCAAGAAATTCTGGTTGAAGGAAGGTCTTCCACAGTATTATGGATTCATGAAAAAGAATGAGAATATGCTCAAATTACTAAAACATTCCTGTTTCTTGCAGTTATTTTTAAAAACCTTGTCAGAATTTTATGATGAGCACAATGTGATAGTGCACTGAGGCATAATAGGTATTCTCTATCAAAAACCTGATAACTTTTCTTTTCTGGGAAATACTTTATTATTTTTCATAAGAAAAATCAGCACCATCTTAGATTAGTTTCAAACATACATCATGTTGCTCTATTTATAACCTTGTAACTCATCTGCAATAAAAAAGCACCTTTTCTTTTGACTGCACTGAACACGAACCCAACAGAAGAGCATCAGAATGGGTTTGTCTTTGCTAATATAAATTACTGCAAACATCATCAATCCTTTCAGTAGTTGTGCTCTCCTTAAAAATGAAATATTTAAAATATTGATAGAATATGTCTCTGTATCTGAAAACTTAAATCCAATGTTAACTTAAAATCAGCGTTTTGCAAGAAGTCAACAGCTAGATCTGAAATTTGACTCTTTGCTTACCAAAATATTCTTAACCTACAAATTGAACCCTGTAAAAGGTCAAATGGATTTTCTTCAACATCAAGTTTTTGGGTCATTTTCCCAAAACTGATAACCTGTTGCAGGATTCAAATTAATACAGAAATTGTATTAGTGTACTTACAGGAATTTTAAAAAACACAGCTGATTTCTTGCCTATTCAATGCTATTTAATTGAGGTGAGAAAGTGCTTATAACTTGTTTTTCACATATAAAACAATTACATAGATGAGGAGACATTGTTTAATTACACTTGATCCTCTTGGCAGATTCTTAACAACATAAGACTATTGTGTAACTACATAAGAGCTAAGATTGCCACAAACAGAAGCCTACAGTCAGGCTTCAAACCCTACATTTTCATATTCTAATAAAATATTGATTTTCAAAGTGCTTATGATCATTTCAGCTCTCTCATGCGGGAATGACTAACTAGCTTAGCTAGAATCCTAGTTACACGTCTGTCTCACTAAGGACATTAGATGCCAGTAATGGTTTATAGAAACTCCTTCCATAATACAGTATCAAGACACACTTGTATCTTTTGAATCTATTTTGGAATGGAGTTTAGAAAGAGAAAAGCAAGAACACTTCAGAAACTTCAAGAACTGCAGTATTTCCAAATCCACAGTGCAGTGATCTTTCATTGGCTGATAGAAGTTCTTTGGACATGTCCAAATGTTCTTTGGACTGTCCAAATGTAAATGTGCAGTTTTAAAATTAGGCTCTGTTTATGAATGTCAGGAATGTTCAGTCAAAAGTTGTTCATCCTCTGGAATTTAGCAATATTTTAGATAATTGCATAACTTTACAGTAACCAAGGACAATGAAAATACAAATTTTTAAAAAGTTCTTTCAAACAACTTTACAGTATTTATGATATCATCAGCTTGCCCTAGTTATCAAAGTACCAAGCAGGAGCATGAAAACTTAAAGCTATTGTGATCTTGCAAACATTTTGTGTAGCGTGAGCACCTATAGGAAGATCACAAAATACCTTTTGAATGTCTATTACTGCTAACATACAATATTCAGTACTGAAATAATAAACCACAATACAAATACAAAGCAATTAAACAAATATATAAAATTTCTCTTTTAGTATATATTATTAGCTGTTGGAAGAAAAATTCTTAACAGCCTTTCCCTCTGCCCTTTTCTTACCCTCCTGTGCCTCCTCCCAATTTTCCTGCCTATAATTTTCTTCCCACTGATAGAGTAACTGGTTTGTTAGGAGAAATGAATAGTAGCTCACCAACACACCAATTCAGAATAATACTCTTTGTTAGCAGGAAGTGTATTTGCAATTCATAAGTAATATGTCTGCCCCTCTGTTTCCATAGCCCTTCTCTATGTAAGAAGTATCAGCTGAAAAAATAGTTTGTGTGAGAAACGGCCCTCAATATTTGAAAGCATATTTATATTGATTTTTTATGAATAAGTGATTTTTTAAGATTAATTTACCTCTCTCTGCAACGCTGAAAATGATATTGCCCCATGGGAACATCCTAAAGAACAAACAACAAAAACCCCTTATTAATTACAACAGACTTTGACAATACTAAGTTGCTTTAAAAACAGTTTTGAAAACAGGGTCAAGTAAGGGGAAAAGTTTCCAATACAAATACTTTTAGCATTAGATTAAAACTGTTTAAAAGAAAAATCCAGCCAAGAGTAAAGATGAACTGACCTGGGGAAAACCTGATCTATCATTATAAACACTATACAACTAATACAACAGTCTGAATCCAAGAATGCTTTGCTTTACCAGAAAGACTTCAATGTGACAACTGTTTGGATGTAGCCCAAACTTTTGACAGCTTCAGCAAAAATGAATTTTAAGTGTTTTTGAAAAAAACAGACCCGAGTATCAAATACAGAAAATGGTCATTATTTTTTATTAATAAGCAACAGCAGCCATTACAGACACAATTATTTTGTGATTAATACTGATGGTTGGGTACTTTCTGAACATGCCACAATCCACATTCTGATGCACTGTATTTATTGAACAAGAATATGTGGCTCAATCCTATGTTCCCATATGTAACAGGAACAAAACTGAATACCAGTGTTGAAAATTATTACAATTCACCTTTGCGCTTTCAGTTTTTCAAAAGTAGAAGATAATGAATGCACAAGCTGTAGACCCACAGTTTCTTACTGACAGCAGTAAAACTGTCAGCAAAATTAAGAAGAAATCTGTTCTTTGTAAGAGGTGCAACATTGCACTATAGTACTCTAAAACTTGGGCCATCAGCCATAGCTAATGAGTGGTAGGTGCACCTTCAGAAGGTGGATGTAACAGTGAGTATGGCTTTAGCTCCTGGAGTACTCTAAATAAAGTCCACTCCAGCTAGCACAGGGATTGTTCTAACTTCATAGTCTTTGCTCCAGGTTTGGCATGTTCTAAATGGACAATGTAGCTGAACAGTCAATGAATCTCAAGGAATTTCTCTGTATTAAAAGTTTTCCTTCCTAAAGGTGTTGCATTCTGGCTTTATGTTCAAAATAACTTTCAACAAGACGAATAGCATGCTGTGCCTGAGAAGGCTCTGAGCTCAGAAGGTCAAATTGTGTATTTTAGTAAGTATGTTGGACTCTTTATAATTCAGAGATACACTTTCAGGAAGACATGGCTTCTTAGACCTAATCCAAAGCTCCCATGCCAATGGAAAAGCTCCCAACAACTTCACTGGGTTTATCTCTGGACAAACATATGTATCTTCTTCTATCAGAAATAACCAGCAGTGAGCACCTTTTTCCTTTCAAATGTTACTAAATTGTATGAAATGACATAAGTAGGCCCCTACTGTTGTGCTTATCTTGCCATTTTCAGTGGTCATGCTGTCCCTGTGGTGCAAGTGTGCAAATGGCTTGGCTGCTCCCCAAGATTCCAGGTACCGGGTCATGCGAACAGAAGCTCTCATTTTGGCTCCATCAAGAGTGTGTCGAGGTCGAATGTGGTGCTGAGGGCTTCGTTTTTCTCCCTGGTTGAATGAAAACAAAATAAAACTCATGAACACATCAGCCTTTGTGTTCATGACCTTTTCAAGCAGCAGCACATCATCTGGTACCACAGATCTGCACGCTTAAGAACCTAAAAATGGAGAGTTGCTAGGAACCTGCAAATCTTAATGATATTGCTGGGAAATATCAGAGACTTATTTCTGAAGAGCGGGAAACATTTGCAATGCAAACATTATGTATTTGTAGGCATCAGTAATAGCTCTGATCAATATCTTATGGTAGTGAATTATTCAATAAAGAGATTAGTTGTTCTGCTCAAAAATAACGATGACCGGCCACAAAACAAAAGTACTACTAACCTTAGGATTGATTACAAAGTAAGTCTTAACATTATGCTCTTTCAGATATGGGTCCCTCACATCTCCATCCCCATCTTCCACTTTGTAAGCTCCATTCAAATGTGCCAAGGTGACTGAGGTGATGTGAACACGGCTGAAATTATATTTTAAAAGAATGACAGAATCACAAATACTGATCAAAAGCATAATTTGAACCTGATCAACCATTTTACTAGCTTTTGGATATACCTCTTACATGCTGCTCACCTCATTTACAGTCCCTCTAATCTAATTTTTAGAAGTTCTAATGGGCATAAATCTAAAGGTTTCCATACACAAATAAAATACTCCTTAAAATCATGGGAAATACTGAATGCCCCTTTTTTTTTTTTTACCTAAAGACAGCTCTAAGAATTAGTTCATGCATCCCCATGAAAGCTGAAGACATGGTACCTAAGTGTTTCTTCATGGCTGAAAAATCCTCATGCCCAGAGGTTAACAGGGAAGCCTCTTACCCTGGGACTCCTCCAGCTTCCATGTGATTGGCCAGAGTAACATCGTGTGACCACACATCGTACTGCCACTTCTGCAGCCCAATAACGCCGCACAGCACGTTCCCGGAGTGCACTCCCACGCGCATGTTGATATCAACTCCAGTTGCATCTCTCACTTTCCTGCAGTTGGTAAGAAAACCTCTGTTAATATACATAATAGGCCCTTTGTTTTCTTTTAATCTACCAGTCAAAATTATGAGGATGCCACACCCCTTAAAGTGCTCAATGCCAGGTTGGATGGGGCTTTGAGCAACCTGCTCTCATGGGAGGTGTTCCAGCCTGCAGCAGAGTGGTTGAAACTAGGTGATCTTTAAGGTCCATTCAAATCAAAACCCTTGTATGAAATTAGCAATATCAACTGTAATAACATTTACTTCTTTTTAGTATTGCCTCCATTCTTTTTATGCTAGGATTATATATTACCTTTCCTCTTAGCTATACTTGCAACAATTTGTAGAAATATGAATTCTCAAGTCCACAACTGAAGTTCCTTCTTTTATACTCATCTGAAATTATTTGAGAGGGCTGAGCTAAGTAGTGGAAATGTTTGGTCTCATGGTAGAACCTAAGGACTGTTTCTGTTCTGCAGAAAGCTTTTGGAGGTCTGGAACTACTGTTATGTGCCCTTCTACCTGAAGACCCTAATATTTGCATTGAAGACCTTCTCTTATCTGTCGTATCTGAGGGGTAGGATGAAAAACGCGGCATCTCAGGATATTCTACAGGCTGTGTCTTGTACACACTTTGGGAATAGGGGCTCAGTGTCATTCAGGCTGTGGAGAACATGAGGCTCAACAGCCTTCCACATGCTTAGTGTATGCTGTACCAACTACAACACTATACAGCGAATGAAAGGCCACCCTCACTGTTTAGACCACATCTAAACTTTAGACATTTTCAATGACAGAGTTAAGTGTCTCTTCACCCAGCCCAAATCTCAGAAGACCCCTACACATAAGATGGGCATTTATCTTTCCAGAAGAAGTTTTTCTAAATCACGAGTGGGTGACTAAGATCTAACAAGTACATATGTAAGGAGTTATAAAACTAATTGAGATATTGATAGGTATATACAGCTCTAAGAAATGGGAAGATCATAACTTAATTGCATTTATTTGTTAAAACCCCAACTCACATGGACCCAAACCTAACCAGTAATAAGGAACATGCACATACATTTATCTTGGAGAAATTCAGGGTGTTAATGGAAGAAACAACTATAGAATGAGGAACCCAAATGGCTCCTGTATACGAATCAGGTTCATAGTTCTAGCAACATCTTCAGTCTCAGTGAGGAAAATCATCAGCTGTGAATTACAGAATTGAGCTGGACCATTTATCTTTTTTTTTTTTTTTTTAATTAACGGGAACATAGAACCTAATAGGCTTAATTTGGTATGGTAAATCCTACATTTAAGCACTAGTTCTCAAGTGTTCTTTCTCTGGGAAATTAAAGTTACAAAAGCATGACTGAAAATATTTTAATTCTTTCAGTCTCTATTAAGTGTTTATTACTATCTCTCTTCACTTTGCCATCTTACACTGCTCTCATGTAGCTGACACACTTGAAAATGAACTGCCTGTAAACGATCTTTGTAAGCAGTTGGCAAATGACAAATGACATTTTGCTCTGTACAAGGAACATGACACAAGCTTAGCACTTTACAAAACTGGGTAAAATGGAAGAGGAACATTTATCCTCTAGGAGTAAATTGGCAAAAGCCTGCCCTGCCATATTCTGCAGAGCAAGCAGAATAAAGTCTTCTTTATAATAAGCTCTCAGGAGTAAAGGAGGGGAGCAAGTAGAACATGTACCACTACTGAATCTTTTCCTCTGTCTCACAAATTAAAGAAACCATAGAAGACTTTAAATTAGCAGTGTAACTCTGGACCAAATTAGGGCTTACTACTACTTCTCTCCTGTGCTCCTTGAACAATTTCTATGATGATGCAGACACAATGCATTCGAGAAGTTATCTATCACATCCCCATAGGACACTCAACTTACCTACAGAAGTGTATCTGAAACTTCCTACTTCTATTTCATTTTCTCTCCCACAGACTCTCTGGTTTCCCTCAGCACACCACAGTCTGTGTGCCCGTCCTGGCTAGGCAGTCAAAATACTCATCAAGACTGTATTTTCCCTATTGTAACCTGAAATTTGAGTTTGTAAGGATTCTGTGTTTTACAGAGGCATGGTTAGCTTGCATCTAGTTGTAATAACTTTACTCCCCACAAACAAGACTTCAGGTCATCAGGAAAACACCTACTCTCTTAACCTGAGCTTTATTCATCTCTAACTATGGACTAAGGTATCTAAGACACTACAACACATTCAGTGAGCCTTGAGCATTTATTTGCCTGCAAATTGCTAGTTTTAAAAGCATATTTTGCTTTGGGATCAGACCTACAGGAGTGAAAACATACCTAAAACAACTATTTTATTTTGTATTTAACATTCAAAATGGTATAACCATCTCGTCCAACAGTTTCTTTTACTTTCCTCTGAAATGGAACTCATTTCATGCTACCAAATCAAAGTCAGTCTTTGAGAAACATGAGACTAAGAAACAGGAAGCCTCGAGAGAGACAAGGGAGTGGAATTTGGGCTGAAGAAAAACAACCCATATATTCACAAATAAACATATTTTGCCTTAACAGATAAGCTCTAGCGTTAAAGAACCCAGTTAAGTTGGCTGGCTCTCAACATCATAGGCAGCATTCACATCTATGGATTGATAAGGTGAGCATCCCATTCCTGGGCAAGCAGGCTGCAGACTACAAGAAATGTTGGATTTGTTCCAACATAGAGCAGAGTAGAAAAGATATTAATCAATGGGACTACGATCCACATTTAAATGGAAACAATCTATAGCATAGTGAGGCTGAACTGCTCAAAGTGGAGCTACACATCATTAGATAACAAGACCGAATAAGACTTTGTACTACAGATCACCCGGCAATTTGGCACAATTCCTCTTTTTTGCTTCAAAGAGAACTGGAACTGAAACCATATTCAGGTAGTAAAATCTATACAGAATTGTTAATCTGAACAGCAAACTCCTCTATTTCAGTAGCTTGCACACTGAAGGGGCAGTTTGCACCTCAGTGACTGAATATAGCAAAATTTTGTATCTGGCAAAAAAGATATTTTAGATAGAGTGAGTCAAACGTATTGAGTTCCACACTTCCAACAGCAAGAGTATTAATACTTCTCATTTTACAGAGCACAGAAGTATGTCAGGAGATGCTTCTATACAAAGATGCAGCAATATGGAGTTGATTAATATTCAGCAATTTTGTTGCAGGCTGCAACACTTGATAGAATACTTTGAAAGCATCTGAAAGCACAGGGTACAGATTCCTCACTTCTGTAAACAGGATGTGGTAATCAGGCACCTATGGGAGCGTTGTGATTTCTGACTACAGTAATAAAGTCAGATCAGAATATGCTATAGAACTAACATATAATTTTCTAGTCTATAAGGTTGCTCTTACCAAGGAGAACCTGATCATACAGCATTAACAATGAACATACTTGATAGCAGCTTGAGCAGAAAGTTATTTCCAAGAAAATTGGGAAGTTCTGAAGTGTGAGGAACTGACAGATTGCTCTCTGAGCTCAAGTAAAACATTCCATTATGATGTGTGATATTGTACTTTCAGTTCTTTGTGAAGGGTACTTTATGGCTTGAGCTTAGCATTGTTTTTCCACCAGCCTGTAACCTCCTATACTTTTTTCTCTTAAGTAACAAAGAGACAGGCTGATCAGAAATTCTATGCAAATGCTTTTAACTCACATTTCTCAGGCAGCACACAGGTCCCTTAAGAGGGAGTAAAGATGTCTTTCTGCAAGACTTTGAAGTTCTGTCATCACCACAACTGCTACAGTCGTCTATAATCTATTCCCAACCTACTCTTCAATAATAAGCTAGAGGATTTTTCAAGTGTCCCAGTACCTGTATCCTCAGCTGTCTTACAAGTGTTAATCCATCAGATACAACCATATTTCTTTTTCACAAGCACATGAAGCCTCCTGTTATTATTTGAGTTACTTGAAATAAGTTACAACTGCTATTTCAAATGCAATCATATCAGGATTCACAAATACTTTGCTCCATTTTCTGTTTCAAAGAGAGAACAAGCACAATTTTTATGGGAAAAAAAATAAGAGACATATAGAGTAACCCAGAAATTCAAAATACTGTTGATAAGCACAGAAGTCTCAATAGTACCTCAATGCGCTGACTGAAAAAAAAATTTCAGGGAAATCCTCACCTATACAGAAAAGGTGAAATTAAACCTAAACGTGGGGTTTAGTAAGATAGGTGTATTTAATTGCTTATCTAACAACATGGGAAATAGGTCTCTCAGCCCAGAAATCTCTAAGCCATTAAAAATGTCTTTGGTGGACATGCTCAATATCACTCCACAGGCTAAGGGCTGTGAGGTATCTTAGTTGTGGACAGGTAATGGCTCCTGAGGGCCACTGAATTCCAAACTTAGGAGGAGCCAGGAGCTCTGGTTTCTCGTAGCTGTTTGACTCACAGGTGGGTGGCAGCATCACAACTCTGCAAAAAGCAAAGCTTCAAAGTTTTAAGCGATGTCTACTGGGATATTTATCATCTCATAACTACGGAATTATAGAATAGTTGAGGTCAGAAGGGACACCTAGAGATTGTCAAGTCCATCCCCCTGCTTAAAACACAGCCAACTAAAGCAGGTGGCTTAGGGCCATGTCAGTTGGATTTTGAGCATCTCCAAGGCTGGAAACTCCACAACCTCCCTAGGCAACCCATGCCAGTGCTCAGTGACCCTCACAATGAAAAAAAGTGTTTCCTGAAGTTCAGAGGAAATCTCCTGTGTTTCAGTTTGTGCCCATTGCCTCTAGGCCTGTCACTGGGCACCACTGAATGACCTGGCTACATTTTCTTTGTGCTCTCAGGTACTTAAACACATTGATGAGATTTTTTCCCCTTGGCTTTCTCTCCTTCAGGTTAAACAGTCCCAGTTCTCTCAGCCTTTCCTCATATGAGCAATGTTCCAGGCCATTAATCATCTTTATGGTGTAGTGATGACACAGCCTCGCACAACCCAACATTTAAAAACATTTCTTTGCGGAGGCCGAGATCAAGATAACCACACTGGACCTTGCAGTGAAACACGCCAACTACTGCAGGTCTAAATATTTCAACCACTAGCACAGATACACATAAAAGTGAGATTTTTATTGTTAAATATTTAACAATAAGTTTGGCACTTACTTAATGGCTTCACACATGTCCAGTCCCATTTTCACACAATTCTTGGCATGATTTTGAAGAGATATAGGTAGTCCAGAAACACAGTAATAGCAGTCACCTAAGATTTTAATTCTCATACATTCATTTTCCTAGAGGAAAAAGCAAGGTGAGATGGTCACTTTCAACTTGAAATACATAAATGTAGGGATACTGTTACAAAGTCTGACTTAAATGATGTTAGCAAATTCATTCTACCTAATCTTGTTTCAGAGGAGAAGCATTGGGCTTGCTAAAACAGCAGTGCTGTTAGGGTTTTGTACGGATGATCCCTCCATCTGTTGTGATCCTTAAGGGGCACAATCAGGCAGTAAATACACTGCAAAACATATATATGCAGTGTTGATCACAGCTGAGATTAAAAAACTGAGCCAAACTATGATATTCTCAATCAAAATAAAGCCTTTTTGTTTGAAATATGAAATTAAAAGACCTAGCTTTCCACATTTACATCTTTGAAGATGTACTATGGAATGCTTCTAGAACCTACCAATCATAATAGTATTTCTATAATTCAATACATTTTAATGTAAAGGTTTTTATGTTTTTAAAACCAATACTGGACAATAGTTTTTGAACTAATAACACAGGAAATTTTTATATGTTCTAGTGTTTCTGATTTCACATTCACACATAAAGTTTGATGTAATTTTTAAAAAATGGCACCTAAATAAACAGAAGAAAATTTTCTAATTGCATTTTATTCTTTCCTTGAGTAATCAAGAGGCTGCGGTCAGTGATTAAAATTGCTTTGATCAATATTGTCTCTCTTCTCCTCCAGTCTCTTAAATGCTTTTCCAGAGACCAGAAAACTAACACTTTTCTATCTTGAATTTCATAATCCTTGTTACTGTAAAAAAGCTATTGAAAGAAATGTTCATCTGCCATTAGGCTTTACTGGGCTCCATAGGCTGTCTCTGTTGGTCCTATTAGAGACAATTATCTTGAGTTTCACAGACTGTCACACTGACAGAAATACACTGATGCGCTCAGACCAGAGCCAGACTTTTTTCCTTCATATTTCAAATCCAATCTTCCTGCCAAAGTCTCAGAAATACTGCTTGACCATCCTGAGAAGAAAAAAATATTTTAAAGATGACTTACTTACTTAAACTAACAGTAGCAGCTCATAGAAACCCACCTTTGCAATCTGATCAAACTTGCCAAACAGCTCATTTAGCATGTGCACCAATTCCCCTGGTGAGCAGTCACTGGCCAGGCGAGTGAATCCCACAATATCAGCATACAAGATGCTAGAGAGAAATAGAAATGAACAGAATCTTGGTCACAGTTTCCTTCTGCAGGACTCAGATTTATCAATCAACAGCTAAACCTGAGAATAAGCACTCCGGGCTTCACAGGGGTATGACCGTACCCGAAACAGCCCCTGTTAAACGTAAAGCAATAAATACAACTATATTTATAGGCAAACCTACATTTACCTAAATAGATGCTGTGTTTATACATAATATATACCTATATTTATCTTTATAGGTGTTGCCTCCTCAAGTATTACCTTTATAGTATACCTATATTTACAGGTATTTATAGACATTCTATACTTATATTTGTTAGTGTATTAAAATTTCTCAGAATGTAATTCCAACTAAGTTGTCCAATCAAAAACAGGCAAAAGAAATTGTAAAGAAGAAAGAATGTTTGAAATAAATGGTGAGTTATTTTTCTAACTACTAAAGTTTATAATTAATAAATAATTGTATCCTTCATCAGAATATTTTATCTCAGGTACTGTGTAAAACACACATGTCATACAGCTGTCTCTCTTTACATGATATAAAGCCTGAGAAATCGTTCCAGTTAAGAAAAATACAAAATCAAAATAATACAACTGACATGAATTACAATTTTGACTAGTATACATGAAAGCAAGATTTAGTACTTTAACTTGAAAAATCATAGAATCACAGAATCTGCCAAGTTGGAAGGGACCCACAAGGATCATCGAGTCCAACTCCTGGCCCTGCACAGGACCACCCCCAAGAGTCTCACCAGGAGCCTGAGAGTATCCTCCAAACACTTCATAAACTCTGTCAGGTTTACTGCTGTGACCACTTCCTAGGGAGCATGTTTCAGGGCCCAACCACCCTCTGGGTGGAGAACCTCTTTTTAATAGCTAACCTAAACCTCCCCTGACACAACTTCAGGCCATTCCCTTGGGTCCTGTCAATCACTGTCTGCCCCTTCTCTTCCCCTCAGGAGGAAATGGTAGACTGCAATGAGGTCTCCCCTCAGTCTCCTCCAGGTTGAACAGACCAAGAAGACATTATCAAGAGAACCTGTCAATGTGTGGCTTCTTCTAAACAACTTCATTGCATCATCACCTTTGTGGCTTTCTAGAACATGGAATTGTCAGCGTTTGATGGGATTAACAGATAATAAATATGAAGTTGTTGAAAATCATATTAAAATAATTACTTCTTAATCGCTCCCTTAACACTTTCTTTTCAATTTTTTTTTCTGAATGTTGTTGATACATTTTGTTACAGTACAATACCTTACGTTGGTGTGCCTTTTGACATACAAATTGTGGAAGTTGTTGGTGTTTTCCAGCTGACCTGCCTTCGGACCTTGTAACCTCTGAATGATCTCTGCTTTCATTTCCATGGCAATGTGAGCAGGCAGTAAAGAAAGTAGAAGACGCTCCTAAAGTTTAAAATGAAATGTCCACAATTTCTTTAAGGAGAATAAAATTAGTACAGTAGCAAAACTGTGTAAGGCACACACTACTGTCAATACTATAGAACATTCTGATGAGGCTTGCACTCAGACCTGGTATGGCCTCCAAAGTTAATCAGTTCCTTGAAGAATATGACAGGAATATAATACATGCTTCCAAGTAATACCTAGCTTCTTCAAGGTTAGAAAAAGCTTAAGCTAAACTTAATATCAGAAGAAGTTATGTACAGTGATCTATTCAATATCTGAGTAGTATGCAGCAAACAAAACAAGAGCTGCAAGGTCAGTTCAGAGGACTTTAGGGAAATGCAGTCTAATTCAGGTAGAATAGGCTAAATCTTTTTTTTTTTTTTTTAATGTATTTTAAATGTTTAGCCATAATTTTAGCAGTTGTTAGACTGAAAATGAAAGATAAAATACATACATGGAACATTGAAAATCTTGAGATTTTGCAGACCATTTTGATATGTACTGTTCCCTTACTTTATTATTGCATTTGACAAAATATTCTTTAAAAAATATTAACTTAAAAGCAAATTGAATACTAAAAGAACCCCAAATCCTACATGTTTTTCATCATTTGCTGATATTATGGTTTTCCTTTTGCAAAGGTTTTTTACACTCACCACATTTTCATTTTGCCCATTTTACCTGTGACAGCTTTAAACTCAGTTCCTATTTCTCTGGAAAACAGATCAACAAGAACTCTGCAAAAAAACTCTTCTTTCTTTGATCGTACTCCATCTTGAAGCTGAACAAGAATTTCCCATTTTCTCCTAGGTAGAGCAGAGACACTGATTCTGGCTAAGCACAAAAAACAGAACCCTGAGCCAATGAGGAGTGGGGAGGCATCTGAAAAAGCCCTTGTCAGAGTCAGACAGAGAGACAGCTACACCAGAAGAAATGATGATCTCAAAATGTGCATGATCCGCAGGTGTTACTCAGAATGATGCATTCTCTTTGTTTCACAAAGCGTATTTTTGCAGAGTTTGCAGTTCTATTTATGAAGGTACCAGAAGAAATGTAACCATTAATCCAGTTCTCTGCCTGGGATAATTACTCCTGTTCAGGTCTAACGACCTTGTGTAGAGCATGGCAATACAGGGCTATAGGCTCTTCGAATATTTGCAGCCACCTCAGCTATCTATCTCTCATATATAATGAAGTATTCACATTCCTCATAGCATTCGTGCACTTGTAAGCATAGCATTAAGTTACCTGAGGCCCTGTGAAACTGATCCTACATATACTTTGTAAAAAACCTTTATTTCAGTGAATCAAGACAGAATCTTGCTTTGTCGCTAAGTAATATTGAACTAAAAATTTTCTTTTTTTTTTCCACTCTGATGAGATCTAAAAATAATTTTGATTCACATAGGTATGGACCATTCCTTATTTTCCATACTAAGGCACATCACATAAACAGTAAGATGACTCATGAAGTAAACATTCAAGGTAAAGCATACCTTTTTCTAGTCTGACTAGAGGAGGCAAGAATAAAATAAGAGGTACCATTTTTCTACTGCTAGGATGTCAGATTTGACACATTGTAACTGAGAAGGACGTATACAATTGACTTTTCATCAAAATGTTAATGTGACTTTATTTCTTAAATGAAAGATTTATTTAGTATGTTAAGGCATTTTAGCAAGTTTACTTTCAAGAGATCAATGTATTTTCATTGCTTATGTTCATTGGCAGCTTTTATTTGCACTGGTTCTTGGTGGATGTATATTGCCAATATGGAAAGAATATCTGTACAACCAATACATTTTTTTCCGTAATGAAAGCTTATTCTTCCAAATTGGTCTTTATCTAACAGAAAATTGTTATTTTGTGATGTACTGGATGGGTCAGCACTTGTTAATAATTATTATTACACAGTTAACAAAGAGGTGAATGCTCTGAGCTACAGCTGGAGATTACGATTCTCCTGTTGTACCATGGCTAGTAAATACAAGCTAGTTCACAATCTTCCTATGACTGTTATGATTCCAGACAGACAGTGATGCAGACACTCAACATTAGGTTACTGCTTATGTGTTTGAAATCCAGAGAGGCTGGACAAAGGTCACAGAAAAAAGCAGCAAAGGTTTTCGAGGAAGCAAGAGAAAAAGCAAGAGAAAAAGGTTTCATAGGAAGAACCGTAAAGTCAACTACAAGCCAAAGAATCATATGAGAGAAGGGAAAAAAGAAAGGGGACATCAGGAGAGATGGAGTATTTCCCCTCCTTTTTCTCTCCAGACCAGACCACTATTCCATTCTGCTTAAACATCCTGGTGAAGCTGTTCACCACATCAGAATTCCCACCAAAAAATGTTTTCCTTCCTCTCTTTCCACTGTACAAAAGAGAAGGTTTTTGCAACCAGAGGTGGCTTTAGAGAAGTGCAACTGGTGAAGCACTGCAGAATACTTTGCCATGCCCAGTTTGCACCTAGAACCTTCAGCAACCCTCTCCGTCATGCAAGCTGCAAGTGCTCACATTTCAATCCTGAAATTATCACTTGTGTGATAATGTGGATTGTTAATTTTAACTTCTTTCACTAAAAGACAATTGTGAAAGAAGTTGAATCTCAACTACTTATGAAGGCTGTGGCTGGGCTAGTCAGCTGGACAAATGTTCCCTCTCTTTCTGCTAAAAGATACAAAGATATGCAAAGCACTTAAGAACACCTCTTCCTTCCTGTTTTGTCATCATTGGTGGCTTAAAAGAACATAACTGAAGCATCAAAACCAAGTGCTTTCCTCTCAGCCACTCAAGTCACTTGTAGTTGAGATATTTTAAGTCCTAGGGCTAAAAGACAGAGATCACAATCTATACTGAATACAACATTATAATGCCTTTCAATACTGTAGGGTTAAATACTTCTCTCTTCTCCATCTGGATCCCAGCAGAAGGATAGCAAGTGGTCATCGTCCCTGGATTTTCCAGCTGAAGATTTGCCATGGTATATGTCACACTGTTCTTTGAGTTCCCTTCTCTCAATCTCACATCCAAGTTGATTTCATCGTCAGAATTTTCCCTGAATCATACAGATGACTTTAGCAGTGATTAGCAGTTACACACCACTCCTCTACAGCTTGATAAACTCAAGTTGGTTGTTTAGCTAGAGTAAGTTAGCATGGCTCATTTAAAGAACACAGGACTACGTTATATTCTGCAAGGTGGCAATTGTTTGAGTATCTTATATAGTATCTTGATGCTGTTATGCAGCAAACAAGCAAAATATCCTCAAATGCTTGGTACGGTACATTTTTTTAAAGTGCATGTTTCACAAATCAACCTCTTACTGGTTTGAGGCTTTAATAATAAATATAAATAATAATATAAATTAAATATAAATAATAAATAATGCTTTCTTTATTTGCTCATTCCTGTTTTGTTATGTAAACTACCAATACTGATTCACTCATTTGTACAAGATCACACAACTCGCAACTATTTACTGTGGCATAATTCTAAGAATTTATAGATTTAAAGGCCAAATACTTCCATCAGGTCTGATCTCTTGATTAATACAGACAACAGAATATCATGGAGAAATAAAAGTAGTCTGATATGACTCATTACATTAAAATTAGCTTAGTGCCTTACTCTCAATAAGGAGAAACTGTCCTTCAAGGCAATTCATAGAATCTAATACTGAATTCCTGAGGGAGCATCTCTCTCTTTCTCTCTCTCTCTCTCTGTTTTCTATGGATGGAACTGCAGGTCCAAATTTTGGTCTTACTGGAAGAAATGTCTATCTTTGTTGTTAAACTTCTGATGTTCAAGCAGTCTGCAGAAAAACTATACATTTGTAGATCAGTAAAGGACTATAGGAATATTTTTGTCCCTGTAATCTCATATAGGGATATTTTTGTCCTATTCAATGTCATTTAGGGCACTGAATCATAGAATCATATTGAATTCTGATTTCCTGTGGGTTGGATTTTGTTTTCAGATTCTGTGGCATATATTTAATCATTCATTTAGTGAGTTTGACAAACCAGGTCAGTAAGTCAGCAGTAAGAGCTCAAGAAGCAATTAGCCTTACATGTATTCTGCTTCACAACAAAGTTAACAAATAAACATGAATAAAATTAAATTTTCAGCTGTCCTTGAAATGTATAAAGAGATAACCTACAGGAAAGGAATCTTGTGACTACTGATCACTCCTGATCATGATGAAACAGCTATGAGGCTTATAGAGATGGTGATCAGCAGGGTACTTGTTTGTCAAATTATGGTACTGTTTACCCAGACCTCATGATCATTCTCTTAAATACACCTACAAGGATATATAGTTGCATTGCTTTTTCTTCTAGCTAACCTGGACTCCCAACTGGGAGGGGAGATGATTTTTAAAAATTACATGCTATTATCCCCTTAAATTTAGCCTATGTTAGTAACCTCCACCAATCTTATTAGTTGTGCTAAGTCAAATAAATCAATTTTATTCATACACACCGAGAAAGGTATTCAATCTTGATTACAGAGAATCAAGAGATGAAGAATTCATCAACTCCTCAGCAGTTTCTTCTAGTGGTTAATCAGCTGAACTGTTAAAACTGTTAAAAACTGTTAAAAACTACTAAAACTGTCAAAAACTGTTAAAATGTGTTGTGTATTTCTTACTTTGAAGTCTTGGCCCTGTTATATCTTTCTCAGCTCAAGATTAATGTCCATGCTCTGTTCCTTGTAAACACAGATAACTTTCTTTTTGATCAGGTAAACAGCTCCAAAAATCTCCTGCTCTTAAGTATTTTCTACACTCTCTTCTTAAAACCTTAAACAACCTTCAAACATTTTTCAAAGTGTTTTTGACACAAATCCTAACATTTTGCTCCAGTAAACAAAGACATGCACGCACCTGCCTCCCTGCTTTATTCCCCTCAATATGTCCATGTTTTACACTGCACAACTTTCTGCTGTAACATCCCTGGCGTTCCTTGTCTGCTGTTTCATGTCTCCTATTGCCTCCAAAATATTTTTTGAAGTTGCAGCCTTGCAATATCCCAGCTCTGGCCCATACTCTTTGCTTCTAGAATTATGACTCTTCAGACAGTTATTATAAACTCTCTTGATTAATGTAATATATAAAGTATTCCATATTACAGTATTTACTATTAAAGCAATATTTGTGATTTCTGCAAAAATTATTGTCTGTGAATGTCTTCACATGCCTCCTAGATCATTAACACAAAATACATAATAGCATAAACAAGGAGATGTGGTTCTTGCAGAGCATGCAGAACATCTCCACTGCTAATTTCCAGTTACTCAAAATCCATTAGACTGTGCTCTTTTCATGGGAGTGTCAGTACTTTTACGCTGTGCACATTGCATCAAACATCTTACTGAAATCTTCTGATTTTGGCACGTTATTTAACCCAAACCTATGCCCCACTAAAAACTGAAAGACATTTTCATATGACACGATTTCCTACCATGTTGTTGAGTACCTCATTATATTTCTTTCCAGATGCAAAACCATCACAGCAACATCTTTTATTTCACACTGATTGCTTATACTTATTCTGTCTAGTGGCAGCCCCTTCATTATGATGACTTTTTTCTTCAAATGCTTCCAGAAGACTGTTACTGGCTTTGACAAAACCACACACAGTTGAAGGATTTTTCCTGACATCTAGAAATCTCCTACATATCACAACTTTTACCATATTGAACCATTTTTTTTACATATCTAATTGCTGCTTTTGCTTCCAGTTGTGGCTAGCACAGACTTTATGCCACAGATAACGTCTCTCCTGAGGACAGAACTATGAACTCTCATCTGTTCTCATCTGTTCTCCTAAAGGGCCCCCCCCTAGCTAATAACACTCATTCATGATTTTTTTTCCCCATGGAAACTGATTTTTTTTTTAAATCCCCAAGCACAACACTGTAAGATGTTTTGTTTTCATGACCCTTTTGGTGAAATTTCAAGGCTGGTAATGCCAGGAGCCAGAATATCAACACCAGAAAATCAATACACACGAGAGAAATGAAAGCACCACATCCTCTCAGTCCTCACTATTTCCTCAGCCACGGAATGCAAATGCCCTTGTGAAGCTATCTTGCAGAAGACAAGTCATAGGTGTCTGGGAGCTGCTCCCACGGGAAAGAGAGTCCTGAGTAGGGGCTGCCAGTGGGCAGACTCATGCTGGCTGTCGAGGGCCCAGGTCACCAGTTCAGACCATAGTGATGAGAGATGTTCACCCCGGTGCTGGGATTGGACCAGGGCCAGGGTGAGGCCCACGGAGGGGCCAGACAAGCATCTGCCCCCACGGTCCTGCCAGGGAGCCTCTGTCTGTGGGTGAGGGGCTGCCCTCCCCAACCTGTGCCTGAGCTCCAACCATTCCTCCAGAAAGGGGCAGTTGTCTTCAAACAATTTTGCAATGGCAAAACATCAGTGGTGTGACTTGACTTGCTTGGTTTGCAAGAATGGTACAGCCAATGCAGGTTTTCGACTGACATACACTTAACGGTTTTCAGGTTTAATGAACAGTGTTGTGCATCCTCAGTGTGCCCAGCTCATTTGCTGCTGAGTGGCTCTGTGAATGCAGAGCTAACATCTAGACGGCCACCTTCATCTCCAAACAACATTAAAGCTACCCGGAAGCACTGCTTCACTGCCACGTCTTTTCAGTGTAGGGATCTGAAAGCTCATTTAAATTCACAGGCTCACCACGTATTTGGCAAAGACAAATTCCTTCACAGAACTTATGGGATGTTCAATGTTTATGCATAGATTACAGTTTGCATATGCAGGCTTTTTATGACTAATTTTGCAAATGATGTTCACTACACCTTCAGAATACGTGCCTATCCTGTGGGTGTTCAAGTGATGAGTCATCAAACAGCAAAACAATAGAGTAAACAGAACATACTGACATACACAGTCAGAGCTGCTTAATTAACTGACAGAATGTCAAGGTTTGTTTCCGTCTGATCCCGTTAATTTTTGCTTTAAGTTTTACATATTTCAAGAACTGATGAACAGACAGAAGAAGCATTTTGGAAACAATCAGTTTGATGAGATTAACATGTTTATTACTATATCAGCCTTTAATAATGGTGAAGTACTCCGCTGCTGGCAACTGCTCAATACCATTCTTTATTAAACAATAAACCCTTTAACTCCAGTACATCTTGCTTCACATTTTGAGAAGAATTTTAAGCTATTTTTTCAATAGAAATGAACAAAACCAGACTCATCTCTCTTTTCCCATATTTCCCTTCTTCCAAACCATCCATGCAATGTCAGGGAAGACATTCAAGAGTACTGCTTGAAGTTTCCTGTTCAGCTGCCCAGTTTGGAGCGAAACCTTGTGGACGAAAGCATCAAATCCAAAGCAAAACCGAAAGCATTTCTAAGGCACAGCATTGCACTTAAGTTAGATGGTCATGTCTGAAGCATGCTGTCAGCATCACTCCTCCATGCACCTCCAGTTAACATGAAACTGGTAGCTTTTACCTCTAACATTGCCTGCTGATGTTCTAGCCATCTGCTTACAGAATACCAACTAAGCATGCAAGAATGAACTTCTTTCTGTATGGCGCTGGTGATTTTACAATGTTTTATTAGATACTATACAGATATCAAACATTTGTGTGATCAAATGTTAGTCAGCCCACAGAATAAGGATCAAAACCAAGGATTGGTCACCCAGCTATGCCTGTCAGGAGCTCATAAACACTTCGAAGTGGGTCAGACAGAGACGTCACAAGCAGGGCCAGACAGCAACAGAAATGAATCAAAACTCTCAATCTCTGTATTAAATAAGTCAAGAATAGAAGTAACTAAACATAGGTTTGGCCCATAAAACAGCCAATTTAAATAGAGATAAAAGTTTATTCAAACAGAAGCTAATTGCAGAAGTTTATTTCACCCTAATGAAAAATGAAGCTACATAAGGATCTGTCCTACTTCTTGTGAAACAGTGATAAATTTTAATGTTGCAAGCTGTATATTTTAACACCTCTTTTCTGAACAGCAGTGAGCATCACTGTTCATTCAACAGCTCACTTCCTACCCTTGAAGACAGAGGAAGCTGACTCACACTAGGTAGAAATCAAAGAACAGGCAGATGTCTGGAGGGTATACACTGTTACTGCGTTCATAAAGCTGACCTTTTGTTTCCTTTCAATTGTCTAAACAAAAGGGAACAAGAATGATTAGCATTATATCTCTGTCTCAGGAATGAAAGTTTCTCTTCTGCTCAGTCACTGAACATGTATCTTGCAGAAATCTCCCAATTTCTCTTTAATGGTTATATTCACCAGCTACTAAAGAAAGAAAATTTTAAATTAAAAACTTTGGTCCTATTGGAAAATATACCAAAAACCAAGAGTTTTGAAAGCCAATTCTCTTTAGTTTGAGGAACTTGATCAGGAAAAAAAACCCCAAAACTTACAGTATGACAGATATATGCTAAACTATTTCTTAACACTCATTACTAGGCCTAACCACAAAACAAAAGTTAGCATAAAATATAGCAATGGTTAAAGTTTTCAGAATTAGCCTGGTTTCATTTTCTAAAACTCCTGAACAACATTTTCCATAATACTGTCAGTACATTTCCCAAAGTGTTTTCTATGGTTCCAGAGGTACTTATGCATATAGGTACACAGACAGAAACTCAGGCTTAATCACAGGAGGACAGGAATGATAAATACCAGACCTTCAAGTGCCTTGTCACCAGGAGAAAACCCATCCCATGAGGACAGGCACTAAGTCTGTGTGTGCAATGCATAGAGAAAACCAGAATCCTAAAAATGTAACTGAGAAAAATTAGAGCTGCCAGAGGAGACAACAATTTAGAATATACCCAGAAAAGGGTATTGGTTATGATTCTGTACTAAGTCACCAGGTACTTAGCTCCAGGCTGGAAGGAGGCACCTTTATGTGCTTGGGACTCTGTTGTGAGCAAAACAGTCTAGAGTCAGGCAATTTTAATTGAATTAATTTACTGGAAACAAAAACAAACCTCTCATTGCTGATTGCAGTTTTGAAAAAAAAAAAAAAAAAAAGACAATAAACACTGATGCAGACACTTACACAATCATCTATCCTCCACACTTCCTGGTCTCAATTTTCCCTATTTTTGCCATGGATTATACTCAGTCCATCAAAATTCTTGTGATGAGGAGACAGGCAGTGTAGGAAGCCGAGAAAGTAGTGTGATAGTTTCTTCCATCATGTGTGCTTAACCACTTCAGCTACTCTGTGCTTAATGGTTTCTGCTGCTCTTTTCTTCAGTGTCCCTACTCTGGCCTGGGCAACATCGATGTGTTGCAGTGCCCTCAGGTGTGTCTCTGCTGCAGCATGGGTTGTCCATGGGCCACAGCTCCTGAGGGGTGAGGATACCCTACTTCGATGTAGAGGTCCTCTACACAAAACAGCTTGTCTCCAGCCTCCAGCAGCTGCCGGTTTCCTTGTGAACTGTGTTTGGGCAGAGGCACCATGGGTCCCTGGCTAGATAATGTTTTGATGCCCAACGGATAATTTTTTTTTGTACACAAGAAAGTTCTTTTCCATGGCTGTTTTTATATTCCCCATGACAGGCTGAACACAGCTTTAGCTGACATGCAGTGATTCACAAAGTGTCCCCCACCAGGTCACCACATCAGCCGCCTGCATCTGTGGCCACTAACACAGGCTCAGTACAGAGCCACAGTGACCAGTGGTGCAGAAATGGGATGTCAGCTCTGGAACTTCTCATGCTTTAACAGGAGATACATGGGTTAGACAAAGCTCTCTGTGTGAGTGACCCTTGTTCAAAACAGTCCTCTGCCAAAATGAGACCTCGTCTCTCTTCCTATCCCCATGGAAAAATGCTTATCAGAGAGCATCAGGTAATTTTGGAAGCAGAGCCCTAGCAGCCTTTTCAGGTGAAACTAATTACCTTCAAAATGAAACCATTTAAAGACCACTGAAGCAAGTACTAGATTTCCTGTCACTGCAGCGCTCCAGGTGAATTCCCTGATCCCCAGACTCCTGCACAAGGGCTGCTGCTCTTCCTTTTTCTCTCTCTTGGGATGCACAATCCAGTGGGGACATTCAATAAATGTCTTTCAGCACTGGAAAAGATGGGGTCAAATTTTTCTCCATGACAGATTAGGTCTGAACTCTTGTCCTCACATGCTGAGGGTTTTAAAATAGATATAGTTCTATGTTTGTTGTTCTGGAATCCTGGTTTACACACTGATGCCTGCAAATCTGTACATATGAATATGAATAGTGTAAAAAACAAATATGAAAGCTGCAGCTGATTGATTGTGGCAGTGTGATTTCTAAAGGCAAATATGGTATGGGTGAATTACATCTATTTTATGATTACTGCACTTATAAAACTTCCAAGCTTTTGAGAAATTTGGAAATGGTTTGTGACTTCTTTACCTAAAATTCTTTTTGATTGTTTCCAGTATACATCATCAATACACTCCATGCCTTTATTTAATTCGATTAATTTTGAAACTTTGCATTTTAAACATGGATTAACAGATCTATCTATCAGAAAAAATGTATTGACAATGAGGATTGTGTTGCTGTTCAAGAGATAAAATTAAAAGAAACCAGAGGGTAATATATAACTGATAACATTTTACCATGTAATTCACAAGATCATAATTCATTATTCATCAGTGAAACCTCAGCAATACAGGCACATAATGCCGAATGTTTAAGCTACAGGAACCATAATTCCTGGAAAGGACGGAAGAACAAAAAATTTACATCTTTAATGTAACAAGATGTTTATTTTCATACTTGGCTCCTGTTCCAGTCCTCTTGGTGAAATTTTTTTACTGCTTCAAAACTCTTTCTATATGGTACTAGCAAAGATTACAGAATACGTATTTTTTTTCACACTTACATTGCTTTTCGTACCATTTACACAATATGATTTTGAAGAAAATGGTAAAAAATGAGACTTCTATATATTTCCAGCCACTTGTAGTAAGAAATGTTATAAAATACACTTTTTTATTTTTATTAGTACACTATTGTTATTAATAAGCAAGAGGGAGGAAATTTCCTTCTCAATCCTGCCTCCAAGGTACACCTTAAAATAGTTGTCTTCTCCATGACAGCATTTTCATTGCCACATTCAGCACGGCTTAGCAACATCCAAATACTAAGTCCTGCCAAGAATCCACAAAACGTGCTACATACACTGTTGTGATCTGATGAATCAGGGTCTTACTACAGAAAGGTGCCCTATATATTCAGTTTGGGTCATTGCGGAACTTGCTTGTTTGCAGTTTGCAATCTCAATACTAAGAATAATTGCCTTTTTTTTTCCCCCCCAAGGGCTGTGACTGGAAGGGAATGCTTTACTCTGAATCAAGTGGGTCCATCTAAACAAGAGTCACTGAGAGGTGCAGCAGAAAGAACCTTTCAGAAGACTGGACGGAGCAATCAGGAAGAAAGCACGAAGAAGTGAGATATTACTCTGCCACAGTGCAACTGACTTCCGCAGAGTAAGCTGTGAAGCAAGTGCAAAGGTGACAAAAGATTTCCTAGAGACCCCGAAGGGACTTGCTGAGGTTGTTTCAATGCCGGAAGCCACTGGAAGCTGTTAACTAGAAGGGCTTTCCAGAAGAAGGCTGGAGGAAACTCTGCCCTGCAAGGACTCAATAAGAGATTTATTTTCAAGTTTGGTATTTCCTCTCTTTCATTGACAATTCTGAGCTTTTCTTAACAAAAGAGTTAACTTATTCTAACTTATTCTAAGTAAGGTAACTCATCACAGCTAGGTTTCACGAATGAAGATTTGAGAAGGACTCTACCCACGCTTGCTACAAGCACATTGATGGCTAAAAAGGCCAATGCGAGATAGAGAACTGAAGTAAGGTAACTATGCTGTAAATAAAACTCTCATTTTTGAGGCTGGCAGCTGTTCTATCCAAGGACCTATGAGTCATGCTCTGTCATTCCAAGTGTGGTTTAAAGTTTGAATAAGCTCTCTCAGTGATGCAGCACGGTTAAGCCTTTGCAGCCATGCCTACTTCTTTATGGATTGCAGCCCATGTAGTGAGCAAATTCTATAAATTATTTGGGAGCAAAAGGTTCTTTCTCATTTGGGCAATTCAAAAGAAACTTCCATTGCATAAGCTCATCCCTTAGCTTATAACTGCTGTTCAAAGAATGACATTGCATATACATATGGTAGTTATTATTTAATGCTTGACAGATAAAGGTCTGCATCATATCTCTCTGGTGTGATACCAGTTCCTCTGCTATTCTCCTGTATCCTTTTCCTTTTGCAGTCTCCAAGGAAGCCTGGTGCTTTGGTCTGAGACTGTATGTTAAAATACTGAGCTGATTCAGAGTAAATGCTCCATCTTTCTTTTGCAAACCTACAGCTCTTTCAGCAGAGCAGAATTCTTTGGATTCAGGGCAGTAACAGATATCCAGACCAATCACCTCCCATCTTCCAGCAGAATTTCTTCAAAGTTTGTTTTTCTCTCAACACTAAGGGTAAGGTCACATATAACAACTGATATATCAACTTCTGCTGGTTTCAGCTAACTTTCCTCACCTATAGGTTCAGATTTGCATTCTTCTATTTCTAGTGTCTAACAGCAGCACATTGAATGGATGACTTGTCAGATGTACTTTTTCTATTCAAGTTGTACAGAAATCAAACAGCGTACACAATACAGCATTTTCAAGTCTCTGCTTCCAGTGCAGAAGAAGAGAGTAAATAGATAGGAACAAAATACGGCCCAGGAGGAACTGGAAGACCAGCAATAAAATCATGTTTCTTCAGTTTGACATAGGAGACAGAAAGGAAAGATGGCTGGGCCAGCTGCCCAGATTTAAAATACCTTCAAATACTTAATGTGATGGTTTTACTTCTTTTGGGGAAATGGTCAAAAAGAAAACGAGGGTCTACACTAAAAACTGGGACTCAAGCTACACTGCAAATTGGAGTAGCAAACACAGTTGCTACTTGGAAACACTAGACAGGAACAATTCTATGAAGAAAAATGGAAAATGCCTGCTGCTAATCTTACACTAAAAATTGGCTCTACACTCAACATCCACGTTATTTCATGAACAACTCTATCTGGCTACAGTAAAGCCAGAAAAAAAAGCCCTGTAAATCTGTACCTTATGAATTCCAGTAAATTACTCTTTGAGTATTCTTTTCATCTTCTAGAAATGTACATAAACTCTGTAAACTCTCTATACTTTCATACTCAGGCTTTATTTTATACATGAATAGAAACCTAAAACTATCTTATATAATAAACCAAATTTATTTATGGATTTCCTTTGGGCAGCATAAAGCTCACTGTATAAGCTAACAGATCTTCACGCTATGGTGTACTATGTGACACTAAAGCACTTCTGTGAATAACACTCTGCAGACTGGTGGAACATGCTTCAAAAGCAAATTATTGTTTCTGGGACTTGAAGATATTTTATGGTTCATAAGCAACTTTTACTGAAATCTTTAATTTTTTGGAGCAACACAGAAAGATAAAAAATAATCTGAGCATAAAAGAAAATTGGAGGGATGTGAAGGATTTTTTTTTAAATACATTTTTAAAAAATTTCTCAAAGAGGAAAAGTAATAAAATTTTAAATGTTTGGTCATGTAAAGACATTTTTCCTGTCCCATTACTGCTTACCTTCTTCAAGATCCTTTTGTGAGGGATCTTGTCTTCTAGAAATCCAGGTAGCCCATTTCAACTGGATCATTTTCACCCACGAGATTTGAAACCTTCAGAGAATTCTTATTTTTTCCTCTTCAAAAGCTGTCTTGACTTTCTTCCATACGTCACCCTCAACAAATGTGCAGTGATCTTACATTCTACTTCCACTATTATGCCCAAAACAGACAGTGGTTTTCTAAGCCAGTAGTCCTCTGGGTTCCCTTGGAACTCTGCTAAAACTCTTAACACAGTTGTCTCCCTCTTGCCCTGCAGTATCAGCACAACTCTTGGTGATTTCAGTTGTTTCATTCCTGAGCTTTGGATCTCTCTGCTGAATACACAGAAATGAGGATTTATTACTATTTATTTCATTTAGTCTATCTATTCCTTGACCTCTCCTCCTCACACTTCACCTTGAGATAAATGCTGCAATGAGTTTTCCACAATGCAGGAAACTCCCTTCTTCCACAATGAGTGCAGAAGCATTAAAAAAAATTATTCACTCAGTTTACTACAGGGCATAGTTCCTGAATATGATCTTACTCTGAAAAAGATAAATCAATTAATTTCTGTACAGTGTTTCCTTCTAAGAACTGTTACTTTTACAGTAACATCTCTTTTTGATGCTGATTTAATTTTCAAAAAAGATAAAAAAATTTTTTAGTTTTTCAATTTTTTTATATGCCCTTTCATCTATGCAAAATTTCAGATGCTTTTGTACTTATTTAAAATTACTCTATTACCAATTTTCATACATGATACAAAGTATTAAACATTAGGAATGAATTAAATTGAATGCCTTTCTATTCCTTTCTATTTAATCTTTTTTTCAGGGGTGGGTGGTTGGGTTTTTTTTTGTGACAGAGAACAACTAGCTGGTCCAGAATAAACTAAATTAATACTTTACTTTCAGTGGTGGAGGGCTTTCTTATGATTTATTTTTAACATTTCAATGAACTTCCAAGAAGACAAAGCACGCAAACTACACAACACAGCCTAGTACTTTAAAAATTTTGCTATTTCTTTTTGTATGTATTCTCTATCAACAGGCACTTGAATTCACCCAACATGACTTACAAGGGTAGGAAATTAAGTGTGTGTAAGGCATATCTAGAAATACCTTCCTGAATAAGTGCCTTTTTTCTATTTGTAATTTATACAATTAAGTACTGCACACCAACATAAAATTTCAAAGGGCACAGATGTGTCTTAAATTTGTATTTTTCCAACTTCTTAAAGCTGTGACTTGCATAGTAAAATTCAAATTAAATCAAAACACAAATTAATGAAATTCTACCATGCCATCTTCTCATTATGTCGTAATTCATTACAAAAATACTCCTTTTTATATCTATATATTAAAAAACCCTTTAATCTCAATAATACAGTGCATTTCAACAATGTATGCTACAAAAGATTCAAATATAAGTTATCCAACATCATTCAAGGCTAGGTCAGATGGGGCTATGAGGAACTTGGTGTAGTGGAAAGTGTCCCTGCCCATGGCAGGGAGGTTGGAACTAGATGATCCTTCTGGGTCCTTCAACCCAAACCATTGTATGATTTTATGTTTACTCCCTTTGAAAAAAAGAACCTAAAATTGCAGCTCTACAGTTGAAAGGTTAAAAATCTTCCTTTTGTGAATGAAGAAAACTTGTGAGCATATTGTCCTGTATAGGTATTGTCCTGCATAGGGATATCAGACACAAGAGAGAGAGGAACTTGTGGCAATGGGGATACAGTGGCAGCACTGCACCAGTTATAATTACCTCAGAGCAACTGGTATGGTGGCATTACAGAAGTCCCTGCAGTGTTGTTTGTTAATTTGCTCAAGGGCACATCTTTTTCAAGGAGTAAACAACCCTGCATGTCTGTCAACAGAGTCAGTGACTCAGAAGAAGCCCTCACTGCACTCACCCTGCAGCTGAGGCCAGAATGTTCACAATGCCAAGCCTACCTCACAAAATACAAAGCTCTTTAGAGGGCATTTTAGTTATTTTCTTTTTAATATGTGGGGTTTTCAGACTAAGTAACCAATTCATTCAATAAGGTTACGCTAATCACCCGACCAACTTAAACAAACATTTCCATGGAATTAAAAACTTGCATCATATCATATCAGTTATTTTATTTTCTTTCCTGCTTCTTAAAAATGCATTTTATTACCTACCCATATTACCAAGTTGAAATTCCAGCATCATTTAAGAAAGGCCACTGTAATGGAGGTACTGAAAGTGACTGTGCATTTCTTGTCAAATAAAGATAGACTTTTCAGTTACACTACCCACTGTTTTTTCCTCTCACTGAAAATGTGTTTCATTGCAGATAAATGCCTAGTTGTTCTGATACTTTCAGGATAAAGAGTTTTTTTTATGAAAGAAAGTTTCAGATATTATGCCTGGAAAGGGAGGAAAGCAGTGACTCACTTGAAAGGCAACAGCGGTGTGTAGAGTCTATGCTTATGCTCAAGAAGAGACAGAAGAGTTTTGACAATGGTTCTCTGAATCCAGTAGCAATGAAGCTCTTCTCTAAGAAATGTGATATACTAGACAAAGACAGTAACTAAACCATATGCTAATCTTGCATCAAATTTTTCTGAGCATTAAGAAAACCAAACTTTCTTGAAAATTACTATTCTACAGTACATCTCTTTTCAAGAAGAGGAGGTGGTAAATGCCCTTTGAAGTGGACATATGAAGACAAAGAGGCTACAAAAGCTGACAGGAGGAGGATGCAAAAACAAGTATCTTAGCTTGTTGCGAGAACTTTGGTCAAGTACTTTCATGGACTAAATGATTGGCCTGTCCTATACAGAGCAAAAGTACCCAGGCTATATGAGCAACAACCTATCCAAATCTGAAACCACAGATTAAGGTCATTTTGAAGTCTGCTGTGTGTACACATTATGTCCTTTCCCCCTTTGCCCCTGCTCCACAGCTCTTAATTAGGATTTAAATAGGGTTTTCTGAATGCCTCAATCATTTTCAGTGAGGATTGCGTACGTTCACATTTTTAAATCTAAGAAGTACCACTAAACTGGATCAATTCATGATCAACTGGAAGCTTTGTGAAACAAGGTTTGAGGGATCCCCTATAATACTCTGTCAGGATTAGTTATCTTGAGGATATCTGATGACACCTGTAGAGGATAAAAATCCTTTGACGTATGCTGCATGCTGTTAGGGCTTTCTTAATTTTTACAGTGACGTCAGTGAGCAGGACCATATTTTAATGTGATTTGGGGTTTAAAAGGATATTGAATCTCTTTTGAAAACGTGCAATGTACTTTCAGTAGGGATGTACAGTGTGGCCACTCCTTCACCTCCCTCCATCCCAAGTTCAAGAAAAATTCATTATGTTTCTCATGGCTCTCCATAGTCCACAGTTCCATCGTCTAGTTGCCCCGCCTCATTGATTATGCAAGATCGCAAAAGGGTTGAAGTCCTTACCTATTTCCATAGCATTAAAATTTTTTATCTTGTCACTGAGACTGATCACTTAGTTTACTCCTACTAATATGGAAAATAACAGCACACTTCTTCTGGAAATCACCATAAATCCTCACTATGACTAAGAGACGTTTATCATGTGGCTTCTACTTTTTCATCACAATGTAGAAAAGTCTCTCTCCTTCTCAAAATTGATGGCTATTTTCCTACACATATTCATACAACATACACTTTTTTTACCAAAGTCTCAACAAGCAACACACTGACTTGATTTTTTTTTTTTTTTTTACAGTACATCCCAGACAGTATAGAAGAAATTTTGCAGATCTTAAAACTGCCTACACTTTAAAGCATCCCAAACATATGTGGTTCTACTTAACTGTCATCAGAGTTTCCTGAGGATCACCTACTGCATCCACATTTGCATTACAGGCATATAGTACTATGGTGCTGCCTCTTCCTTTTCTCTTTGGTGTATCATTATTCATACTCTTCATACCTGTCAACCAATTCACCTTCAGAAAGTCTTATCTTTAAAATGCTAATGTATTCTATGCTATGCAACAACGTGCTTCTGTCTTTTACTGACTAGATAAAACTTTTAAGTGAATGAAAAAAATTAGGAAGAAACTGTGCTACAGTGATTTATGTGAGTAAGTTATAGTACATCTATTTATAGCATCACACAGCTTTTTAATGATAGTCTGTTGGCATAATTAAGACTCCTTGCACAGAGTTTGAACAAAAACATAACAACAACAATAATATTTAATTGCATTTTATATGCAAAAATCAATGGGGCTTCAGCTAACAGCAATATGTTTTTCATATGCTACTGATTCTAAATTGGGTTGTGACATACCATTTGTTCCTCAAACTCATTGAAGATGCACGCATTAATTTACAAGAACTCTACAAAATGCATATGGAAAAGAAAAATGAGCCCCACAGTTTACACAAAATGGGGAAAAACAGAGAAATTTTATCAATGGACACACACAAGATAAGCAATCAATTCTCATTAAAAAGTCATACATTAACAGAGCAACAAAAGATTACATATAAAAGATAGGTTTCACCTAAAAAGCTGGTATAAAAATAAAACCAAAAGCTTGTAATTTTGATTAAATTATCTTGTTAAAGCAATAAAAAACCCCAGACATCCTTGGGCATATTTGCAAAGTATTTGCATGTCACAATAACAGTTCCGGGCACATTAACTTCCATCTTCTATTTTTATAACTCCTCTAACAAGCTGAACATATTTTTTCTCCTATGGTACAGAAAACAAATGTTCCTTCTTAGTAAGTGCAAGGATGTATTTTAAAAGAACCTGGAAGAGCAACTTAAAATGCAGGAAGACTACTGGTGCAAAGTTTGGGGTTCTTTTCAAATATGAAGAGAAAATGGAGTTGTTATCAATTTAAAATTCTATTCATCACAGACAGATTTTGGCCAGCAGTCTGTACACTGAAAAATCTGAGGAGTTACTGATCTAGAGTCAACCTCTTTACTGTAACTGTGCTTTTAAAGAGTGTTGTCAGTGTGGACAGTGTTACAGCTGCACATAATCCCTGTGAGCACTAGGCCTTTTTCTTAATTATGCAAAAAAAAGAAATGCAGCTGCAGTTGTTTTAGCATATCAGGGCTGCCTGAGGGTTCCCTTCAGTGTTCTAAAAGGCATTATTAAAGGTATCTGTGATGCACTGACTCATGAACAAAACCAGATGTGAACTATAAAGAAATGGGAATTTAACAAGACCAATTTATAACATTATTTTCCCTTAGTCCTCTCACATTTGAAAGATCACAATAGCCAGTATAACTTAGATTTGGGATGGAAGGCAGGCATCAGGATCTACTCTGGCTAGAGCATTTCTAAAGGATCACAACTGGAGATAGGCGGTGTTCCAAAGCTGACATTCTTACCAAACATAAGGAATAGAGAAAAGCATAAAAGCATTAAAAAGCAAGAAAAAACAAAATTCTGGAGAAATAACTTTCTCTGAGCAATGAAAACAAAGGATTTTTGTTCTCAAGGAGTTGAGAACACAGAGCTGGCAGGGCCAAAGGAACTTTGTTTTCAAGGAGTTGAGAACACAAAGCTGGCAGGGCCAAAGGAACTTAAAAAGTACTGCAGAAAGACTGCTAAAAAACTACATTGCTTTTCATTCCTATCAAAAAGAGGAGATTGGTAAAATGCAAAGCTATTAATTTGTGGGTACGAATCAAACAAGTTGATACAAATTAATGTTGCAGTAGAACAGGTTTTAGAGCCACGTGACAAAATCAACAGGAACAATTATCAGGGCCATTTTCTTTTCTGACAATACAAAGTTACTAGTTAGTAACTACTGACAATACAAAGTTCCTATTAGTAATAACTAAGAGAAAGATGGGACTGAAAAGCTGAAAACAGGTCTCAGAAGACCGTGCCCATGGTTCCCCAGAACACACAACACAGTGCATGCACCAGCTGTCACCAGCTCCCTTCTGCCTGCCTCACTCCTGCAGCTATTATCGTCCCCATGTCCCTGCTGTGAGACCTCTGTTTCCACTGGGCAGGGGTGGCAGCATTTTGGCAGCACAGGAGTTGCACAGGTGGCCTCTGTGGAAAGAGGTCAGTGGCTCTGCCACAGACCCACTGCAGAAACAACTGACTCCACCAGCAGAGCTGGTGGTATCTCCAGGAAAATGCATGGGAAGAAGGGCAGGAAAATCCAGACAGAGAGAAAGAGGAAACAAAAGGAGTGAGATACAGAAGAGGGAACACCAAGCTCAGCAGAGGAGGAAAAGCTCCATTCTGTAGCAGATATCCACACTGCAGCCCGTGGAGAACAATACCAGAGCAGATGGATATGCCTGATGAAACTGCAGCCTCTGGAGAGCCCACGCTGGAGCAGAGAAAAACCATAAGGAGGAAACAGTGGGAGGAAACAGCGGCAGCAGAGAGGAATTCCTATGTACTGACCTCCCCTCAATTTCCCTCAATGCTGCTTGAACAATGGTAGGAGAACTGAAAATGAAGGAGTGAAGTTGAGCCTGGAAGCAGGGGGAGGAAAGATATGGTTAAATTATCTGTCTCTTTTCCTTCCAACTAGCCAAAGTTGTGTCAGTTGTCAAGAGATTAAGTTAATTTTCTCAAAGTTCAGTCTGTTTTGCCCACAGTGGTAATTGGTAAGTGATTTGCTTGTCTTGACCCACCAGCTTTCTCATCCTTTTTTTTTTTTCTTAGTTTCCTCCCTTTTTCCTGCTGGGGTTGGGGGAAAGTGAGTTATTAGCTAGGTAGAGCTATTAGAGCTAACCCACCACAATATTACACTGTTCTCTAAATACCTCAGGAAACTTCCTATTCAATGTTGCAAAAAAAGCTTTGGCTTGTTAGACACCATTAGAGCCTGAAAATTCATTATCTGTGTAAAGTCATCAATACAGCAATTTCCCACTATCTGCTAAAAGCAGAAAACTAAAAAAGGCTACACAAATTTAGTACTGTCTTACTGCTTGAGTAGTCACATTTGATGACCTATAATGAGAAAGCTGGTAACTGCTGAACTTGAAAAATCTAATGAAAATAGCAAGGAGAAACTTTAAAACATGCACACAGTGATCTAAGCTTTAGACTGTTTGAGACTGACTTAAGTGGCCATCAAATGAAACTATGCAGGAAATGACTAAAACAAACAAAAGGAAATTATTTTTCACACCTTATGCAAATTATTTTTCACACCTTTTGCAGTTGAGCGGAAAGTGTGCCACAGGACTTGTGGAAATCAAAATCAGTTAAATGCCACATCAACTCTGGTTCATTAAGCAACTGAAGCACAGACTTGCTTGTGCACAGAGAGAACACTGGGGAAGTATATGCAAACGATTTTCTTCTCCACTTTTTCATAGGCATAAGCTACTGGCTAGCAACAGGATACTGGGCTAGGTGGTCATTTCCTTTGCCTCAGAGTGCCTGTTCTTATGATCTTTATTCCTAGCAATGTCTTTAACTCTGCTTTTGAACAACTTTTTTTGGTGGATTTATAATATTTTAAATAAATGCCCTTGTCCTCTAAGCCTCTTGTGGTGGTTTAAATAATCTCTGTCTCTCCTTCCTGACTTCAGATTTCAAATTATCTCCTAAATGCTGTTTTCAATCAGTTTCCTGATTTTTGTGTAGTTGCCTTTTTTTAAAGGTAAGATTATTTTTGGGTTGTTTTTTTTTCACCCTTTTAGCCATGTAGGGATGCTCACATACAAATACAATGTTCAGGAATAAATCAAGGCTTAATCTCCTTATGGTAGCTTAAAGAACCAAGAAGGAACTTAACTTAAAAATTTGACCCTAATAAGCTTACGTCTGCATGGCTACACACGCTGTATCATCACCCATAATAGACCACAACCCGTAACATTTTCCCAGCCCACATGTGTGTGACTGAAGCCTCCTGCTGTTGTTACATTTGCCATAGGCAAAGATACTCTCATGTCTCCTCTCTCTAATGTGCCTCATATTTCATGAGCAATTCCTCATACTCAGGGAGAGGCTGAGAATATTGAATAGTTGGGACTTGACTTTAGCTTTTGCATTTTAGTGTTTTTTAAAGAGTTTATCCTTCTTTTCATAGACTATCTAGGGGGGAGTAGTAGGTAGGTTCTTTTACATTTTTGAGGTTTTTATTGAACAGCCATCTAAAAAAATGGGAAGTGGGGATAAGGATGCTGAATACAGTTTGAATGGGACCAACATATCAGATATTCACAAATATTTAAAAGCACTAATCTGACTACTCACACAAAATAAATCCATTAGTAGGAGGCAAACCTGGTATTTTTCTAAAGAGTAAACCAGTCGTAGTTTTCATAGGGCAAAAGATACCCCTGAAAGACTGTGCAGGAAAAAAAAATATACTTTGAAAGAAGCGAGATATACATGAGGAATGTAAGAGCTGTCCCAATAGACAAAAAGAGACATGGAAGAAGACACCCATTTATTGGCAGAGAGAGAAATGAAAGATGGAAATGGAATGATATTTAGGAGTACAAAATGCCTCGAGATAATTTTAAACAAGAATATCTGAGAAAGACTAAGGATGCCACAAATGCAAATGACAGAGGAAAAGGAATGTTTCTTGATGAAGTTATGTAAAGGATGGTTTGGGGTGTTCAAAGTGATGAATTTGGGAAAAGTCAGATTCAATTCTTTGCTTCATCAGATTTTATTACTTAGTAGTAAAGCAGAAAATCCAAAGCACTGGATATAAATAACAGTGCAGGAGACAGGTAAGTTGGTTTATTAAAATACAGACCAGTCACAAATGAATGTTAGCCGGAAGCAGAATAAGACTATGAAAGAGCCTTCAAATACAACCAGTTGCTTAAAAAACCTTATGTGGTGTTAAGAGGGAGGGATCTAGAGCTGCAAAAAGGCTAGCAGAACATACTACCTTGCAGTTTCAGAGAAAAAGATTTGAGGGATCTTGCAGACTTACCAGTAATTGACTAAAGGGCATCAGTGTTGCAGCCATTTCTTTTTCTTAGATCAGTCTAATATTATACACAGACAGCTGAACTGCATTAATAATATTTAAAACATGAAACCATTTTAAATTGCAGTAGTTCAAAGAGCCAGAGGCAATTTTCTTTTCCTCACTTTAGGAGGAAAAAGATAAATACTACATATTTATATTAGATTTTGGTTACAGCAAATAAGCAAAAATAGCTTCTCTATTTCAATTCAGTGCATGGTGGTTTATGTAACTACACTCTGAAAGAAGGAAAACTACTATGTAGAATGGAGTGGTGAAAGAGCAATGAAACCGTGGAGACAGTTCCACTCCACCAACAGTACTGATTTAAATGTGGATTTTATCTGACCTCCAGTAATTTGATTTTTAAACAAACATTTGGAAATGTAAAAGTGAAACGACAATAGCACATTGTATTCCAAGGTCCTCTGAAAAGTCAAATTGTACTTAAAAAGAAAAATAACACTGCCGAAGTGATTTACAGAAAATCACCTAGACTGACTGGAGAAAATTAGACAACACAAAATATCAAGGTCTAGAAAACACGTCGTACAAGTCACAATGGAGGAAACTGGGCTTGTTTACCCTATTATAGGGATAAGAGAGGGGGCAATAGCCTTCAGGTTCACAGAAGCCTGTAATAAAGAGGAAAGGAATAAATGTCATTTATATCCAATGCAATTCACAGTCCTAGACTGCACTGTGAGTTAGTTAAAATAGGTCGAATGAAAAATATTTCCCAAAGATAAAAACTGAGGGAAACAGGCCATCTACAAAAGGTATAGAAGATCCAGATTTTGTAGAGACAGTTAAGACAGACATCTGTCAAGGATGTTTTAAGTATCCTTGGTCCCACCATCAAGCAATGAGAAGGATTAAGTAACCTCTTCACATTTGAGACTTCTTTTCCTACATTGTACAAAAACATTCTTAAGTAGGAATAAAACCTTCTATAAATTATATTTTGAAAACAGATCTAGTAGGGTCTACTCTACAATCCCGCTTCTGCTCATGAAAATTGTTTGAACATTTCAGTTAGACAAAAACCCTTACTTTTAAAAGTAACAAATTAATTTCAAGAAATGGGTTTCAGTAGATACAGGTGAGTTGAATATAGAAGTTGTAAGTAGTTAAATCTGTGGACTTTTGCATCCTCTCTCAATTCGCTTTTTCCTTTTTGTTCCTTTTTGAATCTCTGCCATCTGAAAACACATTAAAACTGGAGGAGGACAGAAAGAATTCATTAGTGGCTCTGATAAGGATTTAAAAGGAAAGTGTCCGGTTTCAGTGAAATACAGGGAGAGGAAGTTCAGGGAGGGTGTTTACTGTCACTTCTACAGCATTTTAAAAAGGTTAAGCAGATTTTTATCAAGATGTCAAATTTACTCTGACCTATAATCATTTCAACCAGATCTACCTCAAGAACCAATATGGCTGTAATTTTTTAGTTTGTTTCCCTTAGTACAGAATTCAGACTTGTTTTTTTTTTTTAAACAAGAGGACATTTGTAGAAAATGATGACTGTTAATGTGATAATTTAGATTTATACAAACATATGACTTAGTTTTATTCAACATTCTGGTTTAAAAATTAGCACAGTAGCACAGATTGAAAGGCTTGCAATTGAACTTCCTGGCAGATTTTTCTAAAAGCAATTTACTGAGAAACATATTTTTATGTTGAGTATTTTGCGTAGCAAGTCTGAGACATCACAGGTTTCCACAAAGCTACTTGATAACCCAGAAGAACAAGTAAACCTAATGCTTTTAACAAAAAAATGACTTTTCTCAATGTCCATGTACATTGAGAGGTGTTGTATATAACCACGCTGTGGGTATGTATATGCCTAAGCATCTGAGGTTGGACATGCAGCTTTTAGCTCTAAGAGTAACAGTATAACCGCACTCATGGCACCTCCCCTTCCCACTCCACAAAAATTTACATTCCTCTCAATCTGACAGACTTTTATTACATTTTGGTTTTCCTTTAAACAAAAACAAAAAACATGGCTCTGAGAGTCAGCCAGGCACACAGGCTGGGAACATCTTTCAGGGCAACACAGTTCACAGGGCCTCTACTTACTAGTAAGTAGTTTTTCTTTCTCATTTCGTTAAAGCATCCACATGCACAATTCTTACCAAAACCTCAAAGATAAATGGGGTTGCCTCAGAAGAAGCCTGGAGACCTATGGGGAAGACTCATTTTCCTAACACCATTTTTGAGTACGAATGGCTGAATCCAATGACCACTCCAAATGGAAGGAAAGGGATTTTCTTTAAGAAGTCAAATCTGTGGGTCAGGGTGCAGACTGACAAGTTAGAAGTCACCGATATGACTGCAGTGCAGCTGCAATGCAGCTCAGGTGGAGACCAAAGGTGACAGCCTCAGCCAAAAAGCAGCTCCTAAGGGAAGGAGCAATGAGACCATACTATAACTTTTTACAGCTTTCTTCATAACAGATCTTAATAACAAGTTGACCTTGTACACAACCAGCTGAGTCCTAGAAGGAAGCACAGGGGGCTCCTGAACTTGACATCTACCACTTGGTATGTGCTTTTGGTTAAAAGCACCACGGAGCAGTATATTTGGCAGAGCTGTATTTTTTACTAGTGTTCTTTCACACAGTATGAAGCCCTTCAGATCCAGGGAATTGCTAAAGGGATGTAAGGATTTGACTGAAAGAGGAAAGAAAGAGAATACTACAAAAAGAGAAAGGTAACTAATTTACAATTTGAAAAGAGTCAGAAGTAATATCTAGTTAGGCCATTGACAAGGACATGAACTTCCAAAAAAGTCTCAATTTAGCCAGAATGCTGAGAAGACCTTAAGACAGTGAGCACACCTTTCCCATTATAATCTGTGCACACTAATGCAAGTAGGAAGAACAGTAGCACATGGGGTTCAAACGTCCCCAGCTTAAGCTGTTCAGTGTATGTGCACTGCCAGTGTGAATGCACATATAGACAATCACTTAAAGAACAAAATGTATTAGAAGTGATGTAAAGAAGATATTTAGAAGTGATAGGGTTACTAAGAATGTTAAAAAAATACGTAACTATTTTTAAGGAGAAATACAGAAGGTATTTAAAATACCCAAAGGAAATTGGATCAAAATACCTGTTTACAATATGGAAGCATGTATGTTGGAAAGCAGTAATTCTGGAAGGAATACAGAGTCCATGGTACTTAATCCAATGAGCAGGATCTCCCAGCATGATGCTGTTGCTAACAAGGCCAATGTGACCCATAGACTTGTAAAAAGTCTTTTTATCTATCTTTACCTCTTTATGGGACTTTCATTGTGAACATCGTTGACAACTGTGTTCAGATATGCTTGCTATAAAAATGATCCAAGAAATCATGAATGAGTTCATTAAAAGGTCCCAAGAATGATCAAATGCCTGGAAAATCCTCATTACAGAGAATCCTTTAAGATGTTTAAGCTATTTACAATATTGTAGGAATATTTATGACATGACTGAGCAATTCTGTATGTGAAAGAAATAGACTGGAAGAGGCCTCTGGATTATCAAAATTTATGTGTAGTTTCTGTAGGCACAATATCCTGTAATCCTTATCTGCAGAGAATAATTTTTAATGTAGAGAGCTGAAAAAGACATAGCAAGGCTAGTAAGGACAAGGGGATCTAGTTGGATTCAAGTAACTTTTATAAGGAAATAAAATGGCAATTTAAAAATGAGGCAATTAATTATGGGCATAATTAACAACTGAAAATTTTGAACTCATTGTCAAAAGACATTCTCTTTCTAAAAAGAATGAATTTTTAGCTATTAATTTTAGCTTTTGTAATGTGGCTGACAAAATTGCAGGTGCAATGACAAAAATTAATATTTGCCTGCCAGCTATATATTTCATCCAAGCTATCAGTATATCTATGAAGATGTGGTAATTAGTATCTCTTAAACTACACATTTTCCTCATAAAACAAAGCAGCATGACTCAACGGTTTATCTGAGTATGTTCAATGTAATAAATTACTGCAGATCAACACACAGAGAAGTAGCTGAAAACTCTAGTTCACTGCAAAATGGTAAATGACCTTTTCTCACAACGAAGTCCTGAGGTGGGAGAAACATTACATGCAAGAACTGCGGCATCTCTATTGACCTGTGCAGTAGTTACTTGCAAAAGGCATTTGCTAAGCCATTAATTTCAAAATTGTGGGCAATATGAGAGTCTTCATGTAAGTAACTAGACTTCCAGTAGTGGTATTTCTCCCCCTATGAATGAAATACACATTCCCTCGGGTGAAAGGCAGAGTTTATAACATTTCAAAACATGACAAAGCCTTATTTCTACATAAGGAGTCTCTCACAGTTCCTGCAAAAAATTTAGCAGAGCAAAAATTGGAAAATAACGGTTAAGAAAAGTCATCATCTGTCAATAGTGTTCTGTTATAAATTTCAAGATAATTTTTTAGATCTCTGAAAAACCACTGAAAGGGCAGTATTCCACACTTGATGGACCTCTGGAGTTTTCCAGAATGGTAAACTGAAAAGCTGCATATAAAGAGGGTTAACCAATCACCACTCCTCACTACTCCATCTCTAAAGGGTAGAAGCTCCTATGCAACTTTCAAAGTAGTGAGGTATTATGGAAGAATAATTCGAAGCCTTAAAATGAGATGCAGGTTGCTGATGTAGCACATGATTGTCTTCCAGGCAAGGAACTGAATATCTTTTCTATCTTACAAAAGCTCTGGTCAGCAAGGCATTTGCAAAGCCTCTGCACCTCCTATCCTTACCTTTGTTATGGCTTTTTGATTTACAGGTCTCAGTTGTGACACAAAGCTTGAAATTGAAATTTCAGATTTTTATTAAATATTGAACTTTGGGGGAAAAATAATTGCAGACTCTTAAATAGATACCAGAAAACGATGATTATTTAGTCCATTTTAAATTCTTCAGTGACAGGGCAACCTGAACATAATGAAGTGACAAGGGTCACCTATGGGATTTTTAAATCACTCAGCTTTTCATAACAAACATAGATTCCTCTTGCAAAATTACTATTATTCTTATCAATAAGTGGGAGCAAAAATAGCTACATTATTTCTGTTGTTACAATTCTGTAAGCAAACAGTATGAGAAACTTGGAAGACTCTCAGTAGCACTTCATAGGATTTTTGTTGATACAAAAAATATTCATCTGCCATTGTAAGATACGATTCCAAGTAACATTTACCTTTTCATTTCTCTCTATCTGAAATTATAGTGTTCCTCTATTTCACAGCACTCTGCTATAGGAAAGACATTAAAGAAAACTCACTGACTCACTGAAAAGTTGAGGTTGGAAATCACCTTTTGTGATCCATAGTCCAGGATCTTGTTCCAAACAGGGCTAATTTCAAAACCAGATGAAGTCACTCGGGGCCTCTGTAGCCCAGAAAATATGATTTTTACCGTTAATATCATAAGCTCTGTATTCAACACAGGATCTCCAGGCTTCTCTGAGCTGCCTTGGCCTGAGTTTTAGTTGAGGAAACAATTGCCTGGTGGCCACATGCCTGTTGCCTCCCTATGATGGCTTTGCTCTGGAGCACCTGGGGCAGGACTGGCACCCCCACTGCGGGAAAAACAGACCCTCTGCGGTAACAGGGCTGGGGGACAGTGCATACACCCTTGAGTGGAGTAAAACTGAGGAAGAAGGGGGTTCAAACCACAAGCATTTACTTCCTCCTGATGAAGAACTTGAGACACCTTGCTGTGAAACCCTTGCTTTCTGCTCAAGTAACATTGATATAATTCACCTTAGGATTCAGAGGGACATATGAAGCATAACACTCTAAATCTTGTTCATGGACTAAAAGGAAATAAACCTGATAACACACACACATACACACACACATAAAGCTAAGATGTAGTCATGCTAACATTTATTGTTAGTATAACTAAAATCTTAACAGTCTGATCTAAGTATTAGTACTACTCCTGATCAAATTATTAGAGAAGGAAAAAAAAGAAAGCCAAATAAAGAAAAAAGTATTCTGTATTAAAAAAGCAAACTCCCAGTAGTAATAATACAGCTTAAATTGTTATACATACAACTATTAGTTTATAACCCTTCTTCTGGTAAAAGGTACATGCTCTACCTGTTCCTGTGGGTCCCTAAGGTTGATGGCTTCAGCCTGGCAGTGGTGGTGAAAGACTTTCAGTAAGTCATCAGCATCTGAAGTCCTTTGTGAGGAGGAATACGGTGCTGACGGGTTACTTCTTCCTCAATCTAAAATCTCTTTGCAGTAATTTTTATATATATGACAACACACATTTATACCTTGCTCTTTCTTTGCTGGTCTGCAACTCCACACTACATCCACAATTAATATATATGGTGTTTTATATTTCTTAAAACTTGTTCTTTTTTCCCCCTAAGAATATTTTTGTCCAGGTTCAGGTCTGTATTTCTTGAAGTGATCAGTGGTGAACTACTCATAGACCTGGAGTCTCCTGTGCCAAGCCTGTGAGTCATCTCTAATCATCGCATGCCTGTATTGCTCTGCACTGCATTCTGTGTGTTCACTTCTTAAGGCTTCCACTATCACATCAGGTCCGCATTTTTCGAATTATGTTATAGTTGTACATATCTCACTCTTCACAAGTGGTTGTTCATTACCCTTATTTATATAGTATCTATGGTGGTATTGCCCCATAAGAAAAGTAAAATTAATTAGCAATAGCCACCTCGAGAGAAAAATTGCTGTTACAGCAAAATCAAGTAAAAAAAAAAAAAAGCTCCAGGAAGGTCAAACAAAATTCAGACACCTTTAACCCTGAGGCCTTGCAAACTCAGCACAAAGCACATGGCAATGGCAGTACTATTTTGCGGGGCTACATGGTTACAGAACACTGAGGACAGTAGCAGAATAAAAGTGGGATATACTTGAATATTTTCTGCATAACAGTTTTAGCTGTACTTATGCGCTTTTTTGTGTTAATTAGATAATGTGGACTGTGACTGTTACTATTATCATAAATGAAGCATTACCAATAATTGTTTTTTGTATTTTTGTTAGATTGTTAAGACTTTAATTAGCCTAACAAGCGATTCTGAGCTCTATATTTATAGTGTTGAAGAAGAGTTGAAGCCTAACAACTGGTCCAGTTGAAACTTCACAATCTCCCTGAACACAGATTCCAGCACCTCTCAAGGTAGCCTTTTCCAGTGCTTAGCCCTTCTCTTGGGAAAGAATCTTTTACCTCCTTCCAGCCTGGATTTACCCTGTCACAAGCTCATGACTATTGCCTCTCATACTTTCACTGTGTGCCTTTCAGAAAAATTTGACTGCACCTTTTGTATAAGCCCCTCAGGTAGTAGGTAGATGTTAGTTGGTCCCTCCATGCCTATTCTTTTGCACCTGAGTTCCATAAGTCTCATCATCTGTCATGAACACTGGTCCCCTAATTACCCCTGCACCCTTTCAGTGGATTCTCTCCAGTTTCTTTTTGCACATTCTATCCATCTTTCCCATGGTGTCCCATGAAAAACTTGGCACTTGCTCAGAAAGGGCTTTAATTCTAGTAATGACACGTAGATTAGCAGATAGGATTGGCATCTCACCCATGTCTATGCGTACACACACTACTGAAGTAGAAAATCAATTCTAAAATTTAGAAGACCAAAGCTAGCTTTTATTTTTCCTGTTTACTAGCCTTGAAGCTATGAGAAGAAAAAGAAAATGAGGAAGCTTAGAAAAACTATTCTATGTTCATGAAAATATTAGTAGCTTACCTTTTAAAATGCATTAATTGAACATACAGGAATCCACATTTCATGTATTAGTTCCAGATAATGTATTTCAATGTTTCTGTTCTTTACTAATAGCCTCATGCCTTATAAATGTGTAAGGCTTCTCTGTTTTATATTAATTTTAAAAAATTTTGAAATAGTTCCTTTAATGAATGGTATTGCTTCACCATGTTTCAGTGAAAAAATTAAAATCCCACTCAATGATTTGAAACCTCATTCATTTTCATCTGCTACCTGAGTGTTGTTTCTAAAGCTGTCATTATACTGCCTCCTTTTCAAAGACAGCATTTCAGAGAACCCACTGAACACCAACACCTTACAAACACCTCCCTGAGATGTTGTAAGAATCTCTTGGTGTATATTCCTGTCTCCTGATGCAAAGCACCAGAAGAGAGAAGAGCAATTATACTAACTGCTTGTCAGCGTTAAGATCTTGCACTCAGTGTTAGTGAGTCATTACCCCTACAAACTGTCAGCCAGACTGTATCAGTGAGACAAATAACATTAGGAAAGGGTTTTTCAAATATATATCTTGAAATAAGGCTGCAAATTAAAAAGAGGTCAGAATAGTTCCCCGTTTCTCTTTTATAAACACTGAAAAGACATAAAAGCTGTGCGAGGAACACCAAAGTGGGCATTGAAAATACTGCTTTTTTCTACAGGAGTTAAAAGCGGCCCTGCTGGGAGGTGTCACCACCCATAGCTTCCCATCCCTTTAGTAGCAGCCAGCCTTTGTTGTGCCCTAACAGAAGAAATACACAGTGGTGTGGGTACAATACGTTCAACTTGTACTTCAGCATATATACACATCCCTATTTCCCCAAATTCTCATGTACATTAGCCTTAATTGAAAACAATGAATCTGGTGTTTCTCTTGAGTTCTTTGGCATAACTGTTGAGTGGTAATTCAATATACTTATCTATTGATCTATCAAAATGATGTTCTCAAAAAGGCTATTCAAAGACACACAAAAAAACCCCTAACAACCAGAAAATAATAGTTGGCTATATTTTTATTAGCCTACTCTCAAACAAAATAAGAGGAAATTCATGGAATAATTTAAACATAAATTGCACACCTTTCAAAAACAATTATAAAAGACATGATGTTCCTGATCTGGAAAAATGTGCAAATTTGACCTGGAGCCCTAACCATTTAAAAGCACATCCTACACTCCGCACTTGTACAAAAGTAGCTTATGTAAAGTAAATTAAAATAAATTAATTTTTTTCCTGTTACAGAGATGTAGAATCAAGGGTCATGCTACAACCTTTTACAGGCTAATAAAGGCTTTGATCAAAACCAATGTTTTTTAAAATGCACTCTGCTCCTACAGTTTCAGTGTATCCCAGTTCTCTAAAAATAGTCACCAATATGATTGACTTGCTTTCTGAGTACTAACAATGTGGATTATCTTCTGTATCTTCTTGGCAAAACAAGCAGTGCTAAAAGACAGACTAAAGTACATCCACTTCTGAACTACTGTTTGCAAACAAAGAAGCATGTTAATCCTGGGGGGAAAAAACCCTTATCAAATGAATTCTCATTTAGCTTTCCACATTTAAATATGCAACATTCCTAAGTGTGATAATATGGAGGTACAGATCTTGTCTTTTTGGTTGGAAAAACCCTGACATGAGATAAAGGACATACTAAGAGGCTGAGGGGATAAAGGCTAAAGAAATCTGTATACGAAGATCTGAAGATCTAATGATCGCTTTTTGAGCTCATTAGAGGTCAAAAAGATCACTGACAGCCACAGAACACTTCTCTTTATTAAGATATTGATCCATCTGTTATTAACACAGACCTGCAATACATTACTTAGAGCTGTATAAATGTCTTAACTAATTTGATACATTTATTCCTATCAAAACGCAAATATGACAATACACACTTAAATATATATATAACAAATTCTGTAAAATTTCCTTCATTATTCTATAAGAATGACACAATTTATCCGTGAAAGACGGCTTTTGCTGCTTTCCATCTTGCTAGGCTACAACACTTTTGAAACACAACTCCTACAAACACCAAAAAGGAAGCATCTGTCACAGAATTTCAGAGTTTTGCTTCTTTTCATTGTCAGGTTCTCAATACTTTCTGCAACACCTTCAGAAGTGACAGTAAACCAAAGCTACTTATTTATGTCTTTCCAAAGAAATGAATAGTGTTTAACAAATAATACACATTTGCAGAAAACATCAGCTAGAACTATGTCTGCTGTAACTACTGTCTTCTTACAAGCAGACTGTCCTCTTACAAGCAGCATCCTTACTCCTTTGAATTTGGTGTCCGGGAACCCAGCACTCCTGCTTCTTGCAGATACACCAATGCATTTCCTATGCTTGAAGGAAAAAGCAACCAACAATAGAAATCTGGGCCCTTACAACTGTGCTCTGGCAGCTAAGAGATCAGGTCTCTCCTGAATAAAGGAGACCTTGATGCCTGCTAGGAATTATGCTGTTTGATTATGATCTGCATACATGCTTCTGGCAGTCGAGGCCTAAGTACAGGGAGCAGTGCTAGCCATTGTCTACAATGGCACCGTGAGCCTAGAAGCCATCACACCAGGACCCACATCACTGGCAACCCAGATACCTGGCACTGGCTGCTCTGCACTCACAAGCTGTTTCACTGGAACAAATTCGAAGATACTCTTGCATATTCTCAACAGATAGTAAAAACATGCATTGTGTACCATCAGTTACAAAGCCTACGGATTCACTGCACACAGCTCATGAAGGCAGAGGTGGAAACACAAATGACTGCTCTTACAAACCTCTCCTGCAACAATATCTTACGCAGATTTTGCATCTCCTTATCAAAACTTGCTTTTACGGTAAAACTTTCTCCTTAAGAAGTCGTAGCAACTTCAGCCAGTGTGGAATCCAAGTGCCCAGCAGAATAAGGATAGCCCTCTGAACATGCAACCTGTTAAAGTCCTGGTCGGGCCTTTTCATTTGCTTCTTCTAAGAAAATAGTGTTGGTGATGGATTTTGAAAACTTTAATTTAGAATGGCTACAGGTATTTGTGAGATAGACATGACAGTTAGGGTCAGCTGGGACATATGACGTGTATATCAGCACTTCTTGTGACAACAGAAATATGTCAGTGAAGACTCTATTCTCTGACCCTTAACAGTTCACAGATTTTGAGTCTTGGTGACCTTCAGAGCAAAACGCACCTATCTTCTTTACTACTTGATGAAATAATTTGTATTTCAAATTCTCTTAAATGAAGCACCTATCTGTCAGGATGATAGGCACTGTACAGAGCTTGCAAAAAGAAAAAGAACTATATAAAGCACTCATAGAAGTCTTTTATTCAACTGTTACAATAAATGACAGATACGCCTCATTATGCAATTCCCCCAGCTCCTCTTAAGAAACCTGACCCCCAAAACTGTATCACATGATTCATCAGTATTGTGGTTTCAAATATTTTTCAAAACTAGTGCAGTTAATATCTTCTTGCAGTGATTTGAAGCATTAGTCTTGGGCATGAAGAACTGAAGATTTCCAAAAGCACATATGTACATCTCAGCTCATTCAATGAGGACAACAAAAGAGATGGTGTGCCAACATAACCTATACAGCATTTTTAACTTTCTTTATCATAAAATACTTACGTAAAACTAGAGAAAACATAATTTGACAACACAAATAACTAAAATATCTTCCATATTCAGTCTGAAATTGTGCACAGCCACGTTCAAAAGACTTTGCATATTTCATTAAGTAAGTTTAAGTAACTCATTAAGTGATTTTCCATTAACAAGCTGGATTATATATTGATGATTAGGGAGATAATGTGAAAACAGACAAACAGACACAGACATGGGTGTGACTTTACCTGTTGCCTCTTCTCAAATTCTAACTTGATACGGGATTTGATGCAGTTGCATGTGTCCTGATACGTCTGCTGCAGAGCAAGTTCCATGAGGTGTTTGTGGTACGCTCCTGCCAAGTTTCCGCAGATAAAAATTATTACATTTGCCAAAATCTAGAGGGTTTAAAAAAAAAAAAAAAGATGTCAGGAAATTTATATAAATATATTAACAGAAATTAATTTTAGGTTGCAATGAAAGATTGCTGCTGTTATGTATTTTGCTTCTGTTTGATTCCTAGCAAAGGTTAACCTTTCAAAAAGCCCTCACAAATAGTGGCAAAATCCCAAGCAATAACAGAATCATATTTAGGTTGGATACTGTTATAATTTAGCATTAAATAAGAATGAAAATTAACAACATGTTTGTCTACTAAATGAGGTACACATTTCCTGAAAAAAGAAATTAAGCTCATGTTAGACATCCACTGTGGAGTATTAATTAGGTGGGATCATGATCTACTGATGTAAAACAATAGCTACAGCTCCCAGTAAGAATTTCAGAAGCCATATTATTGCCACGCTCTTTTGGCAAGACATTTTGTTTTGCAGTGCCATATGACTGAGGGGTGAAAAGTTTCACCTACACACATGAACAGCCTGACCTGCATTTTACCCCAGCCTGATCCACGACTATCTGTCAGTCAGCTACAAATATTAACCTTGGTGATGATAAAAAATGTTTAAGTAGCAAGATCTGACATCTGTCTACTAGAATATACTTTTCCCTTCTACCAAAAAACTGTGTTTGCTTAAAACACAGAACTTAAAGATTTAAGATTTAGGCTCAAACATACAGCATTAGATGCCCTCTTTACACAGCAACTCACAAACATGAGAAATTAGTTTGCTTAAAAACTCTAGACCTTTGCTTTGCTGCGCTTCACCTTTGAAAAGGACACAATACTGTGTGGTGATGCTAATACTTTTAACTGTACCCAGCTTATTGCTGCAAATAAAACAGACACATTTATCCATTCTAGCTCACTCAGAGCAAAGAAAATATGAGAGAGTAATGAAACATTATTAATTCAATAATAAAAATTAAAAAAAAGATATTAAATTGAAGTTGAGATACAGTTGCAGTCTGGTCAGAGCAGGTCTCTATCTATAAGGCCTTAGTGTATCATATAATCTGGATTACAAGCACTACATGATGTCATAGTATTCATGGTCAGGGAGGGAAGATGGAAGAAAGAAGGCCAAAATTTCTCTAATTCTCCACAGTCATTTTAATCATGAGGTTTCTGATAGATTTCTCTAGTGATCATTCATTGGTTGGTTTTGGTGTACCTATGTACCCAGCAATCTTTTGTGAATAGCTAGTAGTGAAAGAGCCAAAGGTCAGAAAAAAGTCCAACTGTATGCTACAGTGGTTCAGAGAAAAAAGATAAATTGCCCCACTAAACAAAATCCATCTTCTTGTGGAATACATGTTATTCACAAAAAATACATGGGCATTTTAATGCTCCTTTTATAAATATACACTTTAAAATGGAAGATTTAAAGATATACTTTTATTGACATATCTGACATGTCACCTCTCATGGTTCCACAAAGCTAAAAATCCACCTTTGACAGAAAAATTAATGTTTGAAATTTGATATAACTCTTCTTTCTTTCCCTAAAACTTTAAGATCATGACATTATAATGTTTCTAAAAGCAACATCTGAGTGACTTCTTCAATTTTTCTAAAATACATAAATGTAAATATAATAAGGAAAATGTATATATTTCACTTTCTCCTAAGAAGCTCTGTTATGAAGTATAGGCATAAGTAATAGTTTAAATGAAACATTTTGCAACAGCCAACAACTAACCCCCCCCAAACATACCAGAATATGGTGTACAGTAAATCGTTTGAACTTAAAATACTTTTCTATCTCCTTGTAAATCAGAATTGCTTGATTCTGCTCTGATGTCAGCAACACCGTGTCTCTCTCAGCAGACATGGATTAGTGAAAAAAGATCTTATGTGACAAATAGCAGTGCAAGTGTAGGGTGTCCCAACTAGCAATCATGGTAGGTTTTTAAAATGATGATGTATGAAGACTGCTGGGCATACAAAACGCTTAGGTATGGGTGGGAAAGTTTAGTAACAAAATGATCACTAAATTGAACTGAAAGCAATAGTGTGCTGTCATAATCCCTAGGCAGATGTCGCTGTTGAAAGACGGCAACAAACTTACTAACTGTATTGTCCAGCTTCATAAAGTTATAGAGTATTTCAAGCAAAACTTCAGGAATTTACTCAGTTAAAATAAAAAAAACCACTGTAATGGGTAGATGGAAAAGTAAATAATGAGTATCTTCTTCACAGTCATAGAAAAACAAATTACAGTTTTATGACTGAATTAGCTGACTTGAGAAAATAGATGGAAAGACTCACAGGAAAGGAAGCTAATTATCCAGGCTTTTCAGATTCTCAGTGGGGTAATTCAGCCCCCAGGAAGCTCTGTGATGGCTTTGAGTACCTGAATTAAGCTGTTCAAAGACAACTCAAGATATCTCTGCCATTGCCACACTTAGTGTAGATCTAACACGTTAGCATGTAAGCAAATATGCAGATAGATACTGTGCTCAAAATACTCTTAATTCTTTTGGCTAGAGTGCAGCTCATTCAGAAATGTGTCAGTAGGGTATTAACTTAGAAAAGAGAAATTCAAGAAATGGATGAACTCGTTTCTAACTCAGATCAACAGATTTTTTTGCCTGTATGGAGTCTGGCTTAAGTCAATATTTCTGCTATTGAACAAAACATTTATTGTCAATAGACTGTTCAATAGTAAGTGCAATTAACTTTACTAGAAAAAATAAAAACCATATATTCTTCTTGCTGAGTATCTCTCTTCTCCTAAGCCTTGTATTTTCTTCCGAACTGCAGTCCAGTTTCAACATACGAGCTCCATACCAAGTTTGTTCTAAAGTCTCACAGGCTCTCCCAAAATGGACAGGTTCAAAGTTTTCCTCAGCCCAAAAATATTAACTGAGCTTCTCACTTCTTAAGCAAGTACGCCAATCAGTATGCAATCATAAAAAAGTTTCTTTTGTTCAGGCACCTTCTCTGAGAAGACCCCATGCTGTGCATCCTACCTGTACCAAAGCACTTGGAATGAAATCTTGAGTCAGACCAATCTTCTGCTCTCTAGGTTAGAACTCTGCAGTCTTTTTTCCTTTTTTTTTTTTTTTCCACTCCCCGTCCCTGCCTCCCCCTGCCCTAGATGTATGTTAGATAATAAGATGTGGTGGATCTTCTGGTATGGAATTCTTTATCTTTCTGTGATAGCTCTGATAACTCCGCAGATAAAATTGAACTGAGAACCTCTGTAAGGGAATTTGGGGACACCTGAATAGGCTTCACAACACAACACTTTGGCCCAGGAGGACAAGACTGAGCTGTGGAAAAGGGTGTAACTAATGATGATAACTCAATAGCCCAAAAAGACCAGGGTGACATCAAATGCAGTGTTGCATGAACCTAGTTCATATCTGTCAACGGTTTAGCCCTGTGATTTCTGCACGGTTTTTATCAACCCACAAATTGTGCTAACAGGTAAGAAAAGTTCACATAGACAAAACAGATTTCTTGACATGGGGATTAATAATAAAATTTATTGCTACATGATAAGAACTAAGGGAATATATATATACACAATAACTCTAACTAGTTTTCTTATAACAAACTTACATATTTACAAATACCACCCCTCCTTCTTTTCTTCAAAAACAGTCCAGAGGAAGAAGGAGAAGAAAAAAGTCTTTACGGTAACAGTTCCAAATCACCGCAACTAGAAAATATCTCTGTCTCTCTCCATCGGAATGTAGGGGAGTTTGCCTCCCACCTCTTAGCTGCTTGTCTACGGCTTCTGAGGGTTTACCACGAGCTTCGAGGGAAACACTTGTATCACCATGTCGTCACCATGGAGTCCAGGGCTCTGTGGAGGTTCCTTCCACAAGGAGTTTTGGGGGGTTTCCTAAGAGTCACAGGGGTTCTGAGTTTTTTTGGCTCAGTCCATACCCAAGAACACTCTCCAGTGCTATGCTCTGCTGCTCCAAGAAGTTTCTTCTCTTGCTTCCTGGAATTCTTCTGACTTTCTGCTTTCGGCCAAACGCCCAATCTTGGCTCTTGGCCACGGTCAGTTACTCCAATTCACCACTGCTCCCCCACTCGCAGTGAAAGGCGTCATCTTGCTGTCACACCCAGTCCAAAATTGCACTGGGCCCCCCAGTATTGGGGGTTTAATGTTAGGCTCAGTCCTCAGACTAAGGCACGAGGTCATGAGGGGCTCGGCCCCTCAATGGAGAGTTCACTGGCTTCTTTATCATTTTGGGGCTGTAATTCTCAGGCAGTTTGTTGCATGTGGTTTCTAGGTGATTTAGTTTGGGCCTCAAGCCATCCCTGCCCTCCCCGGGCCAGGCCAGGCCCCGGAAGGGCCCTCATGCCCCAGGCCCAGTCGGGCTAGAGCATGCCACCATGTTAACTCCTTAATTTCTTCTGCACCACACATTTCTTTTCCAGTTTGTTAAATATGTCATTCGTAGAGACGTCACAAAAGTCTTTGATTGGCTGCTTGGCTGGAATTTCACCTGGAGTTAACCATTTTCTATCCCAATACTGGCGGGACGGGCTAAACCATGATGATATCCTTTACAAACAGACACTGTATGACAAAAAACAAAAAAACAAACAAAAAAAAAAAAACCAAAAAAACCCCAAACAAACAAACAAAAAAACAAACAAAAAACACGCAAAAAAACACCAAACCAAACCAAAACACCAAAACAAAAGCACAAACAAAAACAAAACCGAAAAACAAAAACAACGACAACGACAAAAAAACAAGCAACAAAAAACCCCACAATATAGATAAACTCTCGTAAGGTCCCACTCAATTCACCATATGGAAACGCTGAGAGACACGGCAGAAGTTTCTATCTCTCTGTACAGTCAGAGGGGAGAGAGAGGCCAATCCATCTCCTAGGCCATCTCCATCACTTCAGATTGATCCACTAAATATACACTGTAGTGAAGTTTCTGCTTTATCAATAAATAAATTCAATGTCTATAGAAGGTGATCTAAATATGAGTCAAAAATTAACACAAGGAATACCAAGGTACCACTGGGAAGTATCTCTAGATACTCCAAGTACCAGCTTGTACCTCTAATCACTTAAGGAACATAATCATGCCTGATGTCTCTTCCATCTCTTTTGACCTACAGAAAACTACGCACTTCCAGGCAATGGGGTAATTTTACATTCAAGCACATGTATTTTTCAGTGAATATCAAGTAATCAGATGTCTAGTGCTTCCCTGTGAAAATAGACTATTTAAAAGCAAATGAAGACAAAGTTAAGTAGCTATGACTAATTTCTCAAGAGAGTACTACAGTACCCTGAGCTGCTCAAAAAAAATGTAGTGTATCATACAGAAGTTCAGCTGATGAAAGCTGCCCACAAAAATATATATACATACAAATAAGTACTATGCTATATAAAAATAAAAGAATTGTAATACAAGTTGCTGATTCTGATTGAAGAATAAATAATTTGTTAAATATCCTGGGAACTGCTGTTGAAATACCTAATGTGAAAGTCAGAATTTTCCATAGATTTTCCCTACATGTAAAGCTCTAGTTTATGAGTTACTTTGTTGCATTTTTTCCTCTTAGATATTGTACATATATTTCCTGAATTCTTGCATGAACAGAATTTTTCCAAAAAAACCCCAACATAAGCAATTAACATTTTTTTTCAATAGTTTTCCACTTTTCTTCTGGGTAAGAAAGTTGAGGAAATGGAAGCTGAGGGGTGGGCAAAAAAGGCTATTGTTTATACTGTCTGAATGGAAATTAATGGGAGAAAAAAGAATTCTTATGTCACTGCCAAAGTGCAAATTCTTCAGCTCTGCAAAGATGAATTGTCCCTCCCTCCATTAGATCTTTCATGTGGTGGTTTGTGGTGCGACTAGCCAAGCTAGGGAACAAGTCTATACTTCTTTGGAACCTGTACAGTTTTTGACTCAGACATAATTCAGTTAGAAAGAACAACACCAGTTAAAAACTGAAAAACATTATTTAAAAAGGAAATGTTTAGTCAACATGTAAATTAGTCACCATGTACTATGCCCAATACCATTATTTTAAGTAGATGTGTTCAGAAGGTTCTCAAGCTATTCCATGCAAAATTCTTGCCCATGGAGCTCTGGCCAGTCATACAATGTTGACCTTTTTTTCTTTCACATTTCCAGACCTATGGAAGTCCAAAGTTTAACATTTTAATACATTTCAGTGCCAGCAGTATCTATAGCTACGTCATAGCTATATCCTCACAAGACAGGTAACAAATTTGAAAACAGGAAACATTTTGACATATGGCAACCTCTGTTTCAAAACCAAGCAGTTTGGGGAGAAGCAAAATTAATGAAGTCTGGATTTCTATGGATTTGTTTCATTTTGCCCACTTATTTCATGAGTTATACAGTACTTCCAACTCCTCAAACAGGCCAAAGATTTCTATAGTTGGCCTAGAACAAGTGATCATATGTTGCCCAGTCCACCAGCTGCTGTTACCGAGAGTAACAACCGGCCTTTTCCCGTTCATAGTGAGATCAATAAGTTGGGGTCTTTATTATGAAAGCTCCTGTGTTTCATGAAGAAATGTATCAATCTCTTGGATTTCTATTTCTGTTTCAGACATAATGGTCAAAGTTAGAGAATTAAGGTTATTTGGGTACATGACAGGTTCGAAGGAAAGACATAATGGGCAACTGCATACTTACTTCCGCAGGAAATTCAAAGTAAAAATCAATTTCTTTAATAGCTGCACAATTATTTTAACACTCCGAAAGGTAAAAAATATTTAAATCCTCAAATACTTATGAAGGCCACAATAAGAACACACTACAGATGAAGAGAAGAAGCTTTAGTATCCTCATACCCTTTGTCTGTATCAAGGAGAATGTCAAATGTTTTTCAGAAAGGTAAGTAGAAAAACAAGTTGCAATTTTGCAAGAAACAACCCAATTAAAAAAAAAAGAAAATATAAAATATGAAAAACCCACAAACAATCTAAGATTTCTCAAAGTAACTGAAAAGTCACAAAAAAATAGTTTGAACTACTCAGTATCCCAGATGGCTCCACATTTTCAGTGCTAAAATAAACTTGGTAAAAAGTCCCTTTGTGGGATGGGAATTGATGTCATTTTACAAGCCAGGAAGTTTTGACGCTATCTTGTAATTGGTATGTGTAATTCTCTTTGTAGCTTTTGCAATCAGAGTATTGAGGACAGCAGCAGGATATTCATTTTTTGTAATATCTATGTTATTTAACGTGATTTTCTTTTCATCATTATTACAGATTGAAATTTCTCATAGCTCTAGGCTGTTCTGTGAAATGACTGGATTTATTTTACTCAGCTCCGTTCATACACAGACCCTATCTATACACCAGTGTATATGAAAACAGATCATAAACTCTAAGCTCTTTAATCAAATCCAGGGAAAATAAACTAGAAACAAGAATCAGAGTTATGGTCCCTTTATATCACTTCTGTGTAATACATATAATCAATATTATTGACTCTAATTAATGACGCTTCATATTTTAAATCTAAGATAATTTTTTGCCCAAGGGGAACTCATACTCTCTTCAAACAGAAGGAACTAGCCAAGCCACTGGGCTTCCCTGCCTGTCTTCAGAGAGGTCTTTTCTGTTTACATGCACCTCTGAGATCATTTAATTTCTTTAGTACTAAAACTGCTCAAACATATTTGAATACAGAATTAATTGAAAGAAACAAAATCAAAAATTCAAATTATTCAAATATTTAAGTAAAACTAACAGTAACTTTGGGTTTGGCTTGAATTTTGAAAGCAAAATCTGTAAACAACAGATACTCTCACTGATCTTAAAAACTAAAATGTTCTCTCAAAAAGAATGAGATTAATTTTTAGGTCCTGGATCTCATATAAGGGGGAGCACTAGTGTGCTCTAAAAAGCAAACAAACAAACAACCCAACAACCCCCCCCCCAAAACACCCATAAAATTAAAACAGTTCTCTAAAAAAAAAAAGAATAAATCATTAGTCTCTGATAGATTACAGAAATAATCCTATATCTGATTTTGAGGTACCCTCAGTCTTTTCCAATAAATTAATCTGTTTCACTCTTAAAAAAAAAAAAA
>VXAY01000871.1:346279-441693 GCA_013399855.1 Oxyruncus cristatus
AAAAAAAAAAAGGAGACTAAAATCCGTAATCTAAATACACTTACTTACAGGAGCAGCAAATACACTGCTGAGTTTAATGTGTACCAGTAGATTTCTCCTTACTTTCCCTCATCAGGAGAATTACTAGGCAATCTCTCCTGTACTATCTACCAGTCTTCACAAAGTTTATTTCATATTACTATCTACCAGGCTTCATGAAATTTCTTCATACATTATATATGTCTAAGGACCCCCCCTTCTGGCAACTTCTACAGAAATTGATCAATAGGTGCAAAAGTGACCAGGAGAAGGGAAGACAAATACATAAATTATACAAATACAAATAATACATAAATAATCGCATATGTGCTCTGTATTTATGTACTCATATGCTTCACCCTCAAAACCACAATAATGATTCAGCTTTCTTCCCTAATTGCTGTAGTTTATACTGTATGTAACTGCACTGCGTATTAATATGCTGCATACTCTCAATTATCAATATACATGGAAATTAAAAACAATGGACAGTTAGGATTACATGGATAAATTACAGTAAGAACATATAATAAATGTAATTTTTTTACTACATTGCAAACCATTGGCAATTGATAGACATTTTGAAATAGTATTTCTTATCTCTAAATGAAATTCTGATTTAAATAAGAATATTTTTCTTTGGTAATATTTTTCTCTATCAGTATTCATAATCATCTGGATAAGCCTTTTAATAGGAAATACTCAAGTATTTGCTCTGCTTATGTGATGACTACATCAAACTTTTATCAAGTTCATTAGCCATAATTTGTCGTCCTATGCTAGGAATCAGTAGTCTTTGTCTATATACTTCTCAGAGAATGGTATGGAGTAGAAGGGAGAATAACGAAGTGGTGTGTAAGTGAGGAAAGTGATGACCTGTAGAATTAGATTAAACTGATTCCAGAATGTCCCCAAAGTCAAAGTTTTGAATTATGACAGTCTTACATGTGTTTGTAATGTTTTATAAAGAACTTGGTTACCATTTTGAACTATATTGAGATCTCTAATCAGTATTTGGGTTAATTCTTGATTGGAAGTAATCTAACAGGAAAATTTGCTCTCAGGAAACCTGAAAGTTCTATTTTCTGGTGTCAGGCAAATGCTGTGAAGTCAGCAAGTCAGGACAAAGAAAGTACTAAAGTTTGTTTACATTCAGGAAGGAATGAAGTAAATATTAAAACCTGTTCAGGTTTTACTGACAATTCATTCCACCTTTACAGAAAAAATGTCATTTTTCTCTCCTACATGCCTCAAAACTGCCAAGATGTTATTTGTCAGATCAGGTTTTCTATTCCAAAGCCTTAGTGTGAAGCATGTTGGACACTGAAACAGTTTTTTCTAAATCACATGGTTTGTGGGAATACATTTTGATTAACACCTCAAAAGTTAGCACAGTACCTCCCTTTCATAGAATAGAATCACAGTCATAGAATTGTTAAGGTTGGAAAAGACCTCCAAGATCATCAAGTCCAACTGTTCACCCAGCACCACTGTGTTCACCACTAAACCGTGTCCCTAAGTGCCACATCTACACATTTTTTGAACAGTTTCAGGGATGATAATTCCACCACTTCCCTGGGCAACCTATTCCAGTGCCTGCCCACCCTTTCAGTGAATACATTTTTCCTAATATCCAATCTAAATCTCTGCCACAACTTGATGCCATGTCTTCTTGTCCTGTTGCTTGTTACTTGGAAAAAGGGACCCACACCTATCTGTCTAAAACCTCCTTTCAGGTAGTTTTATAGAGTGATAAGTTCTCCCCTGAGTCTCCTTTTCTCCAGTACTTTCTATTCATACCAGCATTAGTGAGGACTCCTATATAGCAGCATGTGGGTATACACTATAGACACCTAAAATACACAGCATTATTAGGAATAGGCTGTTACTCTTAAACTAGCTGAGGGCAATGATTAAACAAATGGAGATACTTGTTGAGGGAAGAGAGATTTTCCCTGTCTCCACACTTGGTCTATTCTTTAAGTCTGCATTATAAGAACGTACTATTCACTCCTACCTTCTGTTCCTTGTCTTTTAAAGAACTATTTATGCATGCATAGATCTTCCCTCCCAGCTTCTCAGATCACTGAAAAGGTCTGGGCAAAGGAATCCTTCAAAAGGTCTTTTGGAAATCCAAGTGGAGCTATCAGTGAAATCAGCCTAATCTACCTGTTCGTTGATGCCTTGTTGAAGTCTATCAGCTTCAAGATACTTTTAAGGAAATACCTCCTTTTACTTCTTTCAAAATACGGTGTGTTACATCTTCATTTTTTTCCCCATAAAGACACTGAGTTTACAGGCCTATGGTCTCCCTGACCCTTTCTAAAACCTTTTCTTAAAGTTTATTTTCATATTTTCTACCTTATGGTCTTCAGAAACCAGAGTCTATTTCAGAACAATCTATATATGCTCTCCCTCCCCCATTCAACCAAGAAGGATTTTAATGTGAGATTTTCTTCAGTTTCTTCTTCACTGAATAGGGATACAGAAATTGTACCTCTGTGATGGTCTTATCCTCCCCCCTTGAGTATTTTTATGACCTGGATGTCAAATGTTCTTATAGACTCTCTGAAAGTTCTTTTTGTAACTCAAGTGCTGAAACAAGGATTCAGCATGCAAGGAAGGTGAGATTGGTTTGGTTAACTGTCATGGCTCTAGTTGTTATCTAACATAAATAACATGTTTGTAGATATATGCTCTTCAAACTCCTATCTGACCTGAGCACTGCATACAAAGGCATTTCACAGCACTTTAAAAAACATTTGCACAGATGAAATGTTTTCACTTTGGCTGATTAACTTCAGTGGAGCAAACAGATTCTAAAATTGCTGCTAAACCATGCTAATTAGCAGAATGAATACCAGAAAAAATTGCAACTAAAACAGGCACAATCACAACATGAATTGAGATAGCTCCATAAGCTTTTTTATAGTTAGACTGTTGTGCATCAAAGGCAAATGTTATTTTAACTGAATTAAAATTTAAAGCTTCTTATGATTATGTAATATTAAAAGAAAAAATATAATTCCCTTTCTATAATTCTCTGACACATTCTGAAATATCTTTATTGTTTATATTTTAATTTACTCATTCCTGTGCTCAGGGGAAGCCTCTGTTCTCTAGAGATTTTGCTTTAGGGATGAACCTACAGATTCTGTGCACTGTACAAGGAGCAAGTTTTAGGTTGTGAATGCTGGAGGGAAAATTAAATTCTGGCAGTAAACAGAACAAAGTTTTTCCTTCCAAAGAATGTATTTCGAAAATCAAATGCGTTTAATACTCTGAAGACAAACAGAAGCCCACTAAACTGTCAATAATATTTCCATTAAAAACTTGCCTATTATTACCTACACCTCTACCTTATTAGCAGATTTTGCATTAAACACATTTCTTACAGATTAGTTTACAGTTTGTATACTACATTTCCACATATTTTAGAAACAAAACCTGTGAATCTTAAATATATCATGATGCTTTGCAAAAAATGACAGGTCTTCCTGCATAAAAAGAGAAGTTACTAACAACTTGAAGGAAATAATATTCCGATTTCCAGATGATTGCACTCTTATTGTTATAATACTTATTAATTTGACTTCATTCCCAAATTTGACTGGAATAGTATTGGAACACTATGGATAAATTAGAAATAGTTTCTTTTTACAAATTCTGATGCACATGTAGCAAGAAAAATAAAGAAACAATTTTCCTTCTCTAATGATTTTTGTCTCCTGCCTGTATTTATAAAAGATGCCTGTGTTGAGCCTAGCATGTCCTAAACTAATAGAAAAATTACATCATAGGTGCTCCTAAGCAGCAATATGAACAATGCAAAAAGTGCATTTGACTTGTGGGGTTTTTTCCTACATGGACTGATTATTTTTTTATTCTCTACAACAAAAACAATCCTGTACAAAAAGAAAATTACTACTTAAACCCCACCAGTTTCAGTTGCTTTTACAGTTATCTTTTACAGCAAAGCAAATTTCACCCTGCAACCTACCTTTTAATAGTACAGGCTCTCATTTGAAAGATTTGACAATACATCATGAAGATACAAAGTAATGCTACACTAAAAAAGACCTGGAGCAGTATTTCTGACACACCACCCCTTCTCAGTCAGAGAAGGGTGCTGGAGCATCCACGTGTTGCAAATTAATGTGCTATCTAAGGGAAGCAAGTCTCAGCACCACATAGAATAGCAGATTCACTTTGCTTTTCAGTTATGTTGTTTAAACACAATTTCCCAAATCTGTAAATTCCTATACCTGTGAAGTTATTAGTTTTTCTTCACGCAACATTTATCTCAGATGAATTTGAGTGTATGGACACTATCCATGCTAACCACTGGGACTGCATAACTCCTTGCTCTGTTTTACCACCCAGTCAAACATATGCATGCATGTCTCAGTTCTCTACAATGGGCATTCAGTGTCTCCACTTTCAAAATCCCAATCTGATCAACAAACTCTGCTATCTTGTTACCCACCACCTTCTGCAGAAAAAGGTTTTAATATACCCTCCTCTTTGAGGAAGCAAAAAAATTGCAGCTAGAAACCAGCAGTTATCCAATACCTCTAAGAGAGTGCACAAACTGACTCCTTCCTTTTCCACTCCCATTGCTTGTTAGACATATCTACAAGTCATGGGATGCTGAAGAACAACACAAGCTTACCTAAACTGTTCCAACTCTCCCAAATTCATTTCAGCACAAGTTTATCGCTCTGCACAGAGTTTCTTCGAAGCAGTTTTCTCAGACTGCAAACAACAGGCTTCATGGAAAATATCTATGGACACTGTTAGAGAAGACTTCAAAACTAACAGGCAGGTCAGTCACTGAATGGCCAGTTGGAAGGGCAGCACCAGTAGGTCTGGCTGTCGCAAGAGCACAAAGATAGGTTTGGCCCCTGTCATCAGGACTTCTCGAAACAGAAGCATGAGAAAGAAGATGATCAGCAGCTCACAGGAGAGCTCTTCAAATGCTAGATGCAGATCAAAATACGGGGAGACACATGCAAGGGTCACACAATAGGACAGGTAGAAGAAACCTCAACACTTCACTGCTTAAAACACCAGAAAAGGGACAAAATGAGTAATGGCTTGAAGTGCCAGAACAGGATTGCAATAAGGAACTTCACTTCCTCTGATCAAGGCTTAAAAATTCCTGACTTGTCTTAGTGCTCCTTAATTCGGTCCATTTGCTTATATTTTTCAGCTTGTTGCTCTGAAGTTTATTTGATTTGCTGTTGTGTATGCATTAAAAATTGTGACTTTCTTTTGTCTTCCCACAGATTTTTCATCTTCCTCCATCTCCACTTCTTTGCACTGTACAGGTAGTGTACATAGTGTCCATGGAGGTAACACAAAAGTGGACAGTGAATTGCTTCAAACTGGTCCTTTACAAGGCACTCTTCAGTAAAATCAAGCAGCAGCAGGAGTAATGGCTATCAGGACAGGTAGCTGGCCAGCACTGGAAAAAAGTTTGAGAGGCTGCATCCAAAGGTGGGCAATGAAGGGGGGGGAAGCCGTATGAGGGGTGACTGAGGTCACTTGGCCTGTTCAGCCTGGAGAAGAGGAAACTGAGGGGAGGCCTCACTGCAGTCTACAACTTCCTTGTGACGGGAAGAAGAGGGGCAGGCACCAATTTCTTCTCTGTGGTGACCAGTGACAGGACCCAAAGGAATGGCCTGAAGTTGTCTCCGGAGAAGTTTAGGTCAGGTATTAGAAAAAGATTCTTTACCCAGAGGGTGGTTGGGCACTGGAATAGGCTCCCCAGAGGTCACAGCACCAAGCCCGACAGAGTTCAAGAAGCATTTGAAGGATACTCGCAGGCACACCGTGTGACTCTTGGGCATGGTCCTGTGCAGGCCTAGGAATTGGACTCAAATATGCCCTTCCAACTCGGCATATTCTGTGATTCTGTGATCATTCCTGGAATCCTAAATCAGTGCTAAGAAAGGTACAAGTTGTGCATGAGGCCCCCCACCTTTAGCAAGGAAAACGCAGACCCAGATGCAGAGTAAAATAGTAACGAATAGCTTGTCAGAAAATAAATATTTGTTACTCTTGATCTGTTGCTACTCTGAAACAGTGTTAATCAAAAGTACTTCATAGGTTGACAAAGAAAAGAGTGGTATGCCTCTTTATTGGTGTTTTGTGGAGCTGCCATCGTTGGCCTGTATGGCTGAGGGCAGGTGTATCCCCACTGCAGTTACCAAGTGCTCTCTATGTTAGCAAGAGTCTACTACTGAACAGGAGTTTAATTAGTTTTGAAACTGGAGAAGCATTCTGAGCCAAAGTCTTACATCCAACATCACCAAAAAAATCAGGAATTTTATGGCAGGAATTAATGTGGTTCTCTCTTGTTAAGAAAATGGTGTTGTTTTCAAAAAGTTATCTGCCATTTCTATGTCAAAAGCTATCTTTTAATTTATATTCACTACACATTTGCATAGCAAAGAATCCCAATCATCTTTTCTAAATCAGAATGTCTGGTGATGGTCTCAGATGCAAAAGATTCAGCACACCATTTTCTCATTAGGTTGCTAGAAACCTCAGCAGACATCCAGTTGACAGTCCAGTTCAAGGACATGATGGGATGCAGCCACAAGAACTGAGGGAACTTGCTGATATCATTACAAGGTCACTCTGGAGTAGCTTTAAAAGCTCATGGGAATCATGGGAGGTTCTTGAGTGCTGAAAGAAAGCAAATTTCAGTCCTGTCTTCAAGGAAGATAATGTCACCTTGAACCCTGGGAAGGTGATAGTGCAAATCCTCCTAGAAGCCATTTCCAACCCTATGAAGGACAAGAAGGTGACTGGGATTAGTCAGCATGGAGTTATGAAGGTGAAATCATGCCTGAACAACCTGAATACCTTATGTGATGAAATGACCAGCTTTGTGGCTGAGAGTGGTTTATGTGCCAGAGCCTTGAATACACTCATAAAACCTCACAGCCCTTACCAGCCTCACCTGGGGCTTCCACTAACATCTCCAGGCCCAGGAGCTCTATATAAGCACAACCTACGGCCTTTAGCTCCTGCCTGTGCTATAGGAATGCTGGTCTCCAGTTAAGCTATGCCAACCACAGACACCCTTGAACTGGATCCTCAACCTGTGGACTGCCTTGTCACTGTGGATGTGTCCAGAAATTGCTGGATGTTATCCTGACTTAAGGATTGGCTTTCTGGCTTGACTTTGTGTCGTGGGTTTACTCTGGGCTAGTTTTTTCAAACCTTTTACATAATTGCTATAGGATGAGAGAAGTTTTATACAGACAAAGGAGACTTGACGAGGGGGAATAATATTAAACTTATTACTAGCAGGATAAAAACTAAAGAATAATATATACAACAATTCTAACTAGGTAAAATTACAAAGAAAATGTTATGTATTTACGAAATTATCCCTCCCCCTTGTATCAGTCTAGGAGGACAAAAATCTTTTCTTTACTTTCAGGGTTACAGTTCCTCTAAATCAAATTTGCAGCACTTGAAGGTTTTCTTCTATTATCTCTAGGGCAACAGCTCCGATCGGCCGTAGCTGGAAATCTCTCTCTCTCTTTCTCTCTGCTGCACATCGACCTCAGGACTGTCCCTGCTCCTCCCTGCCGGGCCAGGACCGGAGGCTGGGGGGTACTCGGGCCCTGTGAGTTCCTCCATGGACTGCAAGGGGACAACTTGCTGCACCAGGGTCTTCACCACTGTTACAGGGGATAATGGCATCGAGTCCATCCCCTGTTTCTTGTGGGGTCCCTTCTCACGGGAGACAGCCTTGGATGAGCTTCTCCAATGTGAGTCTACCCTCAGACAACAGTTCTTCCATACTCTGCTGTCCTTTGGGGTCACAAATGAATTACACCAGCATAAATCCCTCACTGGGATCACAAGTCCTACCCGGGACACTTGCTCCAGTGTAGGTTTCTCTCTCCAAGGGCTATAGGTCTCCAGCAAGACTCTGTTTCATCTTAGGCCTCCCATGGAGTTACAGTTTCCTCCATGCACTCTTCTGCTCCGGCACAGGCTCTTTCATGAGCAGCAAGAGGGTCTCCTCACTCCAAATAATCTTCCACAGGTGGCAGGGGTTTTAATTTTTAAGCCTTGTCCCCTGCTAGAGGGCGAAAGGGGCCACCCCTGAACCTCTCCTTCCCCTCCTGCTACACTGACCTTGGAGACTACATTGCTATCTCTTGTTCTCCTCTGCTCCTCTCTGGGCTGGAATTTCTTCTGCACAGTTCAACTTCTCTTTCGTTTTCTTAAATATGTCATTTGCAGAGGCGTTACTAAAATTTGTGATTGGCTTTGCTCCAGAAATCTACCTGGAATTAACTATTTTTCAACCCCGGGGGAGGCTGGTAAACTCACAATACTTTGCACCTGTCTACTTGCCATGATTTTGCCTTATAGTCTTGACTCTTGGTTGAACCTGGTTACTGTCTCTGGACTTGCCTTGCTCAGGCCTTGCCTTGCCTTGCCTTGCTGTGGGACAGGGATCAAGGCGGTGAGGCCCTGGCCATGTTTCCTTGTCCCTTAACTGCTTCCTTGCAAAGAGCCCTGAAAAGAAATGCAATTCAATTCACTCAATTTTCATTAAAATAATATGATTCACCCGGGAACTTCAGCTCACCGCCTTCAAGATTTTCAAGCAATTTCACTGGATTCAGATATTGAAAACATAAGTGCTTTATAAGCAAGCAACGACAGGGAAGATTGAATTCCTGAGACATATTTCTATTTGCTACACATCAAAGTAGCATAATAAGGTAGGAGTAGGACATAATGTCAATGCTATCTAGTCACTTTCTATAGTGTAGGGTCATCAGCAGGAACATTCTGGCCAATTAACCCATCAAGTTTCATCCATGTCCCCCCCTAGTATCTTTTACTTACTGAATAGAAGTGCACTGAAACATTTATAGTTTCTAAAAACATAATTTCCAGTTACTGTAATTAAACACCAGGAGCATTTCACATGGATTAATGCCAAAGAGTTGCCTCTATCTCATAATTTCTAGAACTCACCAAGGTCCCCAAACTTGGGCTTCAATCATTGCTTTCATACATGCTTTTACGAATAACTTGCTTTCATATATGCTTTTAGGAATAAGAAGTTGTATCTGTGCCTCAGCTTGCAAAACAAATTATTTTACTATACAAAAACATAAGCATAAATATTAACTTTGGCATACATAAGCAAAATATAGTTTTCATTGTACACCCATGTGGTGGTGAAAATCCAAAAGTTCATAAATTGTCACATGAAGTACTACTAAGTATAAGCTCATCTTCTAAATTGCACAGATGATGTAATACTGGGAACTCCAGCCAGGTGGAGTTTTGACTAACATCGGTGCTACCTATTAGGAACAGTGATTTTTTTTTTACTTTCAGACTTAAATCACTGAATCACAGGATCATAGAATCAACTAGGTTAAAAAAGATCTCTGAGATCATCAAATCCAACCTTTGACCTAATACCACCTCGCCTACTAGACCATGGAATTTCCCTAGGAAGGCAAAATTAAAAAATATGTTGAAACATTCCTTTTAAAGTGACATAAAATTACTAACACAGTCAACAAATCTTTCATTAATTTCCACGTAACTGCTGTAGCTTATGGTATGTTTGCAAACAATGGAGATAATACTACTATCTATAAATATATATTTAGACTTTTAAATGTTACATTTAGTTTGGGAAAACAAATGACCTATTTAAAACTGGAAAAGATAAAATTTTTAAACTACCAGAAATAACATGCCTGACCAATCCTAAGTATATTTTAACGATCAAACAGTTAATATTGCTGTGAAGAAATCCTAAAATTCTAAAAAGCAACTCATATATAAAGTACTAATTTATAAACAATGGTTGTTTCATCTTAATCAAAACACATCCTGCTTAAAAAAGCATTATTTTATTAGTTTGGTAAAAGCTTAAATAAAACATCACTTTAGCAAATTATGAGCTGTGCTGCCATATACTAAAAGACAGACACTACAAATCAGTTACACAGCCTGCAACTAATGAGTATGACTGATAGGTGAGGGACACTGGTGTGTTGCAAATCGTACAGTATACCCTTTAAAGGCAGATCTGTATGGCAGATGGCTAACCACAAAACTGCAAGACCAAAACCCAAAGTGTAAAGCCTCAGGTAATAAATTTCTTTGACCAAGGACAAAAAATTCAAAGCCATGATCATTTATCACCAGCGCAGTACAGCATTAAGTGTTTCAGCAACCCTTCCCAAATTGTATCATATGCTCCAGTGCAGATAACTCTCAATCCTACTATCACCTCCCTACCCTTAATTTGGTTAGATTTCTTTGGGATGTCACAGAGAACATGCTGGGATGATGTTATCCTCTCTGGGACACAGCTGTAGCTGCATACTATGGTCATCCACTTTTGTTTTCAGGTAAAGTAGTGGGTTTACCCTGGCTGGACACCGGTACTCACTAAAACCACTCTTTTACTTCCCTGTGCAACTGGACAGAGGAGAGAAAATATAAGAAACAGTTCATGACTTGAGATAAGGACTGGGAGAGATCACTCACCAATCACTGTCATGGGCAAAACAGACTCAAAGTGGGGATATTAGTTAAATTAATTACTAACAGAATCAGAGCAGGAGAATGAGAAGTAAAATAAATCTCAAAAACACCTTTCCCCCACCCCTTCCTGCTTCTCCATGTTCTATCTCCTGCCCATCCAGCAGTGGCAGGGACACAGGGAATAGGGGTTATGGTCAGTTGTTGTTTCTGCTGCTGCTCAGGGAGATGAGTCCTTCCCCTGCTCCCTGTGGGGTCCCTCCCATGGAATACAGTGCAATACACTGGTGTACAAAACACTCTTACACAAGAGCTACTTCAGAATCATGAGTGTAGTTTACCCTGAATCCCACTTCTGTCATACTAAAAACTATCCAGGCTAGGAAGTGCTCAATGCAGCTTGTAGCAGTCAACCAAATATGCCACTCAGTGAAAGCATAACATGACCAGACACCGAGTATAACACACTGTAGTGTGTCTACTCCTCTCAAAAGGCGTGGAACAAGATAAAAAAGTTCTGGAGAGAAGAGCTTGGAAAAAGGACAATATTGTGGGAACATTATAAGGATTGACACACTCCGGGGTAGACAGAGCACAGGGTGCTCTTGAGTGGTTTTGAGCTTATTGACTATTCACTGGTCTAACAGCAAAAGTTGTCTGCTAAATGATGTAGAGCTGAGGCAGCAAAACTACATTTGAAGTATATGTAGACACCGTGCAGTCACTTCTCCCCTGCAGATCACTTCAGCTTTGGGTCACCTTCCCACCCTAAAAAAAGAACCATAAGACTTTGTAAAGTAAGTCTGGAGTAAAATTGTCTTCGTTTACACATAGTACCAAAGTCTTACCGCTACTAAATGAAGCACACCTTTTTGTTTTGCTTTCTTTATAGATAATCCAGGCAATCAGTGGGTAAAAATAAGGGCTCTAAGGCAGGTTTTAAAGGGAGCTATTAGACTACCTGGATTCCAAGAGTAGTTTTAGCTGCAGATTATAGGCAGGGAAATGAGACTATCTGGTGTTTGTGATTGCCACACACCTACTAAATATCAGAAGAGAAAAAGGGGCATAAATTGATCTGTTCAGATTTTAAAAATCAATAGACAAACTTAGTTGAAGAGACATAGTAAGTGCTTCCATGTTTTTAAATACTGTAAGTTTTACTAGGACTTTTTCAACATTTCTTGCTAGTTAACAATTGTTATATGTGTTCAATAAATGATTAAATGAATGGCACTTAAAATAAGGGGTTTTTTAAAGATATACCACAATAATCAAAGAATATTCAAGCAAAGAGTTTAGCAGGAATTAAACTAGTAAGACACAAAACCAGAATTAGAATAATTTATTAATATATTTAATGAATATGCACTAAAAGCAAATTAAACATTCTAAAAGCACCTCAAAAAAGATCTAGCAGGGTTTAACAAACTTCTCTTCAGCAGTCTATTCTTTCACAAGCTCTTTAGAGGCTTGCCTGCTATTTTGTATTGTAGGCAATATTAATTTGATATTTAAATGATCCTCTACCAGTCTTTCAACGTTAATTTAGTATTCAATACAGAGTTCATCACAAGCAATATACTTAGAGCCAGTTTGAAAATGCTCAAGAGATAAATCCAAACAATCACCAGTAGTCAATTCCAACAAGAATTAATAATAATAATCCACATCACATCCCAAGAAAGTATAATTTTATATGCTTAAAATACACATAAAAATAAACAAACTATAGTACAGTAGTTGGAAGTCCACTGAAAATGTCTATTACGGATGAAGGAAAAGATTAGTCACGTACCACAATTAGTCCCAGACGGATAATTAAGTGAAGTACAACGGGAATACAAAGATTAGTGCAGGTAAATATACAGAACAAAGACAGTAAAAAAACAGTTGGAAATATTGAGAAATTATCTCACAGTAGAACAGAATGGATGAAATTTTAAAATACCACTATATTAACGTCTATATTACTCATACGTGGGAGAAATACTCAAAGCAAATCAACTGCCTTAAAGACTGAGACTGAAACAGGATGCTGACCAAGGTGGTTATAAAAACACCAAGATTGCCATGACCATGTTTAGGAAAACCCCTCACAGTTACAGACATGGCTGCAAGATGAATCCTGGATTCTAAGCATCTCCCAAAATAATACTTTGTAGCACATAAATAATTTTTTGCTCTCCTCATTTGGTATTATCTGCTTGTTTTAACAGCTTGATATTTGAAATACCAAAAATATTGTATCCTGCCCTCCATTAAACAACCCCTCTTCTCCACAATCCTTATTTTTCAAGGAAAATTAATGAACTTACATCCACAACAGGAAAAGTAGAATAAAATTAGCAAATTACAGAGCTGTCAACCATCTTGCTCTGAATCATATGACAGGGCACAGCACTGCCTACTGGCTGGCAGGGGAAGGCAACTGGAGAAGGTGGTGCCCCAGAAGGACACTGTCCTTGCCTCTATTGCATGCCCCTCTCTTCTGTGAGCCCCAGGCAGCCTGCCCAGATCCCATGCCAGAGTGGGTCCCCAGGCAAGGACAAAATTACAAGCTGCACAAAAGAGCATGTAATACACGAACTGCAGAGGGGGAAAAAAAGAGCAAAACAAAAGGGAGAGTAGGTGGAAAGTGACTAAGTTTAATGTGCTGCATTTTGGACGAGACATGCCTGTTACTGCTGTTAAAAATAAACAAACAACTAAATACTCCAGATTTGTCTCCCATTTGTCTCCCAAACATGCTACCATAGAATGTTTATGGTAGTTACAGGAAATTCTATCATATCATAGGAAATGTTTCCATAACGGAGGAAATTTATATCATATTTAAATAAAGGTGTTTTGGAAACAAGTTAACCGCATGTCTTTTAGCTTGCCTATGCTGTGCTCAGTTACTAATTTTTGAGGAACTACTACAGCAGGGGACTATCAAAATAGTGTGTGATGTTAACTGAGATGAGTTGATTTCATCCTTAATTAGGGTCAGCATGACCTAGGTCATGGCAAACACCTCCAAGCTTTAATGATGATGGGAAAATCCATTCACAAGTTAGAATCAAATTTCCTTTATGTTAAGAGAAACAAATCCATCTGGATTTTAAAGCACAGGTATAGCAGTGTCAAAGTGGACGCAGAAAGGCCCCTTAGAAGGTCTGTGATAGATGAGCAGAAACAGATTTTGCTTTCCTTCTTTCTGTGCTGCTTTCAAAGGCTGTCAAGGGCAATCACCATCAACACTTGCAGCATGGGGAGGGAGCCAAAAACCTTTATGAGAATTGTCAGGTGAGGAACGTAATATTGATCTCAGCAACACTGGCACCAGAGGATCCTTGCAGCTCCTTCTGGCTTTGTAATCTACATAGTAGCCTTTACTTCTGCTTGAACAGCACACTTAAGACCCTAAGGTACTTTCTGGCCTCGGAGAAGTAAGAGTTATAATGATTTCCAGGCTCATCTGATGATATAACAGACCTCATGTTCCAGGTGAAAAGTAATTAAATTCCCTACAGTGCAGGTAGAGACAACAAACAAATCACAATAAGAAAACCCATTAAGTTTTATTGATTTTTTGAAAACTTTAAAAAGCAGGATGATTTTTTATGTACGATATGAAAGATCCTAAAAAACATAATGATATTCTTGTCTATTCTCAACAGATCTGATGAATATGGCCAAATATAATATGTTCTTTTCCACTTCAGATCTGAGCTCTTCCTTTGCATTAACTGTTCTCATACTACAAACATTATATAGGATGTTTGAGATCAAACTATATGACCTCAAATATTAAAATAAGCATTTAATGAGTAAGAAAATTGAATAAATGGAGGCAAACAGCATAAAGATGATATCTGAAAGGACTTCAAATAAATCAACAGGATTTCAAGAGTCAAAGCCAGAGAGACACAGGTCAGCTCTTCTGAATCCCAAAGCAACATATCGTGGTATTTTGGCACTGATAAAATGTTACCACGGCTCTAACTTTAGAAAACACAGAATTTTAAAATAGTTATGTAACTGAATACAGCTTTGGATTTATTTTCTTTTTTAATCCATCTCAACAAACTTCTTAAAAAGTAGAACAGAATTAACTTCTGTTAAATGTCTTTTAATTTGATTCTCTATAACACTGCAGGGAAAAGGGAAAACCAAACCACCCAAAACAACAGAACAGGCAGAGCTGGCTGTCACAGTACAGTATTAATCATATTTGTTGTACTATTTCCAAAAGCTTACTTATGTAAATGTAATAGTGCAGGAGACTTACCAACTATTAAAAATATCTAGGTATTTAGAAAGAAATTATTTTTCCATGTACATTGTGGTTTAGCACTGCCCCTTACCACAGCTATCTCAACCACCCTAAAATGCTGTAACTGGCAGTAAAACAAAAATGAACATCCACAGTCTCAATCTGTGTAGGAGGTATATACCCTACTTGCTTGTCCAAGCCTATTCTGCTCCTCCAGCTAGTCTGACTCTCAGAGATAGTGCTGTGTTCATATGGTCTGTGTTTTAAGCTATGACTAATCAAACTTTATGGTCTGTTGCTCACATCATGGCAAAGTACATGAAGTTGATGAAGAAACAGAACTTGTGGAAAGAAGACTTCTATACTTGAATTCAGGCTTATGAAAAGGTCCTGCGATATTCTAATGTGTTTAATTCCAGCTGGACTCACTGAACCAAAATGGAAGGTACTTCAATGCAAACCTAACAAAAAACCCCTTGCTAACTACAGCTGAAAGAGTATAATCCACAGACTTTGATTTCCTACTAAAATAATGTGTAGAAGGGGGGAAAAATACATTTATCTATATCATGTAAATTTTATATATATAATCTCGCATATTATATGTATACAGACATACATGCACTAATACTGTCAAGACCTTGTATAATGGAAAACATTTCATCACTGTTAAACTACTGAATACCACAGAATATACCACAAACTTTCCCTGAAAAATACTGGAACTATCTCATATCCACAATATGAACAGGTTTGCAATCCTGAGTTCAAGAAAATATGTATGAGTTTTGAGCCATATACACTGCAGTTCTTCTTTGATCCACGCCTTGAGTACTTCTTAAGGTAAGACTAATATCTGAAACACAACACCCCTTTGAGCCACTGCTTAATGCTCTTTTGTGAACGGACTTTGTCATGATGAAGCACAATATCCATAATGCATTCTGAAAATTTTCTTATCAGCAGCTACACAATTATCATTGCCTTCTCTTGGCATCCAGTTAGTGAGACAGTAACTGTAATATCATTCAGATACACTGCAATTTTTCTTTTCTTTTTTTTTTTTTCTAATTCATGTCCATTTATACATCCTTTTGACAAATACATGTTTTAAAGAGGAATAGATTTATCTTATTAAAAACAGAAATATCAAATTGTTCCTTCTGGTCTAGAAAGGATTCTCTGCCTGCTCCTAAGCACAGATTTTCATTTCCTACATCCTTAGTAGTATGGGTATAGAAGAATTTTTTTTTTTTAATATTTAACTTCACAACTCTTAAATTGGAATTGTTAAAAAAATAATATAATAATCCAATAAGCAACAGTCCTGCAAAAAAAATCCTAACTGCTCAGGTCTTAGCACAACACAGTATAACCACAGCCACTATTTTCTCCTTCAGAATTATTTTTAGTACAAGCAGACATCAACATTTTAGCTTCTGACATGAAAAGTGAAGATACTTATTTCTCTTAGTTCACCCTAATAAATGCATAACAGTTCTTTTGAACCTCCTTCTGAAACTACAGAATCACGTGCATTTTGTTAAGCAAAATGTTCTGAGTCTTCACCTCAAAATTGCATGGGTCAGGTCACAGATTTTTAATTTCCTTCACTAGTAACATTTAAGCTAATTTGTGCTTGCCTTGAGCATCAGGCTTGCCATTTTGTTCCTCTTTATTCAGGGTCATCAGAATTTACATGACCTACTTCCTTACTAAACAAGCACGTTATGAAGTATTAATGGATTTTCTGTCTTATAGACTGTGCTTTCATATTGTGTAAGAAAAAACTTTAAGATCAGAGAAAGGCAACAAGGAAGATCAAAGGTATAGAACGGCTTCTAAGTAAGGCAAGATAAATAATTTTCAACCCTCCAGCCTGGGAAAGAAATTATAGGAGAGGTGTGACAGAGGTTTATAATATCATAAATGATCTGAAGAGGGTGAACTGAGCTCAACTGTTCAGCCTTTTCCAGTGTAAGAATTTGGGGGATGCAAATAGATGACAGGTTTGAAACAAGTAAAAGACGGTTCTTCCTACAATGCAGTTAAGCTGCTAAATGCTTTGTCACAAGAAGCTGCAAAGCAAGATACAGTATACTGAAGGATTAAAAAAAAATCCTTAAATTAAAATTTTAAAAAGGCCGAGCTAGGTTGGAAAAAAAGTATTAAACAGGTTTGTAAGAAACAATAAATAAGAAATAAGCAAAAATGGATTTCAAACAAAGGTGTGAGGGAAGTAGAAAGAAGAAATAAACCATGGGATAAAACTTTCAGCAATTCACAGGGAAAAAATTTAATTTGGAAGGTTAAAATAAAATGGCAGACTTCACAGATAACAGAATGTGTAAGGTTGGAAGGGACTACAGTAGGTCATCTGCTTCAAATTCTCTATTTAAGCAGGGTCATCCTAGAGCACATGGCACAGAACTGCATACAGACAGTTTTTGAATATCTCCAGACTTCTGACTTTGCTAGTTTGTAGTCACACCAAACCAAAGGCTGCCACTTTCAGAGCTATCAACACGATGGCAAGAGGGGAGGATTTCTTTTTCTTTCTATAGTGCAAAAGAAGCCAATTTAACTGCACACATTGCAACTGCAAAAGAGCATCATGGATAGAGAGAAGCACCATCTTCAAGCAGGTAAGTCCAATTCTTGTCCTAACCTCTTAGCTCCTCAGTTCTCTGAGATACCCCAATATGTTTCACATCAAATCATCCCAATTGAGCCTAGCATGACTGAGAATCTGAACACCACTATCTTCCTTGTGCTGTTTTCACAAACTAACTAACAGGTACAACAAATTTTTAATAAGAACAGAAGGAACCATTTCAGATATTTTAGGGATGGAAAGAGAATTCACTACTGTAAATCCCTTTTCAAAAGCTATATTAGTTCAATCTTTCTCAAAAAATTATAACAACCTTTCTGGCTTTAACACTGAGCTCACCTCTGCTCTTTAACCCTACATTTCTTTCGGTGACAGTGAAGAGGGAAAAAATGTCCACCACCACCTGGATGCTCAATGTGTCTCTAGGGACAGCATTCTCTGCTCTGGCAGTTGGCATCAGAAAGGCCCTTCTTTTCTCTTGGCACCCACCAAGTAACTTCCTGCAGCAGTCCTTCACTGTCAGGTATCATTTCAGTTCAGTAATTATGGAGCAGCATTTCCACACTTATTTTGTTAACTCTGGTATTATTGTGGTTGCCTGGAACTCTGACACTGATCAGCAAATGTGTAGCAAAAAATCAATTACCTCATCATGCAGTAATACATACGCCTGCAACTCTCAGAAGGAGATATTAAAGTTCTACATTTTCTTATGATGGCCGTGTCTTATGGATTCAGGCTTACTACATCCCACATGTGAATATGAAGGGAAGAGATGCCCAGCAAAGAAACTGCCCCCATGTTATACACTGTAAAGATATTAAAATCTAATCTTCATCAAGTTCACCAAAAAAAACACTTCCTACACGAAAGTCATAATGCTGTTTACAAATATATGGAATTCTATTTGAAAATATATGGCTCTGGTTTGTGTTGGAGGTTGCTGAATCTCGTAGCCTGACAGAGACAAGGCTGCTACAGCCCCAAATCCGCACATCCATCCAGTTGTGAAGCGTATGGGCACACCTACATAAAACGCATATATACATATACTCAAGGCCAATCCCACAGATCAACTGAGACCAAAAAAAACCAAAGGACCAACACAGCACTTGGGCAAACACAAGCTGCAACAACTTTCTGATCCTGCTCCCCTCGCTGGCTGAGCAGGATGAAAGCAATTTAGCACAAAACACATACATAGATACATTATGTATCCCTCCAGCAATCTGATCAATAGCCAGCCTCTGGATCACCCACCCACCTGCACAAACAGATCTGTCTCTGGTCAAGCTTGGACTCCCTGCTACCTCCAGCAGTCAAGCCACACAGCCTCTAGCCTCTCAGGCATTCATCCCAGGCTTACAGCCTCATCTCCCACTCACCAGGTAGTGTGGCCTGACCAGTGATCACACATGCTGAGACACACCCACAAAATGTGTATGCAGTACAGTCTTTCCAGCTGCCCCAGCTCTCAAGCCCCTCTGACCCACAGCCCCCCTGAGTACCAGCTGGCACTAAGACCTATCCATTCTCTCCAGCTGCTCCAACACGGACACCTGGGACCCTGTGACACTTGGTTTCCATTCCAGGGTCCCCGTGCACACATATACATGTACATGGACACAGAATAGGTGTGTCCCTTCATCTAGCTAGGAATGGAGGTTGAGAAAAAGACAGGATAGGCAGTAGGTCAGGGATAGGGCATGGCCAGATAACTGTACTGACCAGCAGCTCATTAACACATGATCCTTTATTGCCTTATTCCTTTAGTCTCCCTCATCTGCGCCTCCTCCAAACCACTATGATCCTTCCCTTTCCTCATCTTTGGTTCCTTCCCTAAATATCCCATCCTAAGTCTTGTGCAATCCAAAAATAGCTCTATCCTTGCATCTACTAATAAGGCCCATGACCTGCTGGGAGTGACAGCCTTCATCTGTAGGGTGAGCTAGGGAGACATTCCAATTGACTCACCTGGCTTCTGGTTGTCACTCCTAGACACTGGGGCTAATGACTGTGCTGTGACAGCCCAGCAAGGAGCTTGGGCAGGGTGTTCAACTTGCTCTGAGCAGTTTACTGGGGTTCCTCTGTCATTGTTTCCCTGCTCCTTCGTAGTTTTACAGGTTAGCTTTTAATCAACTCTGACCTAACAGCTAATCCAATCCAAGTAAGTGGAGTTTAGAAAGCATAGACAATGGACATCAGCAGCAGGTTGAGACAAGGAAAATCCAAATCTCTTGTGAAAGCAAGGGCACATTTTTTCCCAGAGAGGATCAGCTGGTTGCAGGTGCAATGATTAGCTCAGTAATAGTATGAGAAGGACTACTGTCACCGCTGGGGCTGCTCCAGCAGGGCTGAACATGGCTCTCCAGCACACCTGCTGCCTAACTGTGGTCTCCACCTCCCAGAGGAGGGAAAGTAGCAGAGCTTTGCCACCCAAGACCCACCAGCATCAGTCTCTCATCCATGACCTTCAACAGGTGATTCAAATGCAGAACTGGTTTTAACACTGACTCTGCTGAGGATAGGAGTGTTGCAAAGTGGGATCTTTATTTTTACTCTGCTCTAACCTAGAGGGAGGTTACTTAAAAAGCCCAGGACTGATGACACAGGTAAGTCCAGAGAGGATAGAGAACATGTTCACAAAGGTTAGTGCTCTCTCCCCCGCTGTCCCAGGCAGGTCAGCTATGTTTGTGTTCAACCCTTGGATTTGACTTAGGAATATTTTTATCACATGCAGCTGAATCTCAACAGAAGCTGAAATAACGTAGTTGAGAGAAAATAGGTAGATAATGATTTAAGGGACTATGTCTGTACCACGTGCTGGAGATTCTGAAGTGACTCGGTCAATACCGATTAGAAAGGGAATCATCTCTGCATTCAGAGGGCATCACTGCAGCATCAATAAATTGAACTGAGGTGAGAAAGTTCCAAATACCCAAGGAAAACATTCACTGTCTAAGTGACTAGACAGCAGAAAAAAAAAGGTGTCATCGCTCATGGCTGCAAACAAACCAAATATGAACAGCAAATAAAGCAAACTCTTAAAGCAAATAATAGAGAACATTATTAAAGGTGCCTTATTACCCACATTTCAACTTCTCAGTATTCAGCTTCCTACTTATTAGCATTCATGTTTCGGTCTCCATTTTTTGCACAGATAATTTAATCCGTTTCTTCTCTGTCTCCTTATCCTTTTTGCTGCATGTTCTTTTTTATACATTGTGGTCATTTCTGCTCTTTTAAGACTTTCAAATTGTTAGCCTATGCTTATTTTAATAAGCAGAAGTGTGTGTGGGGGTGGTGGTGCAAGACAAACCCTAAGGATCTTAACCAACCTAAGTAGATTTGATGTTATGAAATTAATTAAACATGATAAATGAGTGGATCCAAATAGCATATTAGGGCAAAAGAACCAGAGTTAGAAAGCCACCATTTCACTGCCCTGTTAGACTCAGAGGACACTGTCACTACAGCAACAGCCTCTCTGGGTGTCACACAGGCAGCATAACATCTCCTCTCTCCGTTCCTGCCCGCTGGCCTGTGTGAGTTGGCTGGAGAAGGCAGGCCGCCTGGGAGCATTTCTCGTCGTCACTATGCGTTGTTCTTTCCACGGGCCAAATTTTAATGACTCTTTCCCCAGGCCAAGCACTGTGCAAGCATCCAAAACATCTCTCACAGAAACAGAGAGTGCATGTGTGTGTACATGAAGGTCAGCATCAGTCAGCAATCAGAGACCACCAGCAGAACCCCAGTAGACTTCCATCAGAAGCTAAAACTCCATCATCACCTACACACTAAAGGAAACAGGATTATTGCACACCTCCTATTTGCATTCAGAGTGTGAAGCTCTCTCACACAAGCTGCTGCAAACCTCCTTGAATAATCCCAACAGTGTTACTAAAAGTAGGTATGTGAGTAAATGCTTATCAGGACACAGTCTCTTTTTGTCTGAAAAAAATTTGGGCAAGATCTCATCTCCACGAGTCTTGGGACAAAGTGTGGCAAATAACACTGGTAAATAGGATGGACAAATCCTGCTGTGGTTAGCCTGAACAAATGTTTCTGTGATAGAGACGCTGCAAAACTAAGATCATACAGAGTGAGAGAAAGAATATTATTCAAGCGTGGCCCTTAAAAATCTCTTAGACAAACAAGCAAATCTCTTCAGAGCAAAACTTGATTTATCTCTTCAGAGCAAAATCCAGTTTTGACTTCTAAAGGACAAAAGCATGTCTATGTTGCAGAAGATCTCCTGCTTGAGATTTGCTATTCATTTGCATAGGAACTGACTGAAACAATTTCCCCCAGTTTAAAACTGATCTAATGAACTTTTAAGTCCCTCTTTTCATCCTCTTCTGTAGTAGCACATAGTGGCAACAATTGTTAGAAGGGCAGGCACCGGGATCTTCAATAGCTATTATTTTACAAGAATGGAAGTCTTCCCATTTATAGGATCAAAGGAACTAGTTATTCTTGCTTAGGAGACAGAAAATTTTCTCTGGGTTAGACTGACAAGTGTTGATAAGGATGTGGAGGGCAACAGCTCACTTCTTCAGCACTGAGAACAAGCATGAGGTGGGATCCTTTAGGGTGATTTTGCTCAGGTGTTTGTTTCTTGTCCTGCTGAGGCCACAGTCACTGACCACCTATCAGCCTTAGTTCTGGGCATCAATACGCCGTTGAATCTTCTGCAGAACTATACTGTTTTAACATTGATAAGTCTTAATTATTTGTTAAAACAGTGTAGAGGGCTGTGGATTAACTGTGCTACTGTCTATCTAAAGACACAGAAGCTGGCCTAATGTTCAGATTCAGATCTCTGCACATATTTTGTTTCCAGAGAAGCCTAAGTGCTTTCACACAGCCTGAACTCCCAATGCCTGTGAACCTGATTAGCTCAGTACAGAGCCAGCTTGATTACTTCCAGCCTGTGTTCTTGCGGCTTCTGAGCTGATAGACTGCCACACATCTGTGAGAAAATACAAAGGGACAAAGAAAATAAAGAAAACAAAACTGCAAATAGATTAATGAACGTAACTTTATGTCTGATAAACCTATGCCGTTGCAGACTGCTGCAATCAAAATGGAAACATATAGAATAAAACCAGGTAACAGGGGAGGAGCCAAACACCAATTGTAACTAATACTGTCCCACTCAGAAACAGGTAAGGGCTAGCAGTGTCCAGGCAGGTGACCTTTGCAGCAAACATGCAGCATACAGTCTTCAGTACACTCAGAACCAGTCTAAACTGACAGCAGATAAACATGATTTATTACACATATAACTAGCGAGAGGCACAGGAGAGACATGATTCCTCCTCAGGCCCACAGAGAACAAATAATGATGCCATTCACTGGGTATGCAGGAACCCATGTACCTTGAGAGTGGAAAGAATATGCAGATCAATTACCAAAGGTGCAATTTCTGTAAAGAATTAGGAATTCACAGATGCACAGAACCACTGAGGTTGGAGGAGACTTAGAAGATCATCCAGTCCAACGCTCCACCTAACACTACGGCTGTAACCCCTAATTCCCTACACTATATCACCCAGTACCAGATCCAGATTTACTTCAGGGTTTGCAGATTATGTCCTCCAGCTGTGTCCCTGCTGGTAAACCAGAGCAGAAGGCAGTCTTGAGTTCCATGATCATCACATCTGTATAGCTGCTATCTTGCTCATTAGCACCATTTCAGTCAGGGTCAACCAACATTTTCCCAGAGCCTTGACATATTTTAGGGGACAGAATATGTCAGGAATTATTTGGAGAAAGTTGACACCTGACAGCCCTGTTTGGGGAAGGAAGAAGAGGTGGGAGAATAGAAAGGTAAACAAAAGCTGCGCTCCAGGACCAGAGAACAGCTCCCCTTTTACCAGCAGCAAAGCTGTAGCCACTAATTAAAAAAACAACATGTGGCAGAAGTTTACCTTGTTTGTGTCTGGCCTCCACATACTTATTTGGTATTCCATCACACACAGCACCCACAAGATTGGCACTTAGAGGTTGTAGTTAAGGCAGTTCTGTTGTACTGAAACACACTGAGGACCAATACATGCAGAGTGGGCTGAGCAAAACAAGGGCTATCCAGGGACTCGCATGACCAAGCACTGACAGGAATGCACAGTACAAATTTTGGAGGATGATTGGAAGAGGAATGCTTCTGCTTGCGCAGCAGCTTAGCACTGGGGGATGGCAGGGTCTTAGAGGACAAATAGAAAGACCACATCCTACTGCTTCTACAAACAGATGGGGTTTTAAACCACTGCAAGGGAGGAATCTCAGCTGGATTCCGACTTGCCAAAGGCTTCTCTACACAACAGGTGCTTGTGCTCCCGATCCCTCTTACTTTATACTGCACTAAAAGTGGCTCACAGGATGGGGAAACATATCCACATATTGATGGTGAAAAACATTTTTCTTCAACTGAATTCTCGAATGTAACATGTAAGGTTAGATGATAACTCTACGAGTACATAAAATCACAAAGCATCATGTCTAGAGTAAGTATCACTCAGAATTTAATGCTGCAGCTGCAATAAGAGGAGAAGTAAGTTACAATAAATTTGACAAATAATACCAAGCTGTAAAAGTACTATGCAGCTGAAAAGGCTGGGCAATGTCTGTGAAAATGGAAAGGAATCAGCAAAACTAACTCAACTGACGTAATTAAGATTCTTTACTCAAGAATAATTATCTGGACAGTGTTGCAAAATTCTGAATCCATGGATTCAACCTTTCACTAGTAAATTATTATTTACAGTGTCATCCTTAAAAGGATATGGAACACAACCCACTTGCAAAAGGTATGCTGTATGGGTGAGGGTTTGGTTGCCTCTCCAGCCTAGAAGTACTGGGATTTCCAAACACCTCTTTAATTTTTTTATGGTTTTGGAGGTATAGCATCCTCAAGATTAAGCATTCTGACAGACATTTTATAATTTCATGAACATACTGAAGTATTGGGTACTTGTTCAACAAATGAATTTATATTTTGGAAAATTAAAATTTCTAAAAGAAATTGTCATTTTTAGGATAATAAATGTAAGCTAAAGCATTATAAAAGTGATAAAAAAATATACAGATGAAATGCATTGCTGTTAAAAATATTAACTTAAATGGAGTTGACACAAATGTCCATCTGACGCTTTCAGTGAAGCTTAAGAATCAGTCCTAACTGGAGATATTTCCATGATGTAAAAAAAAACCCCAAACATATTTATTGTGCTTTGATGATTTCCTACACATCTCACCAGAACTATTTTCTATGCATTTCTTAGATGCTGATTTTGGACTCCAGGTAAATGCTCTTTTTGAAAACCCATATGACTGCCTGCACACGTGATTTCATATCACAATGCAATTCTAAGACTTTGCTGAATCTTCCATCACATTAAGTATTACAGGTTTTCCCTTTACAGCCTTAGGGACTTGATGGAAAATGTTCACATCCTCCATGTTAATGCTTCAATAGTCGGAAACACAATTATGTATTCTCCTACATATCTATACTCTCGTAGGCAAGTGGGCTCTTCATAAGCATATCCAAACTGTGCAGATTGTCTTAAAAAATCAATGAAACCCAAAGTACATCCGCTGATTGTAGAAATTTGTTAAAAAAACCACAGCAGATGGCTTTTTAATATCTGCCTAAATTTAAGAATAAAGTCAAGAGTAAAGAAACATGCAATAATAAAAACTATGATTAATGCATTGTGCTATGCAGGACATAGCATTCCTCTCTCTAACTGGCTTGCAGCTTACTGTACCACATGGTGACCTAGACTGCTGCCACGGTGGGAACAACAAAGGGAAAAAGGCACCAGGTATGGGATGCTGGCAGCTGCTGCTGCAAGAAATACAGCCTCCCTCCTTGCATGGCAGTCACTGCTCTCCATACCTGCAGCAGGGACAACAGCAGCTCATGTCATGTAATTGTGCAACAGAAAGCAAGAGTTGTTTAAGCGGCATTACCTTCAGGAATAATCATTCCCTATCTCCTTCAAAAAAGGTATTCAAGGAAGAAGGATATCTTCGATCCACAGTAACAGCTTTTATTCCTATGTGCTTTAGACTTCCACTGTGCAGCTATACTGCCTTAGGGGTTATACAGCAACAAATGTACTTAAAGACATGGTCTTTTTTCCCAGACTTTTTTTAATAAACATGATTTTTTCTTACACTGTGTGATAACAGCATAAACCAACTTCTATTTCTGAGCCCTAGAGCTGTACATTTTCTTCTTTTATTAGCCAGTGAATGCTGATGCTTTTTATTTTTATTTTGCTGCTATGCCACTCTATTATATATGAAACATTTTTTTTAAACACCATTACCTGTTAAAGATATTCAGTTAAGAGATGAGTTTAAATCAGTGGTCTAAACATAAGGTATATGCCTATATGATGCATGTGGATTAGAACATCTAAATGTATATTATAGATTACATATCAAAGTTGTCCATCTTCAAAAATCCTCCTTCACTTCTGATTATGAGCTTTTGGTATAATTTGTTTCAAGATTTGTAGTGACTAAAAAAATGGTAATTTTTTTTTTTTAATAAAACCACATTCCATTTTTCAATCCACTGTTGTTCGGTTCATTTGAGTTTTTCTTCCTGAATAGGCCATAGCCATTTATTTTTTATTTTGTAACAGGAAAACTCAGCCTAGCTGATGGCCAATGCATGAGATCTTGTGGATATAGCCTTGGAATTGCCCGATTCAAACACTCCTGAAAAAAAATTTTTCACTTACCATTTGGTTTTTGCCCACCAAGACAGAACATTATTTCAAGAATTACCCAGGCCACCAGATCACACAAACAAAGGCTTTTGTACAAATTGTTACAAATTGGTTGTTTTTGATATATGCATTCTTGAACAGAGTCCAAAACCAATATAAAATTATATGTATGTACACATGCATTCTGCCTAATTGCAATTGTGTGCCTCTAAAAGCGACTCCTTTTACAGTGCTGCAAGAAGGTGCCAAAAAAAATCTCCCAAAAAAGTTTTTAGTGATTTAGCTAAAGTTTGGAAAACACTTAGCCACAGCTCACAGAAACAGATTACAAGAGCAATGAAACTGCTTGCTGAGAAAGTAAAACTAAAAGACTAAAAGAAAAATACCACACTCCTCACATAAAATACAGAGGGAAAGAAAAATGGAAGCTTATAGGATGTTTAATTATTTTGGTTAGCTCTTTTTTTAACAAATGGAGAAAATTACCTCTAATGATAATATCAAGCCATTATGAGATCAGAATGGCTGAGCAGTTGATAGTAGAGCAGGAAAAACACAAGTATTTGATTAGAATCTGTTCCGGTTTAGGGAAAAACAGGTTATGTGTTTATAGCAAGAGATGGCAGTTAAATACTTTCCATTCCAGGAATAACCGAAACAGATGTTAGAGCCTTCTGAGCCAAATGCCTTAACACCATAATTTGACTTATGTTCTTTTACAGCAGACCTGAAACAGATAGAACAACATCCCCTGCTTGGCAGTAGGATCCTCACCTGGAAAGAGGGGGCAGAGTCCCAGATTCAAGACCGTGTTCCTTGTAAAGGTTAGGATTAAAATTTTCAACAGAAAAAAAAAAAAATACAAAACCTGCATACACTGTTATTTTTTCATAAACCGAAGCTGGAACACAGGACTCTTTTTCCCCCTCCCTGTCACAGATCCCACAGCTGTGCATTAAATTCCCCACAGAACTGCACGGAGAGACTGAGTATTTTACTGTAGAGTCTGTGTCTCCGTGCTGAGCACACAGCACACTAACCCCTTTGTAGATCTGGCCCCCTATTTGCATCTGGCACTGCTGCAGCTGCTCCTGGCGTGCTCCTCTAAGGCTAATGCCTACATTGCAAGAAAGATGATGATGAAGCACAAGTGAAGACTCAAAGAACAGCTATGAAGGTGATAAAAGGCTTAGCTAGTGCAAAAGCAGGCAACTCATTTATTTTACTGACAAAAAGGTTACGAGGCAAATTCATGATAGTCTAGAAGTACTCTCATGGGAGAAACAGAAATTGGATACTATTGGGTCTGTCAGCCTACTGGCCAAAAAAATAAGATCCAGAAGCTGGATGCCAAGGCTAGACTAATTCCTACTAGGAAAGATGAACAAAATTTCAACATTGACAGTCAAAAACCATGGAAAAAAAACATGACGGCTTGTGGAAGCGCATCTCCATCACTGCCAATTTTTAAACCAAGGTGCATTCCCTCTTCCCAAAAGACGTGCATAGGTCAAACAGAGAGTAGTTCATGTAACCAGCAGAGAGTTTGTTGAAGGATTCTTTATCCCATCAGGAGGCTTTTATCTCAGTACCTCTAACTGCAACCAACACTGGCTAATCAAGAGCATCCTAAGCTTTTCAGCTTTGGTGAAGCCACTTTTTGGATGTAAAATCTTACGGAGGACAACAAAAAGAATGATAAAACCAGTAAGATGGGCTCTGCCAAATCTCAATGGTTCTGAACCTCAATTTTTCTCTACTGATAGGCTGAAGCTATGATTAACTTTCAAAATGCTATTTGTTGCCAAGCAGAGTCACTGAAAAATGCTGAAAAATTGAAGAGGGTCCAGAAGAGGGCTATCAAAAGCATTATATGGCAGGAGAACCTGACATAAGAAAACAAAGCTGAAAGAGTATTTGTTGAGACAAGAGAACAGAAAGCTCAGAGAAGATATAATCAAAGTCTTGCAATACATGGACAATAATTATAAAGGAGATACAGGTACTTTTTATAGAAGGATACTTGCTATATATACGAGTTATATATGTTATATCAACGTGAGGTATACCATTGACAAATGTTATTTCTCTTTCCTAATGTAATCTGTATCTCTAATCTAAGCCCTTATTTGTGGTCTCGCTTTTCAAAAGCAAAGAACACAAAACAAACATTTTTTGCTTACACTCCAAAGTATAAACAATAGTAATCTAAAGGTGTACAGAGGGCAAATGAAATGAGATGGGATAGTGTCATTTAGTCCCTTCCACACAGTCACAAGAATGCAGTGCACTCAGTACTTCCAGTTTCTGCCAAGCTATTGGTAACATTTAACACATTTTACAAAGACAGAATAGAAAATTGAGAACAACCTGGAAACTAAATACTTTTAACAAATTAACAAATTGCTGAAAGACTTACACTCTTTCTGACTGAAACCAGAAGTTACAGAAGAGTTGAAAGACACTAATTGTACATCACAGACTATAATTTATTTCTTTTGATTCTGTAGACATGAGGTGTCTAAAGATACAACATCTTCTGAAAGTGCTGTTTTAGGTACATCAAATGTTAACAGTCTAGAAAGATAGGCAAGAAAAGTAAATAATTTTTGCAAACAGCAAGTTTAACCCAAAATAGTTTTAGAGAAGGAGTGGCAAATATTAATACTGCTTTAGCAGTATATCCATGCCCCACAGGTTGATATAAAACCAAGAATAACATTCTCCCGTTTTTATTCCACTACAAATATCAATAACTGTATTACTGAATTATTAAAGTACTACAGATGACCACAGTTCTTGCTTAACATACAGCACAATTTTGCAACCTCCACGAAAAAACACAACTATTCCAAATCAGCAAGAGAAAAGACAACCTACTTTTCTCATAATTTAAAATTTCTACAGAGAATTACATCTTAGATTGTATTTTCTTTATCATATTTAGATTTCAATACTCCACAGAACACAGATCTGCAGCCATGTCTGGAAATAAAATGTATTCTCCTGAACAACAATTTACAAGGCAGGACTTCTGTAAAATCACTGCAATTTCGAAGTTATCCTTTGGGGCACCATGTTTTCCAAAGTAAGTCAGAAGTAACTTAAAAGGTAAGTAGAAACTATTTTTTGCTTCATTCTTAATGCTATTCACAATAAACAGTATGATGCCTGTCTTCTTGTTCTAATAATAGGTTTATAAAAATGTGTTTACTTTAAGGTTTCAGTAGCATTTTGATGCAAAAGTTAAAATAATTGTTTCCCTAAGACTGCATAACTATATCAAAAAGCCAAACCCAAGTATTTGTTTTTCAAAACGAAATGTAAATTATTCCTTAAAAGTTCATATTTCTATCAATGCCAGCTGAGATTGTCACAATACTACAATTAAAACTGTAATATTTCACCATTTAAAAGATTTTCTGCAAAAGAGTGAGGAAAAACAACTCCTAATATTTGAACTTCTACATATTATTAATCTGCACTATGTCATGTAGCAGATTATCAGATTTGAGTTACAATCCAAAACCCAACTGCAAACACAGATGCATTCCCTAAATCTCATGGAGTCTGGAGTCAGCCAGTCTCCTTCAATCCTTGGTCCCAATTCCTATTAATGGCTGAGAATTACAGAAGGAGGAGAAGACCTACAGCAGACTTGGAGAGGGCAATGTCTTCACAGCAGACCTTTAACCCAGTGGATCTCAGGGTATTCAAAAGAACAATGTTCTTTTTTTGAATCAAAGATAACACTTTGATGCCCGGATAAAATCCTTGGTCTTGCAAGCTACATTTTAATGAGACGGGGAGAGGAACAAAGTGGTTTACAAAACAGAGGGGTAATGCATCTACCACAGTGCAGCTACATCACATAGTTTTTCAAGCAAGTAAGTTTTTACATTGGTGAGAGCTACGAGGCTGTAGATTCTACTGCTTAAGTGTGCAATCCAGCAAGACATAACATTACTGACACCCTCATTTTAGCAAGTGAATTACCTCTAAATTAGCAATTCAGAAATGAAGACAGAAATAAGTTTATACTCCCAAGCACCCACTAAGGCACTTCTGGCTCATTTAGCAGACTATTCAGCACACAATTAATCATTAATTCCACAAAGCACCTACCTGCCAAACCAAGTGTTCCTTTACAACAGCTGTACCTGATAGACAGACGCTCAGCACAATCGTATGAGATGCAGAGGTCAAGACGCTGGCAACTATAGCATCCCTCATGTTGAAGGGCAGCATGGTATACACCACAAAAATAATGAACAAGAAAAATGATACCTGTGCAAGACAGCAAGACAAAAAAAGGAGCATGTCAAATTTACTTTGTAATAACATTAAAGAAATAGCATTTAATTCTGAAGTCTCTTCAGCATAAAGTTACACAACAGTTTTTTTATTTCTAACCACTGCAGAAAATTGATTTAGGAAGAATTCATTTTTAAAAGTGTTGGAAAATTTGCACTATACTAGATTTAAGAAGTGCAGTTGCAAGATACCATACCATAGTTTCAGACCTACACAATACTCCAAACTTTTCAAATTTAACTTCAAATTTATCTTTTCAAATTTTATTTTTATTAACACCTTGTTTACAATTAAAAAGTAGTTTTCCCAGGACTGGTGGATGCTGATTGTGAAATGCATTACAAAACAACCTGCCAAACCCCTCCACAGAGCCTGAATTTCAATACAGAGAGATTTTGTACATTCTGATGCACTAAAAATTGACAATATGTGACATAATGAAAAAAAAAAAAAAAAAGCTCAGGTTCAGCAAAGCATTTTGGTTTAATAAGATTATATTTCATGTGTATCTACATGACCTCTGTCAAATTCCATCAAAATACTACATTTTAAGGTAATACATTTATTTAGTCATGAAAAACATTTTCAGAAAACCACAGCTCATATGCAAAATTTCTGGTTTGCTTCTTTTAAAGGATACTAGTGTCCAAAGTAACTTTATGGAACAAACTCTCCAAATGCGCAGCCCAACCTGTAACAGTAAAAGAGATTCCTTTGCTATACATAGAAAATACATATTTGATGGTATGCATATGTTCCAAACTCCACCACACAGTTAAGAAAATGTAACTAGATTTGGGACACAGGTTTTGTACACATGAGTAGGCAATTCTGAAAATGTTTCAGGTTATGTATAATTATATCTCTATCTAAGGTTTTCCATCAGTTTTAGCTGACTTGCAAGCCTATTCACCATCTAGCAGTTGTATACACATAGTATGTAACTCAGAAAGGCATGAGCAATAATGATTTGCTGCTCACTTTTGTTAGTGTCAGCTTGTTTTCTTCACATCTACATGGGCTTATTATATAATCAAACCTGACCCCCTAAGGTATGTGTACCTACAGGACAACGGAGGCATTCTTTTCCATCATGGAGACAGAGCTGGATGGAGAAGAAAGTCCACTTGTGTTCTCTACTCATCTTTCTCCAATTCCTCCTTTAAGATTAATCCAGCTCCTTCCAGATCTCTCACACTCTTTTCAATGCTGTCTAACTATCCCATATGTTTGAGTTTAAAAGTTCAATGCCATGAAAGGAAACAGAACTACAAGGGAAATGAGCAATAATAAGAAAATACAATAATAAAAAGGCAAAGCAAAAGCTTTGCTTCTCTACTGTTCCAATCTGCCAGCTGATAGCAAAAGGAAACAAGTGTTTGATACCTGTTTGGTTTCAGTCCTTCCTAAAAGTTTTAAGTGATCAGATGTTAGTAAAACCAACAGCAAAGGGTATACAACTTTGGTCTAGGTAAGAGAAGGGTTGAGCAAGTATGATGTTTTAAAATTGTCCTGGCTTGGGAAAAATCAACTGTGATACTGAGAGAATTAACTGATAGTCTTAAAATTTGGGAAAGATGTAGAAAGCTCTGGCAGGCTAGAAAAGGAAACAAAGCATGTGCCTTTGGGCACAGGAGTTAAACAGACAAAATACCAAAACAATAATAAATAATAAAATAATAATAAAACATTTAATAATTAGGAGTACTGAAAATTAAGAAAAACATGGGTAACAGCTAATGTGATTTTGCTGAGAACAAACAATGTTAAAGCAATCATAATACCAGGCATCCATATAGGCAGGTAAACCCAAATAATGAGTTAGGCAGCAACAAGGGATGTGAAAGGTCCTCTAATGTAGGCATAAGAAGAATGGATACCAGAGCCAAAATATCTTATCAGCATGTAAGACCAGCTGCCTAACACATGTTTCCAGTTAAAGGCCAGGATGGATGGGGCCCTGAGCAACCTGGTCTAATGGAAGTTGTCCCTCCCCATTGCGGGAGGGGTTGGAAGCAGACTTTAGGTTCTCTTCAACATAAATTATTCTATGATTCTATGATTCTATGATTAAAAAATTGTTTGAAAAGGAATCCTGGACCCTAGTCCTGGAAGAAGGATTTCAAATGCTCCCGTTCCCAGGGATTTTTCATGAAAACAAAGGTCTGTTGTTTCAAGTTTAGCTTTCTCATTGACTGCAGGGAAAATGGCATTCACTTATTTGCAAAAATTTTATTATTGAAACATTAAAAAACTTCCTTCTCCAACTGTCTTGTCTCCAAAAAATAGAACTGGCATATTTTTTGATATCTGATTTTATAGCCAGTCTAAATGATCCACTCCATTTGTGAGATACTTATTAAAACTCATTAGTGGATATAAGATAGAATATGACACTCCTGTTTTTTTCAATTTTGATACAAAACAGGCTAGTAAGCATGGAAAAAAAATGGCATTTTGTAATGCTTCCAGTGATATCAGCTGTATCAGCTCCAAATTTGTTGTATATCTGTAAACAACTACCCACTCTTTAAGTTACCCCACTATTTTCCTTGGTCAAAATAAATGGATACTTTCAACATTCCACAACTACAAACAGAGAGTGCTTTTACAAGGTTCAATTCCCTTGACACTACACTTCAAGTTCTCCATTTCTGAACATCAAACAGGCTGGGTTGCACTGGAACTGTGCTAATGAACACTTGATAAAAAACTGACCCATCAGTTCTTGAAATTTGGGTGTCAGAATACTGTTACAAAGCAGGAGAGCAATAGTCCTGCTAAGACAGAAATTCTCAGGCAAAACACATAGCAAACAGCTCCTGCCAATAGCTCTTTGATTCTTGGCTACGCTGCTTTTCTCCTACTTGCAGTAGTGGTCTAATGACCCAAGAAGTTGAGAGCTCCATTTATCACAGAGGTTGTTTTTTTATTTCACCATGGCTCAAGAATATTTTCCCCTTGTAGCCTGAAATAAGATGCTTCTACACTTTACCTTGATAGTAGACATGCATAGTATGTAAGGTGTGGGACCTTTCAACATACCTCAAAATGTCAGTGTATTTCAGTTTGATATTCTAGGAGTCAATACTCAAAGGCTTATGAGCAGGTAGAAAGAAGAGACAGGCTTTCTGGACTGAGCCACAGTCTGCAGAATGGTCAATGGCTCTGATCATTGACCTTTTTCATGAATGGCCCTTTTCATTATCCTTTTGCATGAATTGGCAGAATATTGGTGATAGTAACATGAAAAAGCAGGGATGCCAAGCTCTGAAGGATCCCAGTATCTCATTGTAAGACTTGCTAATGCTAATGCTCATCACTGGATGCCTGCACTTGGTGTGTGTACCCGTCAGTAAACACAGCATTAATCTACAGTGCATAGTTCCTGACACTATTAAAAGGAGTCTGTTTCACCAAAGTGTGCCAAGATCACAAAGTCTGTCGCTGTTTTGAAACTGTGTTGGAAGCAATCTTTAATGTGAGTCATCACTATGACTGCCTAGTTGAAACACACTTTTTGTCCTGATCTGAACTTACACTGCTTTACAAATTTGATTCTCAGAGACTTTATCTATGAGTTTATGTTATCCATACCTTGGAGATGGGCAGTGCTTGGGCATTCATGGTATGTATCATAGCACATAGCATTCATTTTTACTGAACATTGGTGTAACATCTTCCACAGAAATATGTGGCTTTCCTGCTTTGATTGAGCGCTATCCAGGACTCTGGCCCATCATTCTTGACTGTCAGAGCTTAGCAAACCCTGAGTGTGTTTGCTGCTCTCCATATTTCTTTCCCATACTTCAGCAGGGCCGCATTTTCATCTACTATGTAAGCAGTTCTTTTCCAGAGCAATTTAAAGGAGGATGCACTGCCACAGTGGCCACAGTGTAGCTGTGTAGATGGGTATGTAATACACTATTTTTCTGCAGATTTTGTGCAGCTGCTTTCAGAAGGGCAGCAAAAGTCCTCACACAGATTGATCTAGTGATGCCACTAAAGAGAGTTGGGCACCAAATGGTATAAGGACATCATGGTGTGGGATATCAGTGATGATTATGAACCCTCAAAAACTCTCATTCTTGTCACAGAATTCAACATAAAACTATAAGTAAGCATCTTCATGCATCACGCAAAATGGAAAGATACCAGTTGCACAAGACAGAGAAGAAGATCCTTCTTTAAATCAAACCCATTCTGAGTATTTGTCATGTTGGAGGTTTTGTCCCAACATCTCCAGATGTATATTTGCTACTGCAGCCTCAGACCTACAGAGCTGACTGTGACCTAGGAGAACTGGTATGAAGTTGATAGTACTTGGTGGCTCACAGACATTGCTGTCGGAAACATCACTAGTTTGGACAGTGATGGCACAAACTGCAGTGGACCCAAGCCATGAATCTGTGCTGATTTTGGAGCCCATGGATGCAACTTGTTCTCAGAAACCATGTCTCCCTGTTGTCACCAGTTTCTACTCTGAGTGGTGTTGCCTTAACTCTGAAGGGTATCTGAAGTAGAAATTTTAACATGTTTTACACATTGAAATTGTCTTTCCTAGCATACAGGGTATCACGGGTGATGTTGCTTTTGACACTACGAACAAATGTACAAAGAGATACTATTCATTCCTTTTGTACAAATTACATTTAAACAACAACTCACCATTTCCCATCTAGACAGCCTTTTTTAAAACAGTGTTAAGACGGTTAATTGAAACTGACTTGGTATGTGTAAAGTTCACTCAATTTAATGTTACTCTGACCAGAATTTCCCCTGGAGGAGTACACCACCTTGGCACAGAAGCTGGCATGCAAATCTGAGTGCGCCATTTCAGTCTGAGTTAGGGGAAAGCACTGCTTTGATCACAGCCAGCAGTAATGAGGCTACAGCTAATAAAATAACTGTAGCTCTTCAGGTTAACTTCAACAGGTCTAGCTTTTCGCTGTGTAACCAGAAAACACCCTGTTCCCATAATTAAAATGTTAGACTATAAAAATTCATACTGAGTCAGCCAGCCCACTACAAAATTCCTTTCAGAGGCTTTTCAAGATCAGCTTCCCCCTTACAGTGTAAAGGGAAGTAAAAATTCATTCGGTAATGAAAGAATTTTCTCTTGGAAAGACACTTAGATTACAGCCACTGATTTCAAATGTCACCTGTACACCTAATTTCATAGAAGAAGACGCTCTAGCTTTTCTAAACAAATAGCTAGGTTTTGTAACAAAATTGGCAGGACCTACTAATATTAAAAAATAGTTACAAATACTATATTTGTGGTTTAGTACAATAACTGTATGTTAAAGCTTTGTGTTGGTAAAGGTTCCAAATATATAAAGGTCTTCGCCATTCTACTTTTGAATTCCATCCCTCAAAACTTCTGACTCAAACTTCTAAAAGCTGGGCAATGTTCAGAGAACAAAACAAGCTACCCACATAAAACAAAGAAAATCACTGAGTACTAAAATCAGCTTCTTTTCTGAGTCATCTATAAAAAGGCTTAAATTATGGAATCATTGGAAAGGGTGAAGGTGGAAATATTGTTCACCAAACCCTGAAACACCAACAAAAAACAAGCGCTCAATGAAACCAGTAGAAGATTGGTTGAAAAAGGAGGAAAAGGAAGCACACCTTTATCCAGAGGATATCTGTCACAGGAGATCATAACATACCATCAGGATCAAAAAGAGATTAAACAAATTCATGGACACCCTATCCATAAACCAATAATAAAAAGACAAGGCAGGGAAATGCACCCTCTGATTTCGCCAACACACCTGTGGAGGCTGGGCAAGGTATGAAGGAAACTGACCACAAAAAGTGATCAAGCTCATGTGCTACCTTTTAATAGCATCTTCTCTTGCACTTCTTGGAGACAGCACACTGTGCTAGATGGACCACGGCCTTACCCTGCAGGAAGTTCCTCGTGTTCCTGAGCTACGAGTCAAAAGTGCTTCAAAGAAAAAGATAAAGCAGTTCTGATACAGTATCCTCTCTGACTTTAAAATAAAGCAAGGGAATTCAGAAAAAGAACTGAAAGTCCAAGGATACTATGAATAGAAAGCGCTGTAGAACCATTTACTAGTTGGAAGGGAACTGTGAGAGAAAAGTTGAACTTTGAGCAACAACGGGATAAAATATAGAAGATAAATTTTAATTTCTATAAACCCCATATTTCTCAAGTCCCTGGTATGCCATAAACTTCAAGAAAAAAATCAACAAGGAAGATTTTGTTTGGAATTTACTCTATAAATTTCTACAATAAATTATTACTTCAAATATTTTTACCAAATAATAAGGTTTATTTTCCAATAATTGTCATAGAGGTAGTAAACAGCCCTGTAAATCATGCCTTGTTCCTCATCACACAGAACTCTCAAACTAATAATCCCTTTCTCTTGTGCACAGGTCTGGATTTAAATGTCATCAGGAAACTAACAGTCATTCCAATCTCTGCCAAAAAATTAACCACAACCATTAGCAAAACGGGACAGAATAAAAGCCAGTTGATTGCACTGAAACGGATATTTTAAAATAACTGTGCAATAAGAGACCTTCAAATGTGCTCCTAAACATATTAATGTGACAACAAGATGAAAGACTTCAGAAAAGGAAGGAAAATTTGTATTTGAAATATTATATAATCCGATCACATGCTGTCTACTGCGGGATTGCTTTCTATACCATGGAATCTTTTCTTTCACTGGATTGGATCATTAAGAGGGACACAGGATCTGAAAGGAGTGACTCAAGGAACATCAGTAGAGACTCAACAATCCATAATAATTTTTGGCCCTTCCTGCTACAGTAAGAGGAAACTGAGCAACCATCTTCTCTAGCAGATTTGAAATTATTCCCAAACTAAGAAAGAATTTAGTTCACACTGTATGCCTGTTTTTACTATCATTCTCTTTCTCACTCAATTCTCTTCTTTCTGTTGTATCTTATCACCCTTGTTTCAACCACATTATAGTCAAAGGAGTCAAGAAGACAGATTTGCTCTCTTACAATGCTAAGCCCCTGCAAGCAGAAAGACAACTTCATGAAGCACTGTATAGCCCAACAATGGCATCTCTTTGCAATGATTTGAGATTTTAACTGGATCAGATGACAATAAGCCATGTCTTTGGTATTTTCAGTGATGAGAAAAGTGAAAAGCATCAGATGGTGAATACATTGTTCATCCTTCTTATTTTCCCCTCCTGTGTTTTCCCCATAAGTATTAGCATCAGAAACCTACAATTGCAGCCTGATTATCACAGCTAGCATTTTCTCTAAAAGGGAAAGTTGAGACGCTCTTGAATGTTACCTTAATAATTTTGGGGCTTTTTTTAATCTAAGGACAGTGAGAAAGGCATTATAGCACATTATTAAAACCAAAGCCTTGTCTTTTCATGCCACCACAGAAGTAAAGCCAAATGTATTTTACTCTGGTTAAGAGGAGTTCAAGAAGAACATACATTGAAAACATTTTCAAAGTTTCTATGAAGAAACACAAAACGGTGAAAACCAGAAGATACATAAAAACTTAATCTGGTTAGAAAGGATGTGAAAATCCATGTTAAAATACGCACGTATATAGAAAATATTAGCCATGACAGCAATTATATAAATCAGAAACAAATAAGCTAGTAAGGACAGAAGACAAATACACTACATTTCAGGGAGAATACATTATATTTCATGAGATCCAAGAGCTTTTTATACATGTTTGACATGAAAGAAGTCTAACAGTGAATTTTATCAACTACTATAAGAAAATGTAAAACTTTTAATTCCAACAAAAGAAAAGCAGAACCATCAAATAAAAATGTTTGTTCTCTATTAAGGGAAAAGCTAAATGATATATGTACACCACGCTAAAGAATAATTGCAGTACAGTTTTATGTTCCAAAATAATAGCTCACAAGTATATAAAGCCACAGATAGTAATGTTGAGACATTTTTAAACAGCAGGTCCAATAAACCATGCTCAAGCATCTTATAGGAGCTCTGGATTATGTATGTTGATTTTCAGTACTTCCTAAACACCAGGTCAATTCCAGAGAACAGCATTAAAATTGGACTGTCAAAAGGTAAAAATAGGAAGTAAAAAAATAGGAAGTAAAACCAGCAAATAAATGGTCAACTTTTATACTGTGTTATTGGACTCAGAGAATTTACTCAATGTCTTACTAAGTGTTTTGTAAAAAGTAGAGGAACAGTGATGTAGCAATGATTGATGTGATTTTAATATTGTTCAGGGTATTCAAAAGCAACAAAACACAGGAAAAGTTGCAGAAGTGACTCACACTGCTGTGATTGGGCCATAAAACAGCAGATGAAATCCAACATGATAAATGCAAAATAGAAGGCATGGAGAAAACAACTTTAACTTCCAAAAGCAGGCTTAACCTTAGTTACTACACCCTGAAAAAGATACAAGACTCACTGTGAACAGCTCTTTGAAAAAATGAATGATAGAAGCATTTTAAAAGGCAAATAAAAGGACAGCAATTATTAGGAAAAGCATAGAGAATCAAGTGTCATGATGACATTGTATGAATCCATGGTGGGCATATTTCTTGTTCACGAGATTCTTTTCTCCACATCTTAAAAAAAAAAATCCAAAGGAAAAAAACCCATGTTGGTAACACATACATCACTCAGCATTCTCTTCTCTAGGCTGAAAAGCCCCAGTTCTCTCATCTTGTCTTCAAATGAAACATGTTCCAGTCCCTGCGTCATCTTTGTGGTTCTTCACTGCACTCAATTCATTAAATGTGTATTTTTCTTGTACTGGGGAGCCTAGGACTAGGCAGAGCACTCCAAATTTGGTGTCACCAGGGCTGACTGGGGGATAGTCCCTCAACCATTAGGAAGGGTATAGAGTATAGCTCTTCCTAATATAGCCCAGGGCATGATCACACACCAGGTCCAGCACCACTCAAAACTCTGAGGAGGTCTAAGCCCTGAGAGACCTATGTCTCTGACATACTGACCTACAGGAACATTGCAGCCATCAGAGGAGCCTCAACAATACACTGAGAAACCCTGGAAATCTTCTGTGTTCATGGTTGTCAGAGAACCCATCAAGAGCAGTGCTTGAAAGTGAAGAAGGAAATAGGAGTATCCAGATGGTAACACTGAGTAGTCATTTCTTCTAGTGATCAGAAGCATTCTGTTCCTTGGGATACTCAAGTGTCAGCAAAGGGCAAACACCCCCAGTGAGCTGACATTTGCTGTGGCTGGTGTCAGAATGAAGGGAATAACCAGACAGTGATAAAAGGTCATAGTTGGGGTACATCTGGTAGAAAAATTTAGACTTCTGAAGAGCCTTAACAGAGCAAAATCAGATTTCCTTTCCACAGGTCAATAGTCTCATATAGCAGCTCAAGTAAGAAACTGCTACAGAGGAAAGATATGGTACACTGATATGAGTCCATTTAAAAAAACCCCCAATACCCTGAATAGATTTTTTTTGCAAATTATGGCTTATTCTAAGTATATATTTTTGGACAAAACACAGAAGAAAAGCAAGACATTGCCAAGGAAAGGAGCCTCTAATAACTGTCCTCAAATACTGTGACTGTGTACAGAGCGCTAATAGCATAATGTTAATAGAATGGAAGGAAATAGATTTCTTCTTTAGAAGCCCTGCTGAAATAGGACATAACACCTCCTTGGAAAGTTTTATTACTCATAGAAACAACATGCCTAGAAGTGTGTGACATCAAAAAAGTGGACAAAGCCATGTTAAAATTATCTAAACTGTGAAGGGGAAAAAAACCAAGAAAAAATCCAAAGTATTTAATTGTCATGAGGCTAAAACAGGTTTTGTAGCACTTACTCAAAAATCTGTGCTATACTCCTGTGACACCAGCCTTTCCCAAAGTTTTTCAAATCATCTGCTAGTACATTCCCAAAACTTTAATACAGGGTGAAATTACCACTCTGTTTCTTGCACGGTGGCTTTAGGACTCAGTCTCTCATATTGTTCAGAGCTTCCTATTTTCAATGTTGGCTGTTATGCCCATGGGCCTGCACATGCCAACCCAAACAGTGTTGCTGTAGTGGGTTCACATGGAAAAGGATTGCCACTGACCTGGGTATCACCTCTTTTTTCCCTCCTTTTCCCTCTCTTCAGCTGGGGGTTTTGATTTACAATAGGGGACACAATAATAAGAATGCACAGAGCTTTGCAGCTGCTGACATTAGCATGTTCCAGTCAGCACTAACAGCATCCCATGCAGAAATGAACATCTGGGAGCCTAAACAGATCCTGAAGGGAAGTATACAGTCACTATGGGATAAGAACTACAGGGAGAACCACTTACTGGACTAGAGGGGACACACAGGAAAGGATCCTTATCTGGAGTGCCCCTGACGCTTCTCCTCCCAGCTGCCCCTGGGGAAAGTTTGTTTTTTCCCATTTCTGTCTCTTTTTTATTTTGCTTCTGTTTCTTCCCACTAGGGTCAGCGCATGTCATCAGCTACAAACCCGGCCGATAAATCTTTGTGCGTGTGAACTTGTCCCAACATCTTTTAGTCAACATGTTTTCCCCTCAACTTTAGAAAACCACAAAGTGATTTCTGATTCAAAAAGTAGTCAGATTTTGCTAGCCACTAAGACAACAACTTTTACATGAGCATTGGGGACCAACAGTGCTAGCAGCCTGGAAGTTGCTTCCTCAGGAAGGACATAGTGCTATTGTGAAAGGGCAGTCCAGGTTTCCTTTACCCTTTCACTCCAGACAAACCTTCTGCTAGGGCAAAAGGCACAGGTGTGGGATGCAAAGGTTGAACATTAATGTAGGAATGGACATGTGCACCAAATCTAGTAATGATAAGGACAATAAAAATCATAATCATCATCATCATCTCTTCTCCAGTTTTGACACATAAAAATTGCATGTATTTTACTCAAAACACTCTCCCAAGCAAAACAGAAAGAGGGAAAGGGTATTCATACATTTATTTCCTACTGCCACATTTTTCAAACTCCCTTTTTTGGGAGCACCAATCCCTACTAGATTCATGGATATAAATCAAAGCTAAATCTCTTACAGGGATTCAATTTCAATTGAAATTCAAGAAAAAAAAATGGGTAAAACAATTTCATGGTTATTCATAGGAATTCAACCTGTTTTGATAACATAGATAGGCCTTCACTTGAGATCTGTCAGAGGTTTAACCTGTTTTACATAAAGACTGAAAGGAGAAGGATTAAACTCAAGAGTGGTTACACAGAAATTATATTAAGGTTTGAATTTAACCTGACAGACAAGCAGATTCACCATTATCACAGTCATCCCAAACTTCTCTCGTTGCCTGCCTGTGTACTGTTCAAGGTCAAATGCTTTTCTCAGCCCAGGTTTTTCACGATGAGCTTCTTTTCCTTCTAAATCCAACCCCCGTTGTCACAATGCAGCTAGGATTTGCTCTCCAAAGATTTTTGCGAATTTCTTTCGAAATTGTGAATATAGCAATGTGGAAATCAACCAGAAATTATAATGATGTCTTTGAGAAATTCTCAGATGAATTTCACACATACATACACACACACACACACACACACTTTGTTATGGAAATGAAAAATATAATACTGGTCATCTCACATATATAAGTAAATACAGATTGACAACATTTTAATGTAACATCTCTATTTAAAACAATATTATGTAAAATTTAAAGTAATTTTGCAATAGAGAGCAGCAATAGAGCATATCCTTAGGCTGGGTGATCTTAATAATCTTTATAATCCTGATTTTAAATACAGAGTCCATATTCTAAATATTGCAGTTACTTTTATAAAGTGTTCATTGATTTAATGAATAAGTAGGCCCAAATACTCATGGACTAGTGATGTGATTTCATGTGCAGCTCTTAATTGCAGCTATCTTCTAATTACAAAGAGATTCATTATGTAGCCGTAGGATTAGTTAAATGCGATAGACTAAATTAATCCCAGGAGGATGAATATAGAGGAAAAGTTATCCCTATCTGTTTTAGCAATCATGGGGTTTCATGTCCCACTGTGTTTCAAATATTAAAATTAGTCAACAATTAATTTACATATTATTTTGCAGAAGGTTCCGCCATTGCTTGCTGAAAAAGATTGTTGTTTCACACCTGCCATTTCACACCTTTCACACTGCAAAGCTTTTCCTCCTCAAAAGTTTTCAGTGGAACAATTTTTATGGAAGTCTCAGTCCCCAAAGGAAAAAAACCAGCATACTCAAAATCCCAGAAAGCATGACACAACTTCTAAAGTAATCAGAATAGCACCTTTTTGCAGTAAAATGTGCCTCAGTAGTGTATGACATACACACAACCAGGAAATTTATCTGAATTGAACAATGAAATATTTGTCACATTTCTTCTCTTAAAAGAGTAATTTTAGGTTGGAAGGGACCTCTGGAGGTCATACACCCCAACCTCCTGACTGGTTTCAAAGATAGATAATGGTCAAATTACTTCATAAAATAGCTACAAATCTCAAAATAATTTATTGGTGTCTACACAAAACCGTGTGTGCTTTATAGAGTGATGAGTTAATTAAAGGACACAATAAACAGGGAAATATAACATAAAAACCAAACTGTTCTTTAGTTTCTTTCTTACAGTAGGAAATGGCACTTGTATTATCAAAATTGATATTCAATCTGGCAAGTGAACAGAACAAGGCAATTCCCCTAAAATGAAAGGAATACTTTTAACCTCTTTATTGACATACCCAATCCCAAATAACTATTGAAGCCAGACCTCCAAATCCAGTCAAGTTCCTAACAACAGCAGATACAACTGGAAGGAAAAAACTGCCAAAATTACAGGAGTCACAAAATGTTAAAAAAGAAATGGTCACGTTCTGCCTAAATTATGACACAGTCTCACTTTATGGAACCATACAACTTTGCCCATGAAAAAAAATAGCAGGAAAAAAAAGGCAAGAATTTGTAGATAGTGTTGGGAATGCAATGACAGAGACACTCCAACAAAAGTGTGAAATACAAATGTTCTCCTTACAGTTATTGCAACAATACAGCAGAGATCCCTCTTTTTTTACTATCTGATTGTTCACAGGCACAGTAACAGATGGAAACACAAAGACATCCACATAAACAGATATGGCTGAATGCTACCTCCTAATCAATCTTTGTGGATCATACTATAGAAATCAATGGAAAGCATCTATGTCATGTAGAAGAATACAGTCACAAGATGATATTCTCAATATATTTCTCAGGAGATGGGCCGGCTCCAAGTAAGTGCTCTATATCAAATCCAAAGTCACTGCTGACCTGATTTAGTGCTAACAAAATAAATGAGAAAAAAAACCCAACCAAACAAAAAACACTCATGCCATGCCTTTCAGAAGCTGCAGGACTTCACATCACTTTCATTTCAAAGGCCTGAGCATTTAAATAAGACAGAAAAATAAATTAAAGTTTAAACTAAACATCAGTCCTGCATCCTGCATTTCTTTCCCAAGCAGCCTATCCATAGGATTAACACACTACCACCACCAATAAATCTAAACCAACATACATTCTTACTAAGCTGCCTCATTCCTTCTCTCTGAATGGATTCTCAGCTGCCTGGTCAGTAGTAGAGAGGAATCGTAGAACACCCAGAATGCAGAAAGCTTTTTTTAGGTCAGAGGGAAATGTTTCCTCTGTTTTGCTGTGCTTTCCTCACATGAAAAACAAAAAGGGTGGGACTACTTGGGAGCAACAGGATATATTTTTTCTTCTACCCATTATCATGCCAACTGTCTTGCCACTATTGCAGTGGCACAGTAAAAGTCGGCAAAGGGACTGACGATCACTGTGTCTAATATACAACAGTAAGCCAAGGAAGGGTATTAATTCCACTTAAATGACTGGACACAGCAGGATTGACAAGCTACAGCTGTAACATACCATGTAAGATTTGAAGACTGAAAAGACTGTGCAGAGAGCCTGAACACTGCCATGACCAATGAAGGCGGGTGTTTCACCTCAAATTAAGCTGGCAATTTGTAGATTAATAACTTAACACAGCACTGGGTCTTTGAATCGTCCAATGAGGGGGACTTAAAAACTGTCTCTGCCATCAGGTAGGAACAGCTTCATCCAGGCAAAAAGGGAGAAAAGAATGATGTGAATCTAAACAAAACCATAGGCCTGATTGTGCGTAAAGAAAACACAGACATCCAGATCAAATTTCTGCTCCATGAATAAAAATGTAGAGTTTGCGTACGAACAGGTTTCTTGTGCATAAGAACATGATGCCCAGCCACACAATTAGATGGATGCTGCAAACACCTAGACAAAATGAGAGAAGCTTTGGGGTTGATCTAAGGATAACTCAACCTAAGTGTGATCTTCCTTTACTTGTTGCATCCCATCTCAAAAACATTTGCAAGTGGATAGCTTTCTGTTTTCCTATTTTGTAAACAAAATAATTATTTTACAGTTGTTTAAACCTGAATTGAGTTATGGGTGATCGGTAAGTTACTGGCAAACACTATCCCTGCCAAAGTGGTAATCCTTTCGGTAAAAGTAAGATACTCTCACAATGCTCAGTACAAGTCCAGAGAACGTAAAAAGAAGTGTCAAGCTAGAAAAAATGCTTGAAAACTGGGTCAGCTGGAGTTTGTTTCCATGCTTTCATTATATGCTTCTGATGAAGAGCACACACTGACAACTTCAGAAACACGTGAGCAATGACTTTACCTCCAAGAGTCTTTCAGCAGTACCTATGAAGATAATTCAGTTTATTTAATCTATTCTCTTGCACCAAGAATCATTATTCACATCAGGTTTTTTTCATACTAAGGATGTCAGTGAGAGCAACATAGCTGCCACAAAATGCCATGGAGGTGATTGAGAACAATTGATTGTAACACACACTGGATGTTCAAATCCGTTGATAGTTAAGTATCTCCCCATTTTACAGTTGCTACTGTTTTAAGTTGCAACATAACTAAGTCAGGAACATGATTTAGCAATCAGTAAGCTCCAAGGAGTCACAGATTAGATAAATATCATTATCCTTGAAATAAAACAGCGTATGCCACTACACCCTAACAGCAACTGAAAGAGCTATGTCAGTCCTTACCAAGAAAGGGAAATGGAGAAAATATCAGGTATCACAAGACCTCAGTGCTCCCATACTCATACTTTTAAACATTTATAAAAGTACTTCTGAACTTCCATTACAACATCTAATTATACACATCTTACAGACACTGTAATTATTTCATCAACGTGACAGGAGAACTCCACAGCTCAGAGATGTAATCTTCTACACTTTGAAGTACTAATGGACAAACCTCATTCTGTGCCCAGTCCACCTCTGCAAGCAGCTTTTTCGTAAAGGAAGAGTTTAGTGAAAGCTTTAGCTAAAAATGGAAAGAAGCATGAATTAAAGATGACAGGAATAAAACTTAAAAACAGACCATTGTAAAAAGTGAGGCTTTCTGTGGCCCCTTTCACAATTATTGTTTATCTGAAAGCAGAGACAGCTAACTACATTTACAAGACAGGCAGTATTTGTCATCACTGTACAGAACTTGAATAAAAAGATAATTTATGTATCCCCCTCACCTATTTTTAGGTGGAATTATCATTATCCCTATTACAATTTTCTTTTTTACCACAGATATTATAATTTTTATTCTCAAGGCATTTTTAGTGTATATAAAAGCTATGCAAATGCTTCTTTTCCAGATCAGGGATTTTCATTTACATCTTCATATGAGACGCTATGTTCTCTTCTATACCCCAACACACAAATTCTTCCGAGTGGGAAACCCCTCCCAGTTCCTGTCATCACAGCCTTGCAGTACAATGTCCAGTGACATTACTACAGGTGTGTGCATGGATTTTCCCTGAGATTCCACCCTGGAGATTCATGGCCTAAAGAATTAAATTTGCTGGTTCTTTTCACTCCTGACAATATTACTGGAATACATTAGCTTTCCTTTGTTATCACATAAAATTATAGAAACAGTGTATTTCTTTCTCAGTAATTTCCTTCTTCTTCTTAAGTGTTATCAACATGAAAGTTTGGGTTTGTTTGTCAAAAATTATGCCCTCCAGAGTCAATGTACCTTTATCAAACATTAAAAAAGAGTACAGCAACTTTACTCTTCTCACATCCCACAGAAAGGGGAAAAAAAGTCACTACTCTTCTGCTGCTGCCACACTCCAACAGATGTTTCCATACTAGATAATGGGGGGGAAAAAAGACACAATTTAATCCAGATAGGACTGACTAGGATTAGGAAATGTTGAGAATGCAAGAGTTCAAAGTCCCTTTCCACCCTCACGCATGAAAAGCCAAATCCGTCATGCACTTTGAAATTTTATAGTCAAGCTGTTTTACAAGCTTGAGTTATCTTAAAATGATAGTCAGACATTCTACATACTATAGTTGCCACTCTTCATTAAATAATAGTCCTTTTTATTCTATGCTTTACTTTTACACAAAAAACAAAACAGTAAATCTTGTTGGGGAGGGAAAAAGTACAAACTTACTCCTGTTCTCACTTAGCTGGTTATACTAATTGGTAGCAGAAGAGTTAATCTGATATACAATAGCATGAGAGCAGATTCAAGTTTGAAAAGTTAGGAACTGATTTGGATTGAGGAAGTCAAATTAAAATTTCTAAACTTTTACTTTTTTTTTATTTTATTGATTTTGAATATTTTAGTATCCTATTTAACTACTTTCAGTAGCTAGGCAATAGCTAAAAAAAAAACCTGGAGAAATCATAAATGCAGGGAAATTGCAGCTAGGAGAGGCACAACCCCTCAGATCTTCAGAATTCAAATACGTAGAGGAACAGATGTCAAAACTGAAGCTAAAATATTATCAGATGGGAGAAAATTAAGTTATACGTCTAAAATGAATGAGAAATCACAGCATGCATTAGCCCAAGTATAATTTTATCAACAAAGCTTTTCACAATATAGTACAGTGCTTTTTTTCTTAAATCCAGTTATTTTTCTACCATATTTTTACCTTAGGCCCACAGACTTACTCACTTAGGCACTGGAATAAATGAATAGTACCTCAGTTTCTGCAGAACTAACATTTTCGGTATGCTTTGTTTTCTATTTTCTCTCCTCACAACTCCTCCTATCTCAGTTTGAAAGCCATTAATGAACAAAACATTCAAGTTTCACCTAACCAAAAGAACTGATGGTCTGCCAAGAGACTGAGGAGCATCAGTACCATTTCCAATGTGAAGGTTGACAGGCAGCCCACAAAGCTGTTAAAGCTTCCAGTGATCCACTCTGATCAAGGCAATGTCTACATTACTCAGGTAACTTATAATGTTAAATGGTTTCATCTCTATTGCAGGTTTTCACATACTGTGCAGAAAAATATCTTAAATATATTTAACATATTCTGCATATGCTACCAGGAGAGGAAGTTTTAAATGGAAAAGAACTGGCTGATTTTATAGCCCTTACACAGGTACCTAAGATGGGTTAACAATATTAACCATCACAGATCAAAGGTTAAGTACATTTGATCCTGCTATGAAGAAACACAGGTTCTGGTTTGTAATAAGAAAACAGGACTCTAGTTTTTAAAGGGTACTCAATAACTATTTTTAGTTTGGGTATCTTTTTCTACAGATAAAGAAAATATCTCTGCATTTTCAGCGTAACAGTGTGGACTATGATGTTCAGTGTAAAAAAATATACTTTGTATTCCCAAATGCTCTATCCTCTATTTCCAAATGCCTATGTCATAAAAATAATTACAGAGACAGGCAAGATCCCAAACCTCCAAAGCAGACGTGCATCCCTCTTCCTGAGTGCTGTCCAACCTTCATGAAGACATCAAGCCTGTGCCTCTTCCACTCACTGTTTGGGTTAAGATTTGGGGGGAAACTGAGGGTTTTGGCTGCCTGGCAGCAGCACATAGATGGACACTAGAAACAGTTAATTCTGCCTTAAAAACAAGAGACCCAGGCAAAGAAATTGAAATAATTTGCAGAAAATGGAAGAAAGTAGGTAACTGGGAAACAGCTGCAGTGTTAATGGACTATGACACCATCCATGCAAAGAGAAATGTACATCCTTTTAATGGCAGCATGTTGGACCTGAGCTACCTATGTTTCTAAGCTCTTCTTAAATTTTGTTGCAGGCAAAATGGTCTCCACTCGTGAGATTTTTACTTAATTTGTTGCCAGCTAATGCCAGCTTGTGATCATTGCTTTGGTTATCAGAGAAATGAAGAACATGACAGTTGAGCACTAAGCCAGCACTGCCCTGGCGTGGGCCACCCATGGCCACTGTTCCTCAGAGATGTCCATGCCCCAGATGGGTCACTCAGCCACAGCCTCTTCTTAAACTGACAGAGAGTAGATTTAGAATAGATATCAGGAAGAAAGTCTTTACTGTGAGGGTGGTGAGACACTTGAACTGCCCAGAAAAGCTGTGGATCCCCAGCCCTTCTAGTCCAGGCTGGACAGGGCTTTGATCAACCCGGTCTAGTGGAAGGTGTCTCTGCCCACTGCAGGGGGGTTGGAAGGCTGATCTTTAAGGTCCCTTCTAACCCAAACCATTCTATATATCTATGATTCTGATGAACATATTGGATGGAGTGCCTCCTTCGAAGTGGACACCTCCAGCCATTTATCTCATCAGCAGCCTCTCCCTTCCTGTATCTCCTCAAGAACATCTTGCTGCCTGCCTCTCCCCCAGCAGCTGCAGCCACTTCAGAGGCACTGCATGCTGCTGTGGCTGGCACATAAGAGGATGCTCACATTGGTTTCAGAGCTACCTGGACCCACTGTGACCAGCACAGGGCACCCTGCAGCCCCTACTACCAACCCTTGCCACCTATGCCCCGTACACTTCCCCAGAACTCTTGCTTTGGAGTTTTAGCTATTGCTAGCTTGCTGCTTGTGAAAACAAACAAACAAACAAACAAACAAACAAACAAACAAACAAACAAACAAACAAACAAACAAACAAACAAAAAAAGAAAGGTCTTTCGACATCATTTATATCTAAGCATTCTGATTTATAATTAAATGTTCAAATACATATATTAAGAAGAGTCTATACTTCTGCTAATGTTTGAATTTATTTCTAAGCAAGTTGGTTTAAAGTTCTCAAGTGCTTCCCCACACAGACTATTAGAATTACACAGCTGTCAGTACTCGGTAGAAGACTTGTTCATCACAAAAAAATGCCTACTTTTCTAAATATGCTGCAACACAGATACCTGTGCATGGACTAGCAGAATGCAGTGAAATGAAATCAAAAGAGGGCGCAAAGCTTTCTGTTAAGGCCAGAAATGGAACACAAGGAGTGATAACAATTTAATTATGATGCTAAAGAAAGGTAAAAAATAGCACTGCCTATTCATAGGGCTACTTAATTAAAGAAAAAATTATTAAACCCCAGTGTTTTGGAACATTCCGCTTCCCCCCTTTTCAAGGATTTGAATTGCAGAAAAGCTGAAAAATGAATGAGTGCTGGGCAGGCCAAAGTCTGCACCCCAGCTCGTTCCACTGAGGTTCCTGGGCTCTGGATGCAATTGTTTCTCATTCATAACAAAAAGCTCCTCCTGGTGGATCATGTGAGCTAGTCTCACTCCCAAATGAGCAATTCCATACCGCAAATCCCACACTACAGATTTACAGAGCAGAAATACACACAACTAGCACGTCAGTGTTAAGAAAATACTAAATGAAATTAAGCACAACCAAGTAAAGTGGCAAAGCCACAGGTCTCGTTCATGTAGTTCAGTAATTATGACAAATACACACTAATGCTGTAGAAACAAACTTAAAAAAATGTTTTGACTTTTCAAGGTGAACTACTCTACCAATGTGACTTTATATGTCCAGAGACTATGAAATGAGCCATTAAAACAAAAAAAAGCCAAATGGACTTTTAGATTTACCCTTAGATCTTAGTAAATAAGGAAATGAAATTCCAGATAAAAATTCCATTGTTTACAAAACTAAGTCCATTTGATTACATCAATAATAAACTAAGAAAATAGTTTAAAACTTTGTTGGGTTATTTTTAATGGCATTGTTCCTTTAAAGGCTTGCCTTGGAAAAACTAAAATGTGCTGCTTTAAGCAATTCCCTGGACAAATAAGTAGGTCCACTGACCTTAGAAATAAAACACTTCACACCTCCTGATATGTCATTAATTCCATCCTCTGGGGAGGTAATGGAAAAATAATAATTAATGTACTGCCAGAAAACTGTCTCAGATTTCAGGTCGTTTCCTTAGCTACCAATTGATGCATTAGTTATTTTCCTTTTATTAAATGTGTGAATCAATGGTCACTATTTTTTAATGAGGATAGTAAATAGCTTTTTGATTTAAAGTGTCCACTTCAAATCTGGACCAGCATCTCCACTCAGCATGCTCTTGAAATGTAGCTTATATGTCAAACAGAAGCCTCAAACAGATTCTACTTTTATTAAGAGGATTCTTCTTTTAATTTTCCTCTATGAAATCTAAGGTTTTTTTACAAGAACTTTCAAATCACTTAAGATTTTTACTTTGATCCCTGAATTTTCATTTTATGCTCCTAACGTTGAAATACTGAAGAATAAGTTGGTTTTATCTCTGAAGAATTATCCTAAGGTAGGAATGTTAGAAAGGTAGCTGAAATTCCTCAGGAACAGTAAATTGAGCTCTTCAGCCTTCTCTCTAACACCTTTTTCAATCCTTTTTCTTCTTCTTTTTTTTTTTTTTTTAAATTTGCAAAGCAAGGATAAACAAACACACTGATTTCAGAATACCAGGTCATTTGGCACAATTAAAAATACTTCCAGAGAAATGACACATTGTGGTATGATTAGTTACCAGCAGCACATAATGTGGTTTCTTTCCTGTTCTCATTTAAACTGCCTCACAGTAATTTACTTCTTCAAAGGCTTATTTAAGATAGGTGTTACAGGGTCTTATTGGTCAAAACTTTGGCTTTAAATTGAGTGGCTATACTGTTTAAACAAATCAAACATCTTTTTCTCTTTCTTGTCTTTCTCTAAGACCCCACTTACCAGTTTTTCTCAGAAAAGAATGAGAACAGTGACAAGAAGACTGCTACAGTATATCTAGTCTGTTGTGTCTACTTTCTGACGTACTTCCCTGTTCAAAAAAGTTAGCAAGCCTAAATAATACAGAAGCCCTATTAAAACCCAGGGTTGGAGTTGTGCAGAAAAAAAGACCCCCTTTATACAAACTACAAGACTAGATGCGTGGAGAGAGAAAGAGCTTTAAGGAGTGATGAGAGAAAGAAGCCAGAAGTAGGGGAGCAAAACAGTTTTGAGGTCATCACTCCACCACCATGAATGCAATCATATTCATTCCTCAAGGGAAGTGAGCAGCAGCATACCAAATGCTGCCAGTTCAGCGGTGTATTTACATTTCAACAGCAGCTGTATAAAATTCACGTCCCTGAGCCCTCAGTCCTCTTCCACAGCATATTCCCAAACTAATGCATGCAAGGAAAACCAGACCACCTCAAAAACTGTCTTTTCTGGAATATCATCTTGTGAGGACAACAAGAATATTACAGTGCATTTGTGTTGCTGAAAGAAGACACTGCTCACTGGAGTGAAAAGGGTTCTCTGGATGATCCAGTTCTTTTCCTTATTTACTCTGTCTTCGTGAATGCTTGCATTACTGAGGCTAGAGCAGCTGCCTGCTACTACTGATATGCAAGAAGAAACAAGTCTGGCAAAATACTTTCTTAACACAAGTATCAAGGTATTGCAGCAGTCCTAGACATTAATGAAATCTCACTGTAATTTTCCTCAAAAAGAAGAGTGCTAATACTATGCAAAATTCTATTGATCCTTAATCTCAGATTGCTGTCTTCCATATATATCTTCCAGGAATAAGAAGCTAAGATGCAACATTCAGAATTACTCATTCTGCCAGCAAGTTCCCTATTCATCTCTGCCAAGAACAAATTCATTCCAACAAAAATATTCCTTTTACTTCCACTCCTGAGACAAGGTCTTACCTAGAACTTACAGCAATCAAGAAGAATTCTGTGATGATTTACTTTTGAAGTAAAGACAAATCACTAACTACTGTGGAGTTGGTTAAACATGATGCATGCCACCATCTTCTCTTTTTGATGTAATTCTTTATGTTTTGTACTGTTTTATGAAAGGTGGGAAAAGGGTGAACAACACAATGTCATAGTACGGTTGCTCATTAGCAAGGTAGGGAATTAAATAGGGCCTTTCATACATCCATCCAACTTAGTTTTACATGTGTGGCAGTGGAGTTGTAATAGTATGCTTAGTAAGCCTGTGCTACTAAAATGACTTCTCAAAAAGGGTGAAATTTCATTTAGAGAGAAAAATGGTCCCATTTCTTGGGGTGTTTTGGAAAGTGTTTTTTCTCATCAACAGGCCAGGCTCTTTTTGCATGTCCTAATTACTTCTCAAGCTGTCCTTTCCCAAGCATGTTATTGAAGCGTCCTTGCATCTTGAGGCTCAGCACTGCTGCCAAACCAAAGATAAAGTTTATCTCTTATTGCTGTACTGTTTCTCACACAGTCACAAAAAAAACAACCAAAACAAACACACACAAACAAAAACCACAAACAAACAAACAAAAACAAACAAACAAATAACATTAAAACCAAACCAAACAAACAAAAACACGCCAAAAAAATAGAAGACAAAGCCCAACCAAAAATATTTCAGACTGGCTTTGCTTCAGACAGAAAAAGACTGCTTTCTGCCTTATTTCTGGTTTACTCACATGAAGATCATACCCTGTATTGTCCTAGTTTTTCTGTGTGTAGTCATTAAGACCATAAATTTATTCTTCTTAGGTGAAAGCTAGAATTGTCTGATGCTAGATTCTGTGACTCACTTACTGAGAATCCTAGGACACAAAAATTAAAAATGTTTACATGCTCTCCTCCTAAATTTGCCTTTTACTTCATTTATTTGTAAAAAAACCTACACCTGTTATCCACTTTTCTTTTATCTTTCTCCCCAACACTGTAAATGTTCCAAAATTTGAGGATTTTTTCCCCTTTCTGTAGGGGAATCTGTATCTTCTGCTGAAGGAAAGCAGTATCTCTCTACCTCTGAAAATGACTTCTCAGATTACAGTATGAACTCTGAAGACAGAGCTCAAGCAGCCCATCTGGAAAAACAGCTACTGGACATGCACAATGTACACCCGTGTGAAAGTTGCTGTGCTGGCTGGAAAAGATGTGCCCCCAGAGCCTTGACACACTACCTAGGAAGATAACCCCATTCCTCACGGTAGAGCACAATGCAGTTCCCCCCTTCCCCATGTGTCTGAATTTCCTTCCATAGGAAACGGCAATGTGGAAAGAACAACATGCACCCAGGTCTCATCAAAACATGCCACTTGGCCAGGACTCAGTCATGGGTATCAGATCGACAGTGTGTACCACAGGTAATAAGATACAGTCTCTCAAACGATATAAAGGCTGACTTGCTTTCTCTGTGTCTCTCTTCTTCTCTGAGGCCTGCTTCTTAAGAAAAGAAACGGCACACACCATTTAAGAAACTGCTAGGCAACATCACAATGGCCAGACATTTGTCAGAAACAGGGAAAGTAGCCTCAAAAGAGCTTTTAACAACCTGAACTATATAATACTGCTAACCTGCTGGTAGAATCAACCTGCTGTGGAAATGAAGCTCTGACTTCTCAAAGACGAAAGACTTTATGAAATGTTTCAAACACAGGAGGGCCCAGGAGGCCACACAGGAGGGAAAGGGTTTAAGGGACAGGAAAAGATGATAACTCGTCATCAAGCAGCTAACCCACCTGCAGCCAGCTCTACTATACCAACTAGCCAGGGACATCCATGTGGAGAAGTATTATTTTTAAGTACCCTGCAGACCATACAGAAAATAATACAACAACTTGACTACCTTTAATCATATAAAAACTCCTACTCACCTAGGAAAGAGAGCTGTCCATCGAGAGTACCAATTTATTACACCCAAATCTGGAAAAAATGAACTCCACATCTACTGAAAATACTAAAAACTCTATTTTCAACGTAATTTAAACAATTATATCCTTAAGATCAATATGGTACTGACACCTGCTACACTTCTGCTTCCTTTCCATTACTAATGTCAGCTGTGATCCCATTTCTCAGTAGGACTGATGCCATGCAGCACTTATTTTTCAACATTGACAAAAAATAGGTAAAAAGAATCTGTAACACACCCATTGGTCTTCCTCTAAGTAAAAGACAAGCAAAGCTCAATTCTTTGCCTGATTCACATTTACGGACTCAGGCAAAAAGGATTGTTTTCCGTTAAGTAATCCATCTTGAGATGTTTCTATAAACAGCACGGAAAATGAGTTTTTCTCTTATGCTAGCCTGCAAATGAATCAAGAAACTATAAATTTATACATAAAATTTCATGAGAATATTCTCTTTAGAAGCTGTATTTTCCAAGATGTTAATTGTTTTGAAATGAGAAACCTCTTTTATAGGCTTTCTTAGGAGAACAGGAAGATCTAGTGCCTTGCAGAGAGCTCCCAGACATCTCTACTGTACTGGCAATATATTTATAGAGACGGTTTATCTCATGAAGCCATTACTCACCTATTGGCAATTGCAGAGAACAAATTCATTCCCAACTGTGAAACATCCCCTAGCAACTTCAGGAGCTGATTACATATGGGAGAATAACACTGAGATCATATTTTAAAATTTCGAACTCTGCTCATCCCATTTCTGGGTTTTGGAAAGACCTATGCACAAGCCATCTTCTACTCTTTATACAGGGATTAAAAGCCATGCTGATTATATATAAACTTGAGCAAAATGAGGCATGGGAGTATTTGTCCAGAAGAAAAGCATAGGCATAACATTTCTGCATACCAATAACATGAGAGTTTTGGGGGAAAATTTGCAATTATCAATCACTCAGATGGAAATAAAATTATGTTACTGAATTATTCATAAAGAGTTCTATAATAGCCTCCTCATCAGTCCTGGTTGTTTTCTTGTTCCATCTAGATTTAAATCAATATATACTAGCAACAGAGTCAGTCTTATCCAGACTCACATGAAGCACTAACACAGTTCTCTCTGTTTATTTTGCTGTCTGGACTGCTGCTGCCCATGGTGAATGAAAAGATGCCTGTCTCCCATAAATATTCGCTATTGGCATAACTTCTTTCACTGACCCCGTTTTCAAGACTAATGACTTTCATTTCTAGTTCAGCACTTTCCAGTATGGTATTCACTTAGCAAAGCTACAGCAGTATGTCAGTCTAAACACACCTGGTGTCTGACCTTCAGTGCTCACGGAACATGAATTTAAACACAAGGAAAAATATCTACTCCAAAGTCAGTCATATTTTACACTGGTCTTTTGTTACAGAGGAATTCGGTCTTAGAGGGTTGGGGTTTGGAAGACAGGTAGGCTACCATCTTAAGAGAGAGGTAGTCTCTCAGTTTTATGAAAGAACATAGATAAATTCAGGTAAGTCAATGACCCACATGATTTCTCTAAACAATTCAAAACTCTGAATGCACAAAAACCTCCCACAAGTGCCTGGGAACAACTCTATTTTTAAGGCTGGCATTCTAAAATCAGCTTCAAATGATATCTGCAGTCCTGTTTTCCTCTAAAAGTTGATATTTAAAATCAGTCAGAAATGTCAGACAGAGTAATTGTTTACCCTTCAGACTTACTGGCAGGTTCTGGGGTTGTTTACTCTTCACATTTTAAAAGATAAAATTTGGCTATCAAATAAATCATTCCTTGGCAGCCCTGTTTTTCATTACTGACCAAGTTATCTGGAAGAAAATGTCACCTCTCCTGGTAAAATAGGAAACTCAATACATCACATAATACAAATAATTTTTTTGAATGGTTGGGTTTAGTATTTTTTATCATTAGGGAAAATAATCAAGTGGATGCATAGATAAAAGTCATGATCCATAAAACATTTATAATAAATAAATAAATAAACAAACCACATAATAAAGTGTCTGTGCTATTCACACAGACACAAGTGGGTGATACAAGGGAGCAGCTACAGAGGACAAACCCAGAAAAAGCAAAAAAGAGACCAACCATGCCTGGTTCTCATTCAATGTCATAATTTCTGTCTAGTTTGAGGGTTGGGGGGGGGTTTTCCCCTAAAAAAACACCACAGGCTCATTTGTAATGAACTTTAGAACCTATGCACAACTGAGAATTCTGATCAATTCTATGATGTCAGGGTGCAGCTTTTACTTAAAAACTGTAAACCAGATAGCTCTCTGGCAGGAGAGCATTCCAATAGCATCCAGTAGCTAAGGGGCAATTGCAAAGCCTCAACTTCTGACATCACCTCAAGAAACAGCAGTCAAGGTAAGGGGAACCAGAAATTTTTCCCAAGCTCCTTAACATTCTGCATTCTTCTCTTAGGAGGCTGGGGAAAATTCCTGGCAGAGAAAGAAGTCTGTAAATATAAAGATACCTGGCAGACAGAGGATATCTCTGACTCTTTCTGACAACTCTCCAGATATCTAGAAACTATCTAGACATCATGTATACAGACCGTATATATACTAGACATTGGATAGACAGACAGACAGACAGACAGACAGACAGACAGACAGACAGACAGACAGACAGATAGATAGATAGATAGATAGATAGATAGATAGATAGATAGATAGATAGATAGATAGATAGATAGATAGATAGATAGATTGAATTTGAATACATGCAGTTGCACCTGACAGAGGCTGTTAGGAACTGAGACAAGATGGGAGGATGTGATGTTAATTCATGATACTTGTAGTGGCAGAGGGAGCAGCAATTACAATTGGTAAAAGCAGTATTCCACACTTTAAAAAACACAGGACTTATGGACAGTGAAAATTCTGTTACACAGAATACAACTAGTATTTCAGGTTGCTATCTAGTTTAGAATTACTGAAAGCTCTGACAGATTTATTTTTCCTGATACTATTTTCAATTTTTTTTTAAATAGATGCTATATACTTTATTTTTAAGGTATTATTTTTCAGAACAAGGCCAGGTGTATTTCCTGAATGAGAATATGACTATGAAATCAAAATATGAGTGTTCACTCTTAATTTTTCATCTCCTGAACTCCCGACAAATCCAGAACAAGGTTCCCAGACATCAAATGGCACATAAGCACTCCAGGTTCCTGGCTGCTGCTGCTGTTGCCAGATGAGGTATTCAAGCAGGAATGCTTTAATATCCCTGACCCAGAGCTTTTGAAATGCTCTTCTATAAACTACAAATATACACTCCCATTGGCACCTGGAACATCAGCTGCTTTCCTCCTGCATCAGACACTGTCACTTCTGCAGCAATTCAGCCACTGTTACATAAGGCAGCACAACAGCAAGACCCTACAAAGCATTATTTCTTTCACATGGGTAAATCAACTAACCAAACACAACTGAAAGACATGAAAAATATTATTCTACTCTACATTATGTTGATTTTACAGCAGCATAACTATTAGGACGCTTCCAGATTGATTTATGATGTGCTACCTTGATAGTAGTTCCTGGACTGGATTTAGATTTGTTCAGTGATGAAAATGAGAATTCAGAAGTACTCAAATGAACATTTAAAAACAGTAAAGTGGGGTACAGTGGGTGGAGGAAGATCTGAATACATGCCTACTTCATCCCATTTATCCTGCAGTGCTGGTGTAGCTCTTTGAAGTGTCAGTATGGGGAAAGAAACGGCATTACCCAAATACCATTTACATAATCCATTTTTTTCACATTTAAAGAAGACATTTCTCTCTGTTGTTACTTTAATTTGTTCCTTGTAATCATACACCTCCGACAATAAACGTAAAATATATGCCAATTTCCTCCATCCTTTCTACTTCAAAAAAAGAGATCACCTCTAGCAAAGCGTTATCTTTATATGGCACTGGCAGGAAAATTGTACATTGACTGGCAATTCATTATTGTGCTTCCATCTGAATCCCTTCCCTGCCCTTGAGAAGAAAGAAATCTCTGAATACTATTTAGATTTCTGAAGCTCCAATCAAGTAGAGATAGATAGGTAGATAGATAGATAGACAGACAGACAGAAAAATCGTGTATCTATGCCCAGGTTTTGGGGACCACGTAATACAAAATAATGTGCATATTCATATAGACTTTTGTTGCAGCTGAAAACAGAAAGTGTATCTATATGAAGACTATATTCAGAAAGTACGCTTGAAGTTAAGGCTCTGAGGCATCTGACAGGAGCAGTGTCCAAACCTGCATGTATTATTCCATGCATATGGTTACTTCTGTGTTTGTTATCATCCCTATCCAGTATCACACAAAGGTAGATGAACAAATAAATTCAGTGCTTTCACACTGTAGAATGTTTTTATATTATCCTTACATTCACCAACAATATAATGGACATATTCATTTGAGCAATTTTTTTAGGTGTCAATATCATAGCCTGGATCCTATGAGGGAAACCTTCAATGCAACCAAAACTAAGTAGAAATACCTCCTGTAGGTTGCAACACATGTCAATGCCCACATTCCGAGCATTTCACCAACTCTCCATAGCCTGGTGCTCTCGCCACCAGCAGTGAGAACTGATCAGTGCCAGTAATACAGAGAGGCAGCAAAACAGGTCCAGAAACGTGTGCTCTTCTCTCACTGTACTATCTTTAGATTAAGTACGTGCTGCTGTAAATCCTACTTAAGGTTTCCTCCACTAGAAATACAAACACCAGGATCCCCATTACCATTCTCTGCCATGCCCTGTGGCCCCTTCCCCACAGTGCCCCTGGGTCACCATGCAGAGCAGCCGGCAGCCCTCAGCACTCCCGTGAGCCAACGCTGAGCAAACCACGCAATGCTCCCTCACAGCACTGAAGGCTGATGCAGCACACAGTCTGCCTACTGCATAGGGGGTCACAGAGAAGGAGAACACATCTGCTTGCAGCAATTGCAGACAAACCCCCATCTCTGCACATCCTCATTCGAAAAAGGAACACCATTTCTAGGTCCAGATAACAATTCAAATATTTCTGCCAATAAACTGCTCTTCCTTTTCTCATTGTGCTGATTGTACAAAAGCTAATTATCACAGAACTGTTTAGGTTGGAAGAGACATCTAAGACCATCAAGTCAAGCCCAGCACATTAAAGTCTACCACTAAACCATGTCCCTAAGTGTCACATCTACATGTCTTTCAAATATGTACAGGGATGGAGATTCCACCACTTCCTTGGGTAGTCTGTTCCAGCACTTGACAACCCTATTGGTGAAAGAATTTTTCCTGATATCCATTCTAAACCTCCCTAGTGCAACTTGATGCCATTTCCTCTTGTCCCATCATTTGTCACTTGGGAGAAGAGACAGACCCCCAGCTTGTTACAACATCCTTTGACCTAAAACCCACTGCCTTCCCCATACCCACTTTGTCTCATATACCTATGGATTACAGTCGTCCTCCAAACAACCAGCTGCACAGGTGTGCCTCACCCAAGCCACTGCATTACCCAGTTTGCCAACTTCCATGTCCTGCGACTGGCAGAACTATGTTGCAGGTGAGCAATCACACCTTTGATAACCTCATCCAAATGGGAACACTCCGATTTCTTTATTATATCTTCTTCTATTTAATTATTTCAAAAGACACCACAAACACATCTCTTATGCAGCCACAAAGGCTTGTACAACTGGAAGAGCTGCCTGAGCCAGCTCCTGATCAGTGGACTGGCAGGCAAACGGTGGCAGCACCAGTTGTACGACCACCGCCATCTCATCAAGGCTGCCCAAGCTCCAACAGCATCACACGGTCCTTCCTCAGTCTGTTCCACACCGCCTCTGCAGGCTCTTTCCCACTCCTTCCTTTGTCTACGCTTGCCACCTTGCATATCCTCCCCAACCAACACCTGACAGGAATACTCTCTCTACAGCATTAGCTCTATCCATTTTTAAGTGGTCCTTGGAGGTTTGATGCCGCTATTGAACTGCAATAAAGCAGGATGTTGCCAACATGCTGCTGTGACAAGCAATCGATTCTGCTTTGCAAGGGCTCCCTGAAAAATCTGAGAGGTAAACGCTTCTGATGGTCACTAATTCACAAATACAACCCAATGAGGAATTTTCAGTACTTCCACCAAAATTATAGCTGTTGTGGTAAGGACTTGAATTTGTTCTCCTACGGGTAAAACCTTCACTTTTGACTTATCAGTATAGACGAAACAGTAATTTTTAGTCATAAAAACTGCTTCTTTTGCACAAACATACAAAAGATAAAGTAATTAATTATTCCATGTTACCTCAAAAAGTGCATTACTCCAGGGAAGAAAGAAGATATTTTATTAAACTTCATATTCTGCAAGTGGTAAATTTTTCTTTCTCACATCAAAACACCTCAAGTGGGAAGCTGAGATACTAAGTGCACAATTTGAGAGTTCTTGGCTTCTGAAAGCAAGGGGTTTCTGTGTCCCCTTACTGTTTTTAAAGGGCCAAAATAAAAATACAAATAAATAAAACATTTAAAAAAATAATTGTAATATGGCATGCAATTTTGCCACATACGTTATCTCTTGGAAATCAAGTGTAATCAGAGATGAACAAACATTATTGTTGACATATTTAATAACCTGTCATTTTTTTATTCACCCAAAAGCAATCTATTGAAGGCTTCGTCACAAATCTGAATGAAGTTGGTAACAGACGGTATCTGTATCTCATTTGAAATGCAAATGAGTCATTCTTGTCTTTCGGGGAACTAGGATAGAAGAGACTGCTCTTCAGTCTTGTGGTTAAAAATAACTTTCCACTCGTCCCACACAATATCCCCTTTAATGATCCCTGCTTAGCATTACTTTCATGATGACCCATTAAACAAATGGGGAGATGATGCAGCTTCCAAAATTTAACCAAAGTCAGATATTTAAAATAAAAATAAGCACATGGAACGCAACACCAGATATCACATTACGTAAAAAAATAACATAGTAAGATTCAGGAAATAAAAAAAAAAAGACAAAATAGAGGTGTGAGATACCGCATAGAAGGCCTACAAATTATTACCAGTCTTGAATGTTCAGGAGAAGGACCTGCTACTCCAGGGAAAATCTCCTATTTTATTTCAGCCCTGCCAAACATTTGAATTGTTCCAGCTGGTACCTCGGCTGTTCTCCCTTCTCTTAGAGCAAGCTGAAGAGCCACTACCCTGAGAGCGAAGAGGCTAGATTCTAGGTAACCTCTGTCTATATTCATGCAAATATCTTCTGATAATCACGATAAAATGCTTGCTCAAGCACAATGGAATAATGACTGCAAAATACTCTCAACTGAGCTCTTCTAGGGAAGTTTGTCAATATTTAAACTACATAAATGTCAAAGTGGACGATGGCAATACATCACCTGAGAATTTCTAGCTATAGTAATCTAATTACAACGTTTAGAACGCTGTTTTCTCACTGCAAGAGGTTTCAGCTGCAATGAAGAACTCAAGAACAACCTTATAGGGTGCTTCTTTGTAGTTTTTAAGCCAGTTTTCTGGACTGGGGACAGAACAAAGCCTTTTGCTAGGAGGATGGATAGACAGATCGGATCAGAGATGCTATTCTGAAAGAAATTCCACTCTGGATACATTGGTGGAAAGAATTACAGTTCCACATCACGCTTGTTCCATTTTGGGGGTTCTGCATACTGAAAGGCATGTAGAAACAGTCAGATGCTTCAGCTATATCTAAGTTAACTCAAGTACCAGAGGCTGCATTAGTGTGCTAACGACAATATTATAACAGGTGTTGACAAGGTCCACTGCCAGTAATTCCCAAACCTCTGAGATCAGATAGGACTTCCCATGATAAAATCAGTAGGCAGGAGGTGGGGAAGAATCTCTCACAAATCTATGGTGATTATGTTTTAATATTGCATAACTGGGTACAGGAGTTGGGATGTGTTGGAGGAGTGAGACATTTGCGCTTTCAAGGAAAAGGGGTGGGAGTTCAGGAGTAGAAGACATTTCTGGATAACAAGGACCTGGGTTTCCATGAGGCAGCTTGGCAGCCCTGCTTGCTCAGGCACCAGTGCTACTGTGGTTTCTCACCCCGCCAGCTGCCTAGTGATGCCTCTTCCCTAACTCAGGACTTCACCTGTGAAAAATGTATAGCCCTAACCCTAAAAATACTCCAATATCTCCAGTCAGGCAAACAATAACATTAGCAAAGTATCACTAGTTTAAGAACTGAGAAATGGGATTTGAAAGTAGTAATTTATTTAACAGTAAGAAGAAATCTAACTAGAGCAACATTTTAATTGCATAGACTCAGCTCTGAATCTTCTACTATGCAGTTACAGTTTAGGTGATGGATTTTTATGGAGACTTTCAAGGATAAGACTGCTCAGGATGAAGGAAGGATTAGAGTACTGCAGTTTTAAACAAGTGTTAGGAGTTCATTTTGCTACTGTATGGTTCAACAGTTATTATTATACTTTGCCACTTAACAGGATACTAAAATAGTAACCACTAAAACCCATTACACTGGATTTGTAAATGTTTCTTTTTTTCTTCCTTTTTTCTTCTTTAATTCCAAGTGTAATTAAATACAGAAAATAAACTGGCAGAAAAGCAAAAAGTTCACTTTCATTACCAGTAAGACACTGAAGCCATAACATTTTCAGCTATATTTCATAAGAAGAACATTTTTAGACAAAGTCTTTTTGCCCAGAAATCTCTTTGCTTTAAAATATATTCCAAAATTGTGACAAGTTTAATGTATTACTTCATATTGCATGACTTCAACAGACCCTGCCTAAAAAGAATGACATCCTCATGCATATTCTGCATTAAAATGAATCTATTCAAAACACACTCCCTCTTGCTAGTGTTATTTTTTTTCAAATACCTGGGGAGTCATATTAATATTAGTATGTCAAGTGTTAAATTGTATTTAAAAATACATAAATTTTCCTAACTAAAATACTTGATGGTGTGATGTATTCAAGAAGCAATTTCCTTAACAGCAAGAAACCTTACTAGTCACGTGATTTAGTAAGATACTGCAGCCTGAAATACACAACCTTGTTGACCTTCAGTACTTCAAAATTGTTCCCGTTTTTATAGCCCTGTTGTTTGCCATTCCATTTCTATCCATTGCCACTGAGTATACAAATGACAAGAGTTGAAAGTCTATTTTCTGTACAAACAAAATGCACACTGCTCCGTGCCTTCTCAACCGGGGATTTTATTTACCATCTGCTTACACTGACTTATCACTAAGGACTGTATTTCTTTTACAGTTTTAACACAACCCTTCATCTCTCCCTTCAGCCATTCTCCATCTATGCTGCTGGCCAGGAACCATCTATTGTCCAGGACTGTGCAACCAGCTTTCACAGCTCCCAGAAAGAAGAAAAACACCAGAGTAGTGTGAAAAAACACAAGAGGCACCACTTTCACACAAGCCATTACGTGCCTGCATGCCCAGATCTCCACACTGCAGGAGCAGAGGTGCACAGCTTTCCTCACACTTTTAGGTGGCTTTTTTTCCCAGTACTGAAACCCCGGGAACCTGGGATCAACTCCCAAGGGTTGCGGCCAGTTTTTTGGCCTCTGTCCTCCCAACACCTTTCCACAGCAACTCCAATGTTTCTGCAGCTCAGCCTCTGCACACTGAACAGGCCATGGGCATAGGTCTCTTCTCATGGAAACAGCAAGAAGCAGAGGCCAGACACAGTGGTGTCTGTCTGACTACAGTCTGTCTACAGTCCTCTCCCACTCTCACTGAAACTGCAGCCATCCTGAACAGAGGGGTACATCTCACTTTTGATAAAGCAGGTAAAAAAAAGCTCAAACAACAGCCAAGAAACCCTGGTGTCAGAATTGCAACAAAATTGTAAAAGTACTGAAAACTGAAACCTGACATTTTACTAAGTAAACCTCATTTTACTTATAATCCCATATGATATGTGGTTGCTCAGCATGGTAAATAAAAGAGAATACAAGTCCTGTGACAGCACAAGAGGCAAAGTTGTTTTGTTCTGCATTTCTATATTATGTGAAGTCACCAACCTGTGATCACAACTACTAGCTAAATAATAAGTCACAGAAATTATGAAAATTCTATGGATTCAGAAAGATTTTCCTTTTGTAGCTTCAGTGGCTTCAGTGGTCGTTATATGTCCCTGCAACACTGTAAAACGCTGTTCCCAAAATGTTCACATGGCTTGACAGAAGCAGTACGTATGGAAATGTGATTAAAAGTAAACAAGGAGAGATGAGAAGAAAAGGAATTAAGGGGTATCAAAGCACAGATTCTTCTGCTAGCCCCTCGGGAGAAATATGTCCTGTAACCTTCTGCCTATATCACCAATGAGTATGGAATTCTCGGGGTAATCTAGAGGAAATCATAGTACAGAAATAAGTATGATTCACACATGGTAATATGCATTCATTGTACTTTTCTGCATTCAGGGCTTTGTTATTGATCAGGATTTCTCTTTCCAGTCTTCATCTGACGAAAGAAACATGACCTTTCTCAATTTTTTTTGCACATCAACCCAACACTTTAAATGGAATTTAATATACAAATTAATGTCATTCAGACCACATACTTTCCTTCCGTTGTCAATATCCTGGGTCCTCCAGTAGACCTCGCAGTTTATCTCCATTGGACCTGACAAATGGTAACTGATACTCCTAAATAAGTTTCTAAATACTGAACAAATTCAGGTTACTGCAAAAAGAAAATAAAAGGCATCCACATCTACCTTAGTAAGACTGTAACCTTATCTATGTGAAAACCATTTAAAACATCGATTTAAATTTGTTTGTATAAGCGTGTAAGTAAAATGTACACACTGACAGGAACCATCACTAGATAACAAATGAAGTCATAATGGATAATCAGAGCGTTACATGGGAAAAAAAAGACTCAAATCTCTGCCTCATTTAATAGCAATAAGATTTTTTGTTGTTGTTATGGAAAGTAGTTTTCAGACATATGTATGCTTAATATGATTTTTTTAGATGTAAACCTTTTTTATACAGCAGACTGTCCAACCCATTTCCTTCACGACTGGACATTATTTGCAAAAAAAAAACTTGATGATTAAGGCTAACAACTGCATAATAAAGAAAAATTTACTGCCACATTTACTTAGGATCAATTCCACCCCAAACTAACCAAAAAAAAAATAATTTACAAAATCTGGAAGATAAAGCCATAACACTTTGTGTGCTTATATTACCAACAAAGAGAAAAAAACCTTTCCAGACATTTTTTTTTATTCCACTTTTTTTTGTGTGAGGGAGGGGGGATGCAAGGGAGAGGCAGAACTGCAAGTGTGGTCAAGCAGGATATAACAGAACTCTAACTGAGTTCTCGTATTTGAACTTGCAAGGCTATCCCTGTCATAATGACACCTAAAAATTGTTATTTATGAAAACTCATCTGTATTGAATGAGGCAAAAACTATTCTTATGAAGACTACAGCTGGCTGTAAGACAAAATACACGGTGTGATAACAAATATACTAAACTGAGGAAAGGCTGTCCTCATTAATAAGTGGGAGAGGAAACAACTGTCACAGTCAATGTGAGAAGGTGTTACAAACTTGGGAAGAAATGTATGAAAGGAAGAGCTGACAGAGGAATAGAAAGGAATTGTGAAATAACCAAAACAAGCAGAAAATAGTCAAAGGACGTTCATACTACAAATGTGCAAACTGATAAATTACAGAGAGCATCTCAAACTGGGATATCACAACAAGTAAGAAATCTAGAAAGAACTAATGTTGAAAGAGACTGTTCAGTGTACAAAATGCAAATTACTGTGCAATGCCACATGAAGACACAAGACAGGGAGACTGCAGTTACTAAGTCATCACTTCACCTGCCATTTTGATTCTTGGAAAACAAAGATATTTGTTACAGAAATGAGAACATTTAAAGAGAGATTCAGGTCTCTTCTTAATTTAAGCAAAGATAATGCCCTGAAAAGTAAGATACAGACTTTACATACTTAGCTAAAATGGTATGTACAAGAAGCAAATAAGAAAAATACAATCTAGAATTCAACATAATTAATATGTAGTCAAGGTCTAAACTGTTCAAAGCAAATCTTCCACAATAATAGAGTCCAAGAACTTCAGATATTGACACTACTGATAAATATGTTATTTTATAGCAGTTTATTTTAAACTAGAAAAACAATATGAAGCTTTGGAGTAGTAACAAAAAGGTGCCTTTTCCCTAACTGGCACAACAACAGATGCCACATTGCATGAAGACATGATTTATTTTTTGAAGCCTTGTTAATGCATTTATGTGGAGGGACCGAGGGTGGGGGTTTTTCCTCTGATAGACTGAAAAGGCATTTCTCTTCCTGTGACATTGGTCCAGGAGGCCTAGCTTTTCTGCCAAATTGAAGCTGGGAGACGTTGTGTCCTTGTCCCTGATATGGATCTCCCAAATAGTTACTGGTTCCCTTTTGAAAGACTGCTCCTTTTGAAACCTGCCTTCTGAGAGTCCTCTTGCCCGTCCTGTTCTCAGCCCTCCTCCAACTCAGTCTCATATTTTACCTAAAGAAGAAGCAGAATCATAAAAGATAAATATCTCTGGGATTTTCCTTCATCAACACTGAAATGTTGTCTGAGAATCAACTATAATCTTAGTTGTCTTTCTGCTTCCTGTTTTTCTAAACAGCCTATTGATGAATTAAACCAATATAAACACCAAAGCTATGTCCCAATAAACAAGCACCATACACTGGTTTGTATATAAAAAAACCATCACATAGAAAAATAAAACAAAAAAGTAACTAAATGAACATGAATAACCTCTTGAAAGAATGCCTATTTTCTATTTCTCAATGAATTTACAATTTATAATGTATAATTATTTATGTAACTTATATTTTAATTATACATTATTCCTAAAAATCTCAGCTTAACCCCATGTGAAATCATGCAATGTCAGAACCCTATGACATAATTATATTTGTGCATTTAAGATACCTTTAAAAACTAATTTACACAGATTTTACAAATTATATTTTTCTATGAATATATGAAACTTACACGTTCTACAACCCATATTGAATGGGTCTTACTACACTTCACAAGTATTTCTACCTCCTTATCTCTTACTTTTGTAAAACTCTATAAACTTAGCACCTTGCTCGACAACAAACCAGCAGACCATATGGCTTTCTTTCAAATATTAGTTAATTTAAGGTCATGTTTCCTAATAGCTGCATAACTCTGCAGATTTACATCCTGGCAAGTGAAACTGAAAGTCATTGCACATTCAGAATGTTACAAACGGCTGGCACATGGGGGTACATTCTGTTACCTTCTTCCTAGGCTAAAAGCGAAGCCAACCTCTCACAATCCAAATACTAAGATTATTACTATGCTTCAAGCTTTATAAAAGCTACAGAAACAGGGAACACTCTCAAACAATAAAACTGAGGTCTTCTTATGCAGCTTGTAGGAAAAATTTTCACCATCTATTTTATTTTTCTTTGTGCAACGGCTCACCAGCTAAATTACTTCATCAGTAGAAACCTGCAAATTGAATCGGATTCAAAAAAAAAGGCAAAAAAAAATCAACAAAGGTCAGAATCTATGATGACACGCCCTTTCATCACCTACTTCATAGAAATAAGAGTGTACAGTATTATGTCCAATGGCCTTGTAAAGGTGCATGCTTTTCCATGGCACGGAGGTGTGCAAGGTCAAAGAGCTTAAACCAACAGACTAATACAGTGTCATGACAAAACCGTCCCTCCTGGAAGTCAGGTAAACTGTTACATTTCTGAGTGAAAAACACTTCCAATGAATAGTAAACTTGCATGGCTTCCCTAAATTAAACGTACCAGCAAGAAGTACTGGATAGTTTCTTTAATGGCTCTCTGGTAGCTCTATCACACAAGTAATTTTTAACTAAATATGTATTGTGAAATTATTAAATGTTTATTTCCTAATGTCAAACCAATTATTAAGCACACAAGAAACCATAAAAATGGCTTAAATTATTCATTGCCATTTGTCATTTGGTCCCTTGACTTCAGTAACATCAGAATAATACGATGATATATAAAATTAGCATTGCTTGGTTTCAGCACTCTCAGAAACATTAATATTTTTATTGATAAATGTTACTTCCCATCAAAGAGAAGAATCTTGCCACATTCAGTTCTGCTTACTTATCTGTCTCACATTTTTATTGTAATTCAGTATGTACACTTCCCTTAGCAAAATTCATTCACACAACTTGCACTGCAAATATCATACTACATGTAAACTATGCAATATCTTGATGAAAAATACAATCAGCTCAGCTTTTGTACTTAACTGTCCCCTCCAAGATGAAAAAATAACTACACGAAATGGAGTCAAGAAAAACAAACTATCAGGAAAAAAAGGGTTTCATAGGGTTCTTCCAATAACATCCAAGACACATCCAGTCTCTTCTACTCTGTATTACATCAAACTTCTCTCATAAATGTTATAAAGAGTGCCTAAAGAAAGAAATAGACCAAGATTATTACTCTCAGATGTTTTAAATTTTGAGACTACTTCTCTAGAAGAACCCTGGAGGGATAAAAGATATTTAAATAGCAAAAAGCTGTGTACTTTTATAATTCAGAAAATGCATCTCTTCAGCTTTTAGATGAACTTTAGGCACAGGTCAAAGTAAATTATAATTTAAAACAGCTCAATAGTTCCCAGATGTTCAGTAGTGCAAAGGATACTCCTGAACCACTAAAGTCCATGTCCCTATTACTGAAGACACTGAATGACTCTCAGCTAAGGGCAGCATTCCACTGTAAAATCAATTCATTATTTTAATCCTTATTATCTTGAGGATATTAGCCACTCCACAAACTCAGTGCCCTAATGGCTATGGGATTTATTCCAATTTTCAGTTTAATTTTCATTTATGGCCAGCTGATTTTTATTTGTGGGGGCAGGGGGAGGTGTGTGTGTGTACGTGTCACTAATTCTTTATCTTCTGTATCTTATCCTCAAATCTGCTGCGTGCAACCATGGACTATCTGTAGATGGCAGTCACACCACTCTCAACATTCTTCTCCTCTGAAGATCTATACCCAAGACAAGCTCTTCTCACCTCCTTTCACAAAACTCTCCTTTATCTTGGTGATCTTGCCTGATGATCTCTAAATTTATTCCAGGTTCAGTTTAACTTTTTGAATAAAGGTCACTAGAAATGTAAATAGTCATCAAGGCAAGGATTCATCTTTAGCTGGATAGTTTGCCATGATAACTGAGTCTTTTTTGGATGCATGTCCTAATGATCCAGTGATTAACCAATGCTTCCTCTCTTCATTCTGCTTGTCCTTGCTCATTTTCTATTGATGAACTCAGACTATAGCTGAAACTTCTTCTGTTATTCCCCAAATGCAGATACCTCACATTTCCTGTTATTAAATTTCATCTTGCTGCTATTACTGCAGTCCTCAAGGTCAAGCTTTTCTTCCCCGTAACATTGTGATCTTTCTCTGTATTAGGAATCCTTGAACTGGGTCATCAACAAATTTCATTACAGCAGTGACATTCTGTCACCCCATCACTAGTAAAAAGCACTAATAAAGGCAAACATTCTCCAGAGAGCTCCCTGAGAAATCCAGCCAGCAATCTTCCTCCCGCCTGACGCCCTCTGAAGTCACACTATCTGCTATCTCCCCTCACCTGCATGTACAGTTACTTTAATGATGGTCCTCTCCTCTACCAGTGCTTCTAGTATTCTGTTTGGCACTAAAAAAGAGTTTTATCTTTTTTCAAAAATACATTCCCTATTTAAAACAGTAATCAGTTCTCTTTACACAAACTATCCCAATGCACTGCCATGCCATAGCAAAGGTTAAGAATGGCACAATAGTTGTGCCAATGGGGATTCCAAGGCTCCAAACATTATTTTACTAAATTAATCTATTATATTACTGATTTTAAGAACTGGCAGGCCTCTAACAGTTCTGTCCTCTATATGGATATAGCCATATCAGACTTGATAAACACACTTCAATGCCTTGCTATTAAGCCTGTGACTTCATATATCTCTAAAAAAAGCATTAAGGTAAAAATCATCTGTTCTTCTCTTTCCTCAAATATAACTGAAAATACGGCATATAGTTGTGGATTGTGGGTTTCTTCTTTTTCTGTCACTCCTAATCCTAAAGCACAGTATTACTGCTTGGCAGTATCTTCCCTTTTCATATCACCTTCCTGGTTTTCTTCATGTCCTTTTTCAGGTGACTATTCACCTACAAGGTACTGAACCATGTTCCTACAAGATTTGGTTCCTTGTTCGGGATACTCATTCCTGAGAGTCTGATTAATCTTGAACCTAAAAAAATGTCAAGTATTCTCCACACTCCAGATCGTGAACCAGTGGTATAGCATTAACTGATCCTCACTTTAATATGCCGCAGGCACTTCAATGATATGTGCCTTGTGTTCCTCAAACTCCTAATTTTCTATTATTTATTTTTACACTGCTTAACCACAAAACATGTTATCAGTAATTTGAGGCAGGGCTGACTTTAGATAGGGCAGGTCCCAAGCAAGATGTGGAACCCAGACATAATGTAATTCCTTAAAAAGACAATTCTCTTTCTGCAGACCCATTGGCTCACCCCATGGCCTAATACAGGAGCTAATTACCATAACCACAGAAACTCCGTGCAGGCCCCCCTCACTCCACAGCATGCAAGACAGACTGATATCCTCAGGTGCTAAAACAGTATTAAAAAAATTAACATTATAAATACTAGGGCATGAAATTTTGCTGGCACTTTGTAAACCAGGACTGCTCCAAGGCCTGAACTGAACCAATCCATATCAATACATTAAAACAAAACAAGAAAGTGCTTTAAACTCAGCTCAAAAAGTAGAATTTAAGTTAAAATAATCAAGCATACATTCTAAACACATCACTCTGGATAGCGTTTTTTTTTTAAACCATAACTGCCAAATTCCGCTTGAAGTAATTTTCTGTGCTGTAACTGAATATAGAGAAGGAGGAACACATCTGGTGCCTGTGCTGTGCAAACGTATTTATAATTAAATAGAATTGAACATCAAAATCCTGAAATGATAGAATTCATTAGACTAGTATAATGCTGTATAATTACTCTTTTTTTGTATCATCTACTGCATGCTTTAAGAGCTCTTTTTACCCATTGATATCAATGTGCTATGACATATTTACATACACCCTGTATAAAAGGCTGAGGAAGTATTAGACATGTCAGAGGGTGACATGGAAAGGCGACTGTTGTACAATAACTACACTGTCAGCAAAACAAGAGGAAACTAATTTCAATTCATTCCCTGGTATGAAACTCTACAGATAGAGACTGGATTTACATTTTGAAAGGAAAGGTACTTTATTCTATAGTAGCAAAGAGTCCTAACACGACAAAATCAATACATCACCTTTTTCAACCAGAACTCCTTACTCAGCTTGCCTGCCTTGCATTACTGGCCCTCCACCAACACACCATCTAGAGATTTCTGCATGGACCTTGTTAAGTAAGTATCACCCTTGGGTCTTTCCTCACGGAAACCATGTCCACACATTACTGCTCACACCTTAGACTTGAAAAAAAGTTGCCAGCAGGAAATCGCTCCCTCTGAGCCTCAGCATGACTGCCTTTGCTCTACTCCTTTCCTACTCACCCAGGTGTCTCGCGATTCCTAGCAGGCAGCCCCGTCTCCCTCCTGGGCTCTAGCACAGTGTAGTGTGTGAAGGTCCTAACAAGGCATCCAAAACCAGGAGCTCCACTGTCAAGTTTGGCAGTGACAGAAACCTGGGCTGACACCACTAAGAGAGGGTTGCCACACTTCTTTAAAACAATGTGTCAGGTACTGAAGACATTTCCATCACTGTTGCAATCATGTAAGGCCACCCACCGCCTCCCTAAGGCACACTCCATCTCTCAGTATGCTCGCTGTTTTTCATTGTCAATATACAGAAGTAAGGGAGCTTGGACTAACTTAAGAGGTTAGTTAGTAAGGCTGACATTGCAAATATCCTGGCTGCTGTCATGAACGGGTTAGTGATGATGCCCAAACAGTCCAGTGATAATAACAGCCTTTGGATCAGGCTCAGGAGACAACCACAGAGCCAGTATGGGGCTTGCAGACCAGCCCAAGGGACAAAGTAACTGTCCACAGCTGCACTGCCTTCCCCCTTCAAACAGTGGCCAGATACCTGTACGATAACAGCTTTCTCTCCAAAGCTGTAGTTGCAGCCAAAGAGTCAAGGAAATGGAGACTGATAAAAACAGTCTGCAGGGACAGCAAAAAGATAGCTGAACCCAATTATGATTTGCACTTATTTCACATCAGCATACAGGTTTCTAATAAAAAAAAAAAAAAAAAAAAAAAAAAAAGAACAACAACAACAACAACAACAATGGTCCTGACCTGCCAATTCATTTCCAGCCTTCTACTAATCGTGAAAGTTATTTGAGCTATGTGCCTGCAGGCTCTGGAGGAACTGCTCTGCATTAAATATATATTGAGTTCTTAACCAGAATAGTCTCTCTCAAGTGGTATTTTTATTGTAAACAAAAGATGAAAAAGTTCACACCTAAGGTTCCTTAAGACAACAGAGAAAAACTATATTTAGCAGTCGCAAACAGCCGAGAGACACATGAAAATCATTAAGCCAAAATTTAAAAGATGCAGGGTTCTCACTCAAAGGGAGAAGGCTTGTGCACAAATGACAAAATAACATGCTGTTCTCTATCAATTGTGGTATGCAAAAAATCTATCTTTCAATAGTTACCAGTACAATTAAGAAAAGTCATATTCTTAACAAGCTTAAGATTCAGGGGACATGAAAGATAGGATGAAAAGAGTATTTTTAAACTCTGCTGGACCAGAACAAAAGTTGGGCTGTAATTTGAAGAAAATTAAAGTACTTGTTTAGAAAGTAACTGTGCATGAACTGGCTCTTTTATTTTAATAATTTTCTAATTAGTTACGTTGACAGGGATATATTTGAAACTGAACTAATTTAAATTTTACATCACATCTCCTTTTTTTCATAAAAAGTGTAAAGGAACCACATAAACATCCCTAATATGCCAAGCAAAATGGTTTAAAGATTCACAAGACGGAAAAACTTCAACAAAGCAGCTGTCAGTGATCACTGAGGAAGGAATTTTCAGACTTTCTTTCATGTATGGAGAGAGAATGTGTAAGAGAGCATACCGATGATTGACCTGCACATTCTTGATGCAGAGCAATCAAAACACCAGCATCACAGGCATACATGGCAGTATTTTATTGCTCACAGTTCTTTTTCAGATGTTCAAAAACATCTAACCCGCAATTAGTCTATTGTGTAAGGTGTCAAATTCCCGGAAAGATTCCCATATTTCCACAGTTTACTCTTAACTGCCACTAGGCAAAAGTATGCCTACAAAAGCAATCCACAAAAGCACACTCCTATCCAAAGGAGAAAAATGTGGTTTTGGGGAAGCGATGAGTCCCACTGCAGGGAGCCACAGGACCTCGGACTCCCAACAGGGGCCAGGGGCCGCTCTGGCACAGCCCCTCTCCCGCCAGATGCCAAAGACATCTGCCACGGGGTCCAGGCATTCTGGAAAATCCCTGCCCACTCTCAGCTGGAGCCTGCACAGCACCGGGCAAGGCGGCTGCCCGGAGTCGGCTGCTGCTGGTAGAGCAAGCGATGCAGCTCCCTCCCAAATATCCTTTTCTCCAAGCAACATTTACACTCAAAGCAAGGAGCAGACTAAAACATCAGAGGAGTTGTGTCCTGGCAACCTGCAGCAAGACAGTGCCTTTCCCCAGAGCTCTACAGTCCTTCCTGCTTCACACAGCCAGCCACATCCCTGGGATGCTGTAGGAATGCCTACATTTTTCCTAAGAGGAAAGCAAAGCAGGACAAACCATCTTCAAGGGCTAAACACAACCTTGGGACCAAGACATCAGTATCCCTCCCAGATCTCTTTTAGGCCATATGCTTTTGAAAATCATTATCCTATCTTTCACATACCAAAATTAAACTCAGTACAATTTGTAATGAACAAATAATACGGTTAATTAAATATTTGCATGTAAGCTTGAAAGTCTGAAATATTGTAGCATGACTGCCCACGACTGGCAATGAAAAGACATCAGAAAAGTAAGACCATATGAATTATCTAGACCTGATATCACAAAGATACAAGGATTCCCATGGTGAAATCCACATCTAGAGAGAAGTACTTCAGGTTCTGATTTGCTTTTTACTACATGCAAATGTGGTCTGATTTGGCAGTTTCAAATACTGAAAAGAAAAAAAACTGAAAGGAAGTTTCTGACATAATTCATCCCAAAACCTTTAAAGAAAATGAAAATATAAAGTCAACCACAAAGGTAAGGGCTACTAAAATATTGCCAACATACATCAGTAATTTAAATAACTTGAATTCAAGAGTTTAAAGGAACTATCCGCATACTTAAAGTTCAGTATTTGCATAAGTCTTTGCAAGATCTGAATAACAAGTGAGACAATTTGTTTCAAGTGTATCTCAAAGACCTAGAAGGCATTCTGGATAGAGCAATACCATTTAAAGGTTACACTAAACTCATGGAACTAGCACGAAATTTTCAGAAGACATATTTATATGCTTGAAATATTTTTTTTTCATCCTTTGAAGAGTTTCAAAATTATTTTATCAGTAGTATTCCCACATAGAGCCATTTGGGGAAAAGAAAATAACATGGAAGAACACAGAAGAATCGATCAGGCGCAGCATTGGATATTGTACATCATTTATTGATGTTTCAAAAGTGCTGCCATTAGGCTGCAATTATATTTTGCTTTCTCTCCATTACAAAATTTAAAAAATGTGAAAGGTACTTCACTGCTTCTATACTCACTCATTTCCCAAGACAAGTAAGGAAACTCCCAGTCCTTTTTCTCACGCATTGCTAGAGAACATCTTGAAAGCCACAGAAAGCCTACACTGAGAGCTCAAACGTTTTAAACTGAAGATAGCATCAGCAGTGCTGAACAAAGCTAGTATTTCTGTCATATTAACTGGTCACTAGAATCAAATATTCACTATATAAAGAAGTTGGTTATTGGATTCAAATATTCATTACACAGAGAAGCTTAAAAATATGGAAGCAAAGTCCTCCAAATATTTCCTAATATATCCTAAGTATGCACATCTATGGTACTTATAAAATAGATGCAGGGAGTCTCAGCATGCAACCACTTAGTCACAAAAGCATTTTATGAAATGTCCCACAAAAATGAATGTGAATGCTATTGTATAGAATGGTTCTTGGAAATTTACCCCACAGAAAAAAGATCAGTGATAATGACAGTCTTACCTGGTCCCAGGGACAGATGATTCCTCCAAAACACATAAAGAGATATCCCATGGCAACAAGACATACCCAGACCACCAGAGAAAATACACGAAGCAGCTTCTTAAATACAGGTTCTACGCAGACAAGGATAAATATAGCAAAAAAAATTGCTAGGGCAGTTGGAACAGTTATTAAAAACGCCACATGGTCTTCAACTTCCTAGAAAGAGAGGAAAATGAAAAGGAAGTTAAAAACTACCGTGTTTAAAGGTCAGACAGCGATAATATAGTCTAAATTTACAGTACATGGAGATCCCAGAAAGACATGATTGGATATCAAAAGTGAGTTCAATCAAAATAAAATTTTTTTCTCGGTAAGAAACTGTTCGTAACTACTACTGTAACTATTAACTGCAATACTGCAAGCTACTTCTTTTACTAATTTGAGCTGCAGAGGGCTGTGAGAAGGCTGCACAACATCAGGGAGGCCAAGTTAGCTAGCTAGTTCCAAGCACAGCCTGCAGTGGACCCACAGCCTGTGGCCAACAACTGCACCACTGGTGCACACACACAGAAGGGAGAGGGGCCGATGGTGCAGAACAGTGGAAGCTTGCAACAGCACGGACCCAAAGGAGGAAGAAACTTTCCCCAAAGCCTGGGATGCCCTTGCAGGCTAACTGGGGACTTGTATCAGGGATGTCACCAAAAGACTACCAAGCCTCATAGAGCCCACTATTACCCGTGGCTGTTGTTTCACCAGTGGTCAACAGTGATACAGCCAGGAGCAATCTGAGGAGTAAGACGAAGGATTACAAAGGGTGGTGGTAATGGACTCTGGAGTGCAGGTCGTTTATTCACCAACCCTCACCAAACTAAAGCTGCCAGAGGAAGGGAACCTCAATCCATTCCACTCCACATTTTGCTTCTGCTTAAACTATTTGTCTGGTTGGACAGACTCTAGATTACAAACATACATTTTTTCCTAGCAACTACTACTACAATTCAAAATGTAGTGATGACACCCAGAGCAGGGACTAGAATATAACTTGAAGTAAGATTCCGAATAATGAATATTTAAATTTATTTACAGAACTTACTTGGAAATTACAACACTACCATGTTAAAATCATCTAATTATGGATGCATTAAAAAGGAATAAATATTTGATTTTATATTCCTGTATGTGTTCAGAAGTATGCCTGGTTTAAGTACAACAGCACTATATCCGAAGTCTGATCATAGGATCTTTAGTCATTCCCCAGCTGTTACAAATTCTAACAGCCTTATTTGCAGTAACAAGGATTCCAAAATCAAGCACCAAATGCTACTGCTGCAACAGTATGAAATTCTCCACTTAATGCAGAAAAGCCTTGGATTCTTTTTTCATATTGATGATTTGTAAGATATCTAAGCACAAAGAAACATTTCTTTTTCCCTGATTCTCAGTTGCTTCCTCAGTGCCCTGATAAATCTTGTTTATTGTTGAGTTTTCAACTTAAATATTTCACATTTTACTTAAAAACATTTTAATGTAGCTTTTTTCGCTTTCTTATGTCTCTAAGATTTGCTCCAACTAGATCAAAACTAAAAATTTACAAAGAAATTTGTATATTTACAAAAATTTGCAAATGCTGTCAGTATTTTTTCTTGGGGTTTTTTTTCGTTGTTTTTTTTTTTCTCTGATCTATTCAGTTTTACGACTCAGTATCTAGAGACACTGTAAGAATCTGTCCCCCTCCTCCCTTCCAATTTCTTTGGTTTCCTTGTGGCTCTGCCTTCATGTGTACTGCACATTGTGACACACAGCTGCTGCACCAGGCCAGCTCCAGCCCAGGAGCAGCCACTGCCCTGACAGGTTCAAACCAAGAGAAACACCACAAAGAAAACCCACATCTGCCTGTGCAGTCTGCAGATGATCTTTCATACACCCTACTCTGCCCAACGAAAGTCAGCTCATCCTTCAACTTGAATTCACGAAGTCACACATTCAGGCAGTTATTATTGCCACACCGATGATCAGGATATAAGCAAAAAAAGAGATGAGAAACCGAAAGTTATGGTGCTAACTTTGAAACGCAAACACTAAGCTTCCATATATTAAATACACACATGAAGGCTTTCAAGCAATTGGGTAGTCATACTGAAAACAAAAGTATGGTCTTAAAACTAGGCATAGAGATAAGTGTTCACAAGAGTACAGAGCTGCATGGAGTTAGATATATGCAATTTTGCATAGTAATAGAAAAAATACAAAACCTATCAAGTAGTAGTAAGAACTACTGATTTATGTATCTGAATTTTGTGATTTTTGATCATTTTCATCTCTGAAATTTGTTTCAGTTAATTTTCACAGAATATTCTGAGTCGGAAGGGAACCACAAGGTTCATTGAGTCCAATTTTTAAGTGAATGGCCCATACGGGGACTGAACCCACAAACCTGGTGCCATTATAAAATCAGGGAATCATAGAATCACAGAATATTCTGAGTTGCAAGGGACCCAAAAGGATCATCAGGCAGCACCATGCTCTAACCAATCCAGCTAATCTCAGAGTCAATTGATTTAGTAATGCCACAAACAATGTCAGCCCAGATGACAGCAAAAGCATTTAACTTTGACCTTTGACTTCTGCACTTCCAGGTGGGATGGTACAACTCTTGTTGCAAGAGAAATGAGACCCTTCACAGGTGACAGGACAACATTAACTTCCTTGTACCATCTGTCACACAGCCCAGGTCACAGCACAGAAGGAAACCACAAGTCCTGGAGGAAGCCAAGACTGTGGAAAACCACATATTTAAAAGATGGCAAAGCCATTTCAGTGATAAAAATCATGCTATAAATATACTAGCGAGAATATCCAGATGCACTTCAACTGCACTCTTCTCCAAATCAGTAAAAACAATCAAAACTTCTGTACTTTCTGTGAGGATCTGGCTTTACAACAAATCAACAATACTTAGATGTCAGTTTAGACCATATGTATGCTCATGCAGCTACATATTTATATATATATAATTAGATCAATCCATCAAAATGTTTCTTCGCAATTAACAACTAATCAATTTCCTTTCGTACGCTGATCCCAACACTTAGTTGAGCTAATCTGATAGCTAAATCTAAAATTCTGCTTCTACTTTCTCCCCTTCTCAAGTTGCCTACTACACGATTTTACATTTTATTTTGATTTGAACATATGGAGGTAAAAAAAAATAATAAAAAAAGACCACAGTGTATCAGCTCCTCAGCACGTGTAAGTGCATGCCACCTCACTGACTGCCATGGGACATCACCTCTCTGGGCTGACATCAAACAACTTGCTTCTGCAGTCACAGGCTGCTTGCATCGCACTGTACACTGTACAAATTCTGAAGCAAAATTGAAATTTAAAGACAGAATAGTATAAATACCAGGCAATTTGTAAAATATACAACAAAATAAATTTTGAATTACAATTTGAATCCTTTACAGAAAGCCTTGGTGTGTACAGGGGGATTTTTCACAATCCTGTCTGTAAAATACATGCTAATGTCAGGTCAACAAAAGCAGGTCCTGTAAGGTAGAGGTTTATTTTGGAAACTGCTTTTAACAATATTTTCCTATTATTTCATAGGAACTTAACCTTTATAGAATTGTAACTTTAAGAGCAGGACACTTTGAACTTGTAGCTTCCTGATCAATATGTGCAATCATCAGCGGATTTAGCAGATTAAAAGCTGGTATGCAAAAACAAATCCTAAAGGCTAACTGTTCTGTTACTTTAACCATTTCCCAAAGATGTAGGAGGAAGAATGAAAAAAAATCAAACCCAAACACTTTTTTTTTTGGCTAGTTTCTGAAATTAAAATACACCAGAGGTAATGGAATTAAAATATCAGCATGACACTTGTGAACATAATGGCTAAGCCTGCAGTAACACAGATCTTACCTGACAGCTCTGTCTTCCTGAGTGTTTTCTATCTTGCTGTCTTTTAATTACTGAAGAAATTAAAAAGTCTACTGTTAGAAATTTTTCCAACCCCCACAGAGTCTTCAGAAGTGTGATAATCTTGTTATCACCACTAAAATCTGAAGAGTCACTTTCACTCATCTTTCCAAAACCCACAACCTTTTCTCATTCTACATCCTGTTCTTTTCCAGATAATGCCATGCTCTCAGTTTTAATTTTAAACAGCAAAGCTGCTGTAGAGCACTTCTGTGTCATATAAGTAAACACAGTCAGATGAAGAAATCTATAAAAATGAACAAATAAGCAGTTAAAAGACCAGTTTTAGCATAAAAATCTTTTAACATGGTCCCTTATTCTTTTGATACTTTTTTCTTATTCTTTTCATCTAGTGGAATTAAACAGCGGACTATATACAGAAGATTCCTGCTGGGATCTAAAATATTACACTCTTTGAATTAACTCAAACCATTTAATGCATTAAATTCCTACTAAAATCACTTTTTGCTGAGATCAATGAAATGCTTTCTAAATGTAAATATAAAAACAAGAGAGTAATGTTCTTCAGATTCTGATTTAATTTTTTTATTTCATACATCTATTCAATTCTCAGTTTCCATTTTCACTATCTTCAATTTCAATATCTTCAATATTTTTAAAAATGTTGAGAGTTAAAAAAAATAAGGATTACTAGCTTACTGATCTCTCAATCAAAACACAGCATCTTCCTTTAACCAGACTAACTGACTGAAAGAATCTACTGAGTTACCTTTGTAGCAAAAACTGCCCATTTTTCCTGTAAAGCCTTTTCCAGGACTTGAGACAAAGATTTTGAGACAAGACAAACACCCTTCTCTTTTTAAAACTGGACAGCATTTAAATTCTCTAACACCTCAAGAAATAGCTCTCTACGAAAACTGCAAAAGTTTTCTGGCTAACTGCTGACTGCACTGTGTGCCATTTGCTAGACAGCTCGAAAAATCTCCATTTTACTAGGAGATGCCACGCCCTGCTCCTGGCCAAGTAGCTGTACAGTTTCATCTAGGACTTCATCATTTAGGACAACAACTGAAAAGTTCTGGCTGACAGTCTCAGATTTCTTTTCCATCAGTTCCATCAGCATTGGTCCATCTTCACTTCAGAAATGATTCAGTGCCTTTAAGGCCAGATGCTTTTTCCAGGTCCACATTGTATTTTCTGGATCCACAACTTAGAAAAACTCCTCTGACTTTTGTGCCCACCATTTATCTTTCATAACATAAAACTTTGCTCATTTTTCTTCCTTAGCTGTCTGGTTAGAAGCTTTCTTGTGGTGGTTTTTTTGTGTGTTGTGGGGTTTTTTTGTTTTGGTTTGGTTTGGTTTTTTGTTGTTGTTGGGGTTTTTTGGATTTTTTTGTTTTGTTTTGTTTTGTTTCTGGGGTTTTTTGGTGGGGTTTTTTTTGCTGTTGTTGGTTTTTTTGTTTGGGGGTTTTTTTATGTTTCACTGAGTTTTGTGCAACATGTTCAAGGACACTAGCAGAAAATTAACTGAACCGTATCTTTTAATCAAAGTGTCCTGAAGTTTGTGTCAACGAAGCTTTTGATTTTCACTAAGGCCCTCTGTAACTGCATGCCTGAATTTTTTTCCCCTCTGATTCAGCATTCCCTGTCTGGCTTAGTAGATCAATGATAACAGCATCAGGCTCAAATCCAGTTGTTTCATGATGTCTATTGTCTTGAGAAATTCAGTTCTGTCTATTAATGAGTCTGATGTGCAGCCTACACTTGTTAGCAGTGATGTCTGACTCCTCACTATGCACAATCAGTACAGCCACAGATCACATAGATCAGCTAATTCTAACTGCTAAGCTTCTGTGTGATGTCATCTGCAACCACAAAAAACATTTCTGCATTCAGGGACATATTCTACACCATTTCACATTTGTTAGTACATGGGAATATTATTGGAACAGCAAGATTTCATCCAAATCCTTCAGATGACATTCTGGCCACCTGGACCTTTCCCCAAACTTGAAAGCCACAAACAATGTGTGCTGTAAAATCCTCCCCATATAAAAAGTGTGTAATTCTGCTGAAATCCAACAGGAACACTTCTTTGACTTTACAGAGTCTGTCCTCATTAGCACACAGGACTAATAGTGATAATACAGTGACCAACCATGTACAGCTTACGAACACCCTTCTGACCACCTACATGCACGAGTACAGAGCAAAGCACTTTATGCTGGTGGACTTTTTTTAGTGAGTCCAGCTCCATATAGATATTATTTATCTTCTAACTTCCTCAGTAGAAAACAATCGTATCCAGTTTTTTCCAAGTTTCCCTGAAAGCTAAGAGTGAACCTCGCCTGTCTAAGTGTTGTAGCAATGATTATCAGGAACACAAAGTCTCGACATACCAGAGATCACAGACTTCTCTGTTTAACGCAAAAAACGTCAGACCTCACAGAGGGTTTGGAAAGGTTCCTTGGAGGTGCTGAGTCAAAGGCCATGGCTGTTCTGCAAATAACAGTAACACAAGGAAGTTGAAAGAAAAGTTCTGGAGGCAAAATATTTGTTGCTACTGAAGAAACAGAGAACTATGGTAGCATTCCCAGAAATGCTCCCAGAACAAGACTGGTTGACAAGTAAAAGTTCAATAAGCAGCTAAGAACATGTGTTCCAAAGGGAAATCAAAGAAACAGGGAAACTTGGGGAATAGGGAGGAAGTCTCTAGAAGGTATTGGAGCTTAATCTAAACTAGAAAAGAATGAATTTGCTGGCACTTCAAATGTCAGAGGAAAACATTCAAACTGAAGAGGTTATAGAAACACAGTACATGGTTTAAGAGAAGCAGTAATGTCAGAGAGACCTGTAAGTCTCAACTAACTGAAAAGACAGAAGTTGATTAAACTCAAGCAAGAACAAAACAGCAAAGGAAAGGCAGAACAGACAGACTCTCTTAAAGGTTTTCAGAGATATAAAGCAAACATGTGAAAGTACTCTTCTCTACAAGCCTGGGACGCAAGATGGAAGAACCACAATGCCCATTGTTAAAGCATTATTTACACAATAGTCTTACTAAAAACTTGATGGAAAAAAGACCATGAGCAGAATACTGAAAAAGTAGAAAAGACTGAAAGGCATACACTTCAGCAGGGACTGAAGAAAGGCCTGTATTAACAGTCTAGAAGAATTAACAAATAGTAACGAGTGGCTATGAACCAAAAAAAGAGACTGAACAGCACAGACTCATAAAAATAAACTACCTAGAGGACTGGTCATCCAACCACGATTGAAACTATTTAAGATTCTATGAAATGCAGATATAAGACAGGCTGTCAAAGAAGAAACACAAGAGGTCAAGGGATAATTTAGTGACACCCAGATAGACTTGCTGTGGATTACAACAGCAGATGGAAGTTGAGATGACTGTCTGTGTCTCATGTGCTGCAGAAAAACAAAACAAACAAGTATACAGACAAACAAAAAACACCCATATGAGGAAAGAAAAAACACAATCTGATCTCAAGAAGTGGAAAGAACATGGTTCACAAAATATAGCTATTGAGGAGCTGCTTTATAACAATGACATATCTTGTTAAGCAAACAAATTAAAAACAAAAACACTGAAATTGAAAGGGGGAGCTATAAGCTTACAGATTAAAACCTTTGTATGTGACCTGAAGACACTATAAAACTCAGAGGCACAGGCCAAAAGCTAATTAATTTCCCAAAATGACTTGAGAAAGGCCAAACAACAACCAGAATGCCAGAACAGCCAAGTAGGGAAGTTTCTAAAAATTACCTTTAATAGAAAAAAAAAAGCCAAAAGAACCCAAAACAAACCCCCAAACCCACCAAACAACAACAAAAACACACACACACGTGAAAAACCAGACCTGGAAGGGTATAATAAAAAAGGATCATAACATTTATCATTGTTAATATACAGACTCAATAATGCAGGCCAAGAAAAGAGCTTGCTTGAGAAATTATTTTTAGGAGTATAAAATAAGTAGTAAATTCTTTTTGAAACATAATCAGAAGTTGGCAGCCTGCTAAAGGACTTCTAAGCAAACAGATGATGCAGGTATTAAAAAGAACAGTTAGAGAAGAGCAGACTGTAGCAGAAAGGGTTTGGCTGGGATTTCTTTGTATCTGTGTTCAGTGTGGGATAATTCTCACTCCAAAAAAACCTATACAGCAGAATACATTAGAAAATCTGTCTCATATTGGAGCACTGGTATAAGGCATTACAGACAAAAGCAGCAACATTAAAGGTAAAAAAAAAAAAGAAAATATCACAGGCAGAAAGGTTCATCAGAAAGAGCCAACAAGCCTCAAAAGAGAAAGAGCTAAAGCTATAGTAAGATATAACCTCCACCAAAAGCTGCCCAGTATACAAAGATGGGAATGTGATGTGACACCAGTCTCTCCTGGGATCCGCCTCAAAGACTAAGGGAAGTACAAGCAAGTCTGGCATCTATCCTGGAAAAATTCATTAAAAACAAAGGTACCAAAGTCCTCAGGAATCCTAGGGTGTATGTTGTTTGTCATATCCATAAACAACTTGGGAAAAGAGCTGGATAGCAATTTGGCAAAGATGAGGGCCAACTTTGAAGAAACACAACAGGATCTCCTAATAGTCACTATGGAGCAAGAAAATGGCAGATGAATTTCAGTTGAGATGTATTTGAAGAGATGTAGCTCCGACAAACCAATCTGAATTTTATACACATGACAACAGGCTCTTGGTTGGCTATTAACACTTAGAAATAGAGATATTTGGTGTTTATCATAGGTAGACCCACAAAAACATCACTTTGGTGCTCACTAGCAGTCAAAAAATAATCCAAAATGCAGAACATAGGAAAAGAATAAACAAGAGAGAATATCACAATGCCATCTCAATGTACGATGAACACCATAAGAATTCTGGTCCAATCACCACTTCCAAATGAATGCAAAAGAACTAGAAAAGATGGGTTTCCAAGGTCAAAGCTGCAATGCAGTGACTAGATACTGAAGGAGTAATATTTGGTTTCAAGCTTTCTCTTCTCTGCATGGAGTGGGTACAACTGTGCTTTGATACAGCTCTTTTGATGTTTAAAGGTAGTATCCACATCCCATCCAACAGGAACAACCTCCACTGGAGCTGTCTGCATGCAAATACATACCCAAAACCCCATGAGCCTGTGACCATTCCTATTGTATCATATGCCACAGAATAGAGGATAGATACCTACCCCTGCCAAAAACATTTTAGTAGAATCAGAATGTGGGTGCTTGTATCTTTTATACACATAAATATGTCCTGTGCAAACACCATGTACTCAGCTTGAACAGTGAGCAGTTTCTTTACACAACCTTATTTTCCAATAATCTCAATCTTCTTTTAGGCTGGCAATTATCGACAGTTTTACTTTTAAACACTTAACAGCCTATGAAAAACAAGACAGTCCAACTCAGTTACTAGGGTAACTAGTGACTACAACACTCAACTGGTGCACTTCTAAAATTGTCCCACCCAGTGGCAGTAGCTGGCAGCCACAGAAGAAAAGCCATGTCCTAGAGAGCAATGACAGTTAATTACATTCGACTCCCTGAAGTGTCCTGTTCTGAAGAGGGAAGAAGCAAGCAAAAGTTTGTACTTTGATTAAACTAATTATTTCAGCCTCCAGAGCTAATTAGCAACTACTCATATAATTTAATTACTTTCAATGTAAATACAGTGATCAATATTTTTCTTGTGTGCTTTATTCTACATGTATTGGTTCTGAAACCCTCTCAAAAAAATGTGGCTGAATAACTTACTTTAGCTTGTTCTCAAAATCCTTCCTCCTATCCTTAAAGAAATCCTAAAGAAACTCTCCAATAAATGCAACTACTATTTATGCAAATCCCATTACATGAAGATAAATTGAGTAAAACACTTAGGAAAAACATATGTTTTGCTGTTAAATATATTCAAAATATGTCATTGTTGAAAGAGCTCCATCAGTTAAACACTGTGCATAATACATTATTTCACAAGACTAAAAGACATGTTTTTCAGATTAACTGCACCATAACATGTATTAAAAGTGAAATTATGGCCTTCCTTGTATCCATACAGATCCATGGAATTCTGAAATACCCGTTCAGATTCATGGAATTCAGAAGTACTCATTCAGTTCTTTAAGCTATTTAATATTGACAGTCACATATCTCGGCTGTCACTTTTAAATCAAAGCTAAAAGATGGCTTTCCCTCACCACTTTACTCCTGACATAATAACTTGTAATCAAGAACAAATGTCAAGATAGAACGTGCTTAAAAGTAAAGATCATAAAATTTGAACCAAGGAGCACATGAGCTTCAGCACATAAGGTTCATTTTAAAGGTCTGTTTAATGAAGAAAAAGGTATTCTTAGGCTTCTTTCTCTAATGGGTCTCTTAGAAATACATTTTGCAAGAATATTCCTCAGATTTAACATATCAGCATAATAGAGTTGCATGAAAAATAGTTTTAATATTGAAAAGTCACTACTGTCATTGTGTAATTACTTTTCAAGTGTTTCCTAAGGTTTTGCAATTACATACAAAAACCAGCTATTATTATCACAAAAATGTTCTTGAAGTTTACATCCCTAAGGACACTTTCCATACTCTCATATGTCTCTCAGTTCAACTAACTTCAAACCAAAGAGATTCCTTATTTCATTTTTGACTCCAGGATCGGGACCACATTCTGCAATGGGTATGATTTCTATAATGATAAAATTTCAAATAAAGGTCACAAACAGGTTAACTTACATTTGAAACACAACTGTGCCAAAGAACATCTCAGGAGTAAAACTTCAGACATATTCATAGGAAATAGAGCAAAACTGATTGTGCAAATCCAGGCATTTCTATTTTGTATTAGCTGAAGGCTTCTTTAACCAATGATGTTACCCCATTTCATTAAGGCACATTGAAGAAAACAAAATCAATCTGGTAAATTGTTTCAGTGTTAAACAGGCATCACACCATTTGAAGCAACTTTTTAAAATCCCACTAGCTATCTGGCAGGTTTGGAAATTGCCAGGACTTGCTGGAGCAGGAAACAAGTCCCAGTGAGAGCCTGTGGCCATTTTCTGGTACAAGCTAGCAGGGTGCTAGTAGAGATCACAGGAGCAGCTACTGGTCTGGAAAACCTACCACTTCCTAGGTCTTGAGCAGAGTAGACTGTTCTCAGACCACTGTGCTACTACAAAGGACCACCACAGTACCTGTATCAAAGAAATAAAATCCATCCACCTGTCAGGGTATATAAAGCGACAGGACTTATGAGGAGCGGCTGAGGGAACTAAGATTGTGTAGTCTGGAGAAACAGAAGTTCAGTGGGGACCTTACCACTTTCTACAACTACGTGAAAAGAGGTTGTAGTGAGACGGGTCTTGGTCTCTTTCACCAAGTAACAAGCAACAAGAGAAAATGGCCTCAAGCTGCGCTAGGGGAGGTTTAGACTGGATATTAGGGAAAATCTCTTCACCAAAAGAGTGAGCAGGCTGCCCAGGAAAGTGGAGTCCCCATCCCTTGAGGTATTTAAAACACATGTAGATGTGGCACTTGGGGACACGGTCTAGTGGTGGATTTGTAAGTGGTGGGTTAACGGTTGGATTTGATGATTTTAAGTGTCTTTTCTGACCTAAACGATTTTATGATTCTCTAAGAACAGAAGCACTAGCAAGCAGGTGCTGAGCCAAGTTCAAAGAGCATCTGTTTTCCTAACACAACTCTCGGATGAAATAAGGTGTCTGAGTCCTCAGCCTGAATTCAGTCCTGCTGGAAAAGGAGCTGGGGCAGTCTAGTCTTCCTAGGACTTTCCCGCAGGACTGACCAAAGTACTAGCAAATTGGATACAGGGATGTGGAAATTTCACCTAGAATGGGAGGACAGCAATCCCACTTATCCAATAAGTGAGCATGTTCACTAGGCATGCCAAAGCATTTAGGGTCTTTAAAAGGTCCCCCAGCACACAGTTAGCTGTGAGGAGGCAGGTGGAGAAAAGCAAGTTCTAACTACTTTTGCAAACACTAGTGAGCAGATCTGAAAAGCTGTCAGTCTACATGGGATCTCAAGGGACTATCCAATTATCAAACTCCAGATTAATTGCACCTGAAGCTATATGGGAAACACATACAGGCCAGAGGACCTCTTACCCCAGCTGGTCTCTGGTATATGCAACCAGAAGCCATTGTTCCTGCACTCTAGAGCACATCTTCAAGGTAAGAAAAACTTCAAAACTAGAACCATAGATGGTGGAAGAAGTGGATGCTCAGACTAGTAGGTCCGAGAGCAAGGCTGAGAGGCCAGTCATGATGGGTGCTATTTCCTCTGCCTCTCCCAAACCCAAGTCTGGAACAGGTTCACACCAGAAACAGCAAGGAGATTTTATATCATCTAGGCACCACTAAGAAAAAGGGTTTTGTTTAGAGACAAAAGATAATGTTTCTATACAGGCTGGAGAAACAGACAACTGGAAGGATAAGTGTAGAGACAGCCTCGCACTCCTCTGCACAGATGGTGCAACAGGCCCTTCAATTTTCAGCATCATCTGAGTAAGGTTCAGTGTCTGAAGGTTGCTTACTCAAAACAAAAAATAAAGGAGAAATGCATGGAGCTGAGTTTTGGGTTTGTTTTTGTTTGTTTATTTTTCCAATAGGATCAGGACTGATGTTCAAAGAAAAAAACAGTCAGGGAAAAAGGATGGAACTGTGTTAATTCACTTATTGTAGGGTCCGAATCCCCCAAAACAGAAATTCAATCTGTTGGCATCTTATCATCATCACAGATCAATATGGCTTGAGCTGTCTCAATTTGTTGTAATATATGCAGAAGCCACTACGGCAGCACATAATTGTTTGGGATTAAAGCTTGGCTATGACTGGGGATGCAGGCACAGGATGAAACACTACAGGCATTCAGCTGCACTTTGTTCTAGTGACGCCCGCACACCCAGCCGCTCAAGAGATCTGTGTTAAGTGTCCATACCACCATCAGTTTGGAGAGACTGTGATCTCTGGTCAATGTCCTTAATCTAGAAGACCTCTTGAAGGCTCAAAGAAACCTATTCACCATTGTTATACAAGTTTTAAGATCCCTACAAATGGGTCAGATATATTTGTTCACAACAAGGAACTTGAAATCAATTAAAAAAAAAAATTAAGGAAGATAAGCAGACAGGTATTCACAGGTCCATGGCAGATCCACTATGAAGTTGCCAACACATGATTTGTGAATCCACATACCTGGCTTGATGCTGATAAAGACAGCAGACAATTGTAGCCCAATCCATTATCTGTCTTATTCCCATTGCACTGCAGTAAACAACAGCTCTCGTCAGCATGTTATTTATCATTTCTGTCAGCTGCAGTAATGATTAGGAGTTGTGAATCCACCATTTTGAGTCACAATTTGTGACATTAAATAAGTTTTCCATTGCCAGGGTATTCATAAAACTTTAATTTAAAAGTTTAATTTATTAAGACTACAACTACAATTCAAGGCAAAGTATTTTTCCAGCATAGCCATACCCGTGGTTTTATCCAATTCTTACTCAGAACTCAGGTTATCCAATATGAAGGACGAAACAGAGGTATGCAAAGTGAGGTTGCCACCAGCACCTCATTAACTTGACAGCTCTCTGTTTCCAGGCTTGTTAGGGACTGGCAAATGAGACAAGCTCTTAGCAGCATTAAAAGTAACCACAGATGTACTGGGAGTGTCATTAGTGAATGAAGGAAGAAGTAGCTCAGACTGATGTAGTACTGAGGAATGAAAGCAGACAGAAAGCTAGGCAATTTCTGCTTCAGACAGGAAGATACAGCAACCTTTCCGGCCTGACTAAAGAGGTAATACTGGCTTACAAAAGTCACTCTCAGAGAACAAAAGATATTACTGGAAGGAACACTGAGCAGGGATAGCAATATCCTAAGACTGTATCAAAAAAACAGCAACTATAGCTAGAAGAATATATTGCAATATGGTGTCTAGAGACAAGAAAAAAGAATTAGAAACATGGGATTTCCTCATGGAACATTTTAATAGGGGACTTGAATTCAATTATAACTGAAATTACGAAAAAAAAAGGCATTGTAAATACACTGGTGTTTATTTTGAATTCTACCTCATCTTGGTAGTAGCAATAACCTGGCAGAATGAGTTTAAGAAGAGGTAGGTATGTCGTGGGCACAACAACCACAGCATCAAGCATGCAAACAACCTCTGCTTGTCCTTCAATTAGTGAGGATTTTGCTACTTCATTACCTTTGCTGTGGCTTAGCTTTCTTCTTGAGGGAATGGATATACTGGAGTTCGAAAGCAGCACAGCAGATGCTTTGGCTTACTTTCACTCTACAAGGATTCCAAGAAACGCTTTCAGACCTTGGGTATTCTTGGACTTTAGGAAAACAGTTGGTGCTCCTAAACCAAAAAAAGCTGTAAATTACACAGAAATGATCTCAAAGATTTCCTAAAATTGAGAGTACTAATGATCTTGTATTATGGCTATATTATTCTATGCAATTAGGTTTTAGCAGAACATCTCATGAATACAGATATAAAATCACATTGTTAGTGTGGTGGCCTTTTGCTGTGGGTGGATGAATTTTTCAGACCCAGAGTGACGAGAATATTACCAGTGGTATGTATCAGATACTCTTATACAGACACCTTATCACTTGAAACACTGCAAAGAGAATGATGAAACATGTCTTCAAAAGCTACTTTTTCCACATGGACTTGAAATACTTTTCTCCCTCTATTTCAGAATGAGATTATGATCTGGGAAATCTGGAAGGGCTTGGCTGATGTCAAATTTTTACCAGAAACAGCAAGGATTTATTTTAGGAGTAACACCAATTTGAGGGAAGGAAGATTTGCTGTCTTTCTGACCAAGAGCCCAAAGAAATGGTACACGCAGTTCAAGCCCCAGAAGGCTTAGAGGACTCTCCTGCTCCTGTTCTCTTTGCACAGACAGTTCCCTGCCAGCCAGGTTGGCAGCTAAAAAGTTTTCAGGTACTTCTTCAGAATGAGGCAGCTGCCTCTTCTTCCATGCAGATCAGCTGAAGGTAAATTCAGTCAGTGCCTGATGCCAGAAAACCAGTTCCTGCAAAATGTACATTTGACATGTCGGAAGTACACCTCCCCAGTTAATTGTATTCCACTCTTAAGCATGATTGACCACTCCCCTTTTTGCTACAGAAAGTATTTGGGCACGTCAGTGAAGCAGCTGTGTGGCCAATCTTTAGTTTCTTGAATTTATGAATCAGTAAAAAGGTTCAGGAACCATAACTGAGCCTACCAGCATGATCATGAGCTTTTCAGGAACTTCGAAGAAGTGGTTGAGGGGGTAACTAATATCTCTGCTCCACATCAGGTGGCTAACCCAAAGCCATCTCAGGTACTCTAGAAGAAGGAAGGCAACAGAATGCCACCCTCAGAAGCACTTTTCACTCAACACATGCTCCACTTGGATAATGATACCATCAAGAAGCATGCATCTACATACCAGCATCAACACATCAACAACCACATCTTAAGAGCTTTACGAAGTCACATGTAGCAGCAAGAATTTGTGAGGGAGATAAGGAGATAGGGGCTGCAGACTAATATTAAACACCACATAAGAGGCTTGCAGGTTTTGAGCAAAAGGCATGGGCATACACATGTATCTGGTAGCAGATTGGTGAACCTTGAGTTTTGGGATAAGGGACAGAAATAACATCTTGACAGACTTAGATCTTCTCCCACTTATACCACAAGCGCTAAAAGATTCTGATATCCCTGAACTGTAGATTTTTCTTGCAGCCTATATCTATATCTATGCACTGGGTACTTTTTATGTCTAGAAAAATAGACGGATAAAGGAAAGTTATGGCATTCCAATAAAATGTACAATTTGGGCATCAACCCTGTCTTCAGTCAGAGCTTTGTTTAACCATGTAAGAAACAAAACATCACAATCTCTGATAATTCCATTACACTCATATCTTACACCAAGGAATTTTAAAATGGCGTTTTTTTAATCTCCTATAAATTGCAGTTATAATAGATACGCTCTGGTCAGAGACAAAACTATTCTAGATTCCACTAAAAATGGCCATAAGTTTTTAGTACTAAAAAGGGAGAGAGAGCAAACAATGAGTTTTTCCTACACATTATATTGAAAGAACAATACAATAGTCAGAGAGAAAATGAAGCTGACCCCTGGTATTTTTAAATGGTGGAAGGTTTTCACCGGTTTGGAAAAATAATTTACTCTCTATCGATTAAAGCAGCAGCTAAACATGGATGACTGATCTCATTTTGCCAGTTTGCAGTTCACGCCAGGTACAGAGAAATACAGAGGATACTCTGACACAGGAAATTCAAAGGTTGATACTATCAGTACATTATTTAAAACTACAAGCTGTAAATGGTCATCTTTCAAGCAGACTCTGGGAGTTTTATATCTAGTGTTTGAAGAGATAGAATGCTTAATTCCAAAGGTCAAAATCACAATAGTTTTCTGAAACAAAAGCAAAATCTCCCAAGAAACCTCTCTCAGGAATAACTGCGATACATGGTCTGAAACAAAAGTAATCAGATTTCCAGGCACACTTCGTAAGTAATCTTATTTACTGTAATTTTGCAACAGCTTTAATAAATTTTTCATCTGAAATCAGGAAGGCTATAGCTTGTATTCTGACAGGTTGAAATAGCTGAGTAAGTGGAATACAACCCTATGTGGCTGGCTGTGTTTGGGAACACTTAACAATACATTGCCACCAAAAAAAAAAAAAAAAAAAAAAAAAAGAAGGAACTCAGACATCACAGTGATATATTTTAACAACTAAATAAAACATTAAAATAGAAGGAAAGCCTCTCACTTCCATTGGTTTCTGAGTTTTTTTAAGAAAGCCTAGATCATAAAAATGGTTCTCATGCTTCATGAATATCCATCTTCACAATGTCCAATCCCACGTTCCATGTTCTAAGCTGTTCTTTGGAGTACAAGCAAGAAACACAAATTGAGTGTTATGGTGAGTCATTTTGCAGTTTTGTTTCCACCAAAGGCTTAAATAATTTTCAGTAAAATCTTAACTACTTTGTACAGAATCTAAAGGAAACAACTGTTAATACTTCCTTTAACTTCACATGCATACCACAGACCTACACAGAACCATCCCACTTCATTTCCATTGCACCTTCTCTACAAAATTAAATCTTCTGTCAAAACAATCACACACGTACAAATTGTGCAAAATAAAAGACAAGGATATTAGTACTGCCTTTTGTGTCTCAGATACTCCTAACTTCATGTCCCTTTTAAATCATCAGGCACAAAAAAATGACTAAGATTCTATTGCTATACAAAATGAGTATTCTTTATGCAGATGTGGGAGAAACATATCTAAACCTTCAGTGGTTTTCAATTAAAATTCAGTATTTTATCACAAATGCAACAGAAGCTAGACTATAATAAAGCGCTTTTAGGTGAAACTCTGGGCAGAGCTCCAAAGGATTTTGTCCAACATCCTGTGGCTGGAAATCCATATAGGCAAGCTTTCTCTCTGCCTGAAGTTACTTTCATCTGTCGACTGGAAACTTTAAGGATGAGCCCCACCTCTTTCTCCACTCACCCATCCAGTTGTTAGCTACAGGAAGATAAAGGCTCAGGAAAAAGGTTTTAAAAGCTTTTTTTTTCCTTTTCCGGTATGTCTGGAATTCTAAATGCAGACTGAACTATAAAAATTCACTTTTTCTGAAGTAGGAATGTCTGGCAAGATTCAGCCAGCTCACAGTTTTGTTTCCATAACTTTGAGCAGTCCTTTGACCCAGGCCCAGTGTTATGCCCACCGTCGTTACTGTAAATGATTTACCTCAAGAAACAGAATTACCAAAATAACCACAATCTTTAGATCGTACCACAACTGTAGGTACAAAATTTACTGCTAAACACAGCCAAGCCCAAATTCTGCCACCTTGACTGTAGGTGAGTATGGTGTACGTCTCCACACCCAACTACACCTCAGCATATGCCTGACGGACTTCATTTCCACCTTCCATTGGTCCCTTCAGCCTGATGGACAAGCACCCAAGTTAACACATCAGAATAAGTGGTCAAACTTATTTTGTACACAGAGCTCCAAAACTGAAACACTTGGACATTAAGCAGCTGAATTATGAGGCATCACCATTACTGGCCTCACATTAGCCCTTTTACAACTGTTCTGTATTTAACAGGAATGGCACTTGAAACAAAAAAAGCTCAAAATACAATTAATACAAATAGTAAAAGGAAATAAACCACCAATTGACTCGAAGTTCAGCTAATCCTGCAAGCAGTTCCTGCAGTTTATAAGGCAAAAGTTTGTTCAAGCAAGAAAGCAGGGTTCTCAGTATAAGCAAACAGTAGCTGCAGTGCCTCTGGAAGAGAATCCATTAGATTATACTAACCTACTCATCCTCGCCTTTAAAGACCACTAGCTCTATTCAATAAACATTACGCTTCTCAAGAGACCATTAGAAGATTTGTGTTTTAAAAAAGAGTTTGAGACTACTCAAATCCCATTCTTTACTTCAGAAGTATACAGTAATACCAACAGCCTGTCTCTCATCACTAACAGCAGGAAAACTGCTTACAGTTTTTGCTATCCTTAGAGCAAGAATTTTACTGCTCTCTGCAGCTTTTCCTTTGCATTCAACCCAAGGGCAAACGCCACCAATTTCTGGGGGAGATAAACTGATACCGACTGTCATCTGCCTTTGTGACACATTTTTCCTCCCAAAAGCTGGAAGCCCCGCACTGGTCATGTAGAAAAGGGATCCGACCGACCAAACTTCACGTTCCTTAAAAACGAGTGCTGCGCTGTCCCAAAGGCTTCCTTGAGAAAATGGGTCAAACGCTAGAAAACGGTATCGGGGAAGAGGGCGCGGGGGGGAGAGTGTATAAGGAGGGCACGGCCCCTGCTTACTTGCCCTAAAAATATTATTTTAGATACGGGTACCTATTACATCTTTGTGCGGCGATTTAAACCCTGCCACTACAAAGGCCAGCACGGCCAAGCCGCTAGTTGGAAGAGAGCGGAGCCAAGGAATTAAGTGAATTAAACTCGATGCGCTTGTTGACTCAGTTTTCGCTCCATCAGCCGCGCGGCCGCTGCTCCAGCGTCGCTTCCAAACATGGGGCAGCAAAGTTTGGGCGGGGGCTCCCCGGCCCCCGCCGCCACCTCGGCGCCTCCCGCCACCAACTTTCCGCCGCAGGAGCTGCAGCATCGGCTCTCACCCGCCCCGTCCCGTCCCGTTCCGCCCCGCCCGGCTCGGTTCAGCTTGGCAAGGCGGAGGGCGCCGGGTGCGGGGATGCCAGCGGGGAGGCGGGAGAGGGGATGCCGGACAGCGGCAGCGCGGATACCCGGGGACGGTACGGGTCCCAGACTGGGAGGGTGTCTCTTACCAGCCCGGAGGCGAAGAAGACGGCTAGCAGGGCCAGGCAGGCGCCCATCACGATGAGGAGCAGGAAGACGATGAGCGGGTGCTGCTGGCTCATGCAGTAGTAGGACTCGTAGAGCCAGTCCCGGGAGCGGGACTGCTCGGCGCTCGCCCCGTAGCCGCCGCCCGCCTGCTCTGCCCGATCCAGCAGGTAGCGGCGTCTCCTCCT